>JANAVB010042420.1:34954727-35378401 GCA_029216955.1 Iris pallida
AGGTTCTTATATGTTCATTAGAATGATGCATCTCGTGGAAAAACCAACAGCAAGGACAGCTCTCCTTTCGGAGGATTTGTATGCTCAATGGCTAGTAAACATTCTGTCCCAAGCTTAGCAGGGGATGTTTATATTAAAAACAAAGGCACCATGAGAAAACTAATCTTCACTCGAATGTTTGGAAAACGGGCAGCTGCTGCAAGCAAACCATCAACATCTGGAAAACTATCAACTTACGGAATAAAAAATACTGTGGACAGGGTTGATGATCTATACAATTTTGTTGCTACAAACTTTGAGAATGTCTTCAAAGAGATGAAGGCTATATCCGACAAACCAGAAATTGATTCTGGATAAGATTAACCAGATAGAGGTTGAATTTGCTGACCAAGAATAAGATTTTTCTTCCCTCGTGAAAAAGGTAAATGGGGCTAGCCCAAACACTTATGTAAAAATACACACTATGCATATTGACACTCTAATGCTAGCCCTCACTTTGATACTTCTATTTATGTTTATGAATGTCACTTCTATATATACAGTGAGCCCATACTGACTATAATTTTTCTTATTCCGTCCCTCAAGGTGTAGGTGAAGGATATTTTGAGAAAGAAGAAAAAAAAAAGAAGAAAAAGAAGATAGAGATGGAGATGATGATTCATCTTTTGAGTTTTGAAGCTTTTATTTCAATTTGGAAGTAATATTTGAATTGTAATATGGTTCTGAATATTTGTTGGTCTTGGCGGCCAAACTAAATTTTGTGTTTGAAATATTGTAAGACTAAACTTTTCGCTTGTACTAAGTGCATAGTTCGTAATTTGTTTGGAAAATGTAATATGGTCTTGAATTTAGAGTAGGTCTGATATTTATTTGGATTATTGTATTGTGAATTATAGAAGTTCTATGTTGAATTACTAACGTAGATTGGGCAAATTACTGTAGTGTGGATTATGCAGTTTATTGGACTTGGAATGAAGTATACTTAATTTGATTATGATTTTTTGGTTGAAGCGTTTATTTGATTTGCAGTTGGCCTTCACAGATGATATTGATCTTTTGGTGTATTCCTTTGATTTGCAGATGTCCTTTACAGATTTCATGAGTCCTTGGTGCATTCCTAGGGTTTACAGATGGTCTTATTACGAATACATTCCTGGGATCACTAAAACTTTATTTGATTGTAATGTGTTTTGCTTTCTGTAAATAATCAGCACATCAATGCCATCAGTATGAATTCGATGCAAGTGTAATGCATAATGTAATCCTGTCTGTTCATCCCTTGTTATTGCTGAAGCAAAGTATGTAATGTAAGAAAAATTCTCTTGGATAGTATGTTAATTACATTCAAACACTCGCAAGAAATTTTGTGCAGCCATACAGTAGAAGCCTGATAAAATGATATTATGATTTTCTTAAACATGATTTAATATTAAATGAATATACTTTGGTAAATGGTATTAAAAATTCTATAAATATTTGGTAAAAAATATGAGATACTTGAACATTTCCCATCCTAAATGTACTATACTTTGTTAAAAGCACAAAGAGTGTCCATTCTCCGTGTTAAAAGCACGGAGAATGGCCATTCTCTATGTTAAAAGCACGGAGAATAACCATTCTTCGTGTTAAAAGAACGGAGAATGGCCATTCTCCGTTTTAAAAGCAAGGAGAATGGTCATTCTCCATGTTAAAAGAAAGAAGAATGGCCATTCTCCATATTAAAAGCAAGGAGAATGGTCATTCTCCGTCCAAAATGTACCATACTTTGTTAACGTAAAAATTTGAATATACTTTGGTAAATGATATATTTTTTTAAAATAATATAAATATTAGAAAGATGGTTAATATGACAAAATGTTGAACATTCCCCGTCCTAAATGTACCATACTTTATTAAAAGCACAGAGAGTGGCCATTCTCCATTTCAAAAGCACGAAGAAGGGTCATTATCTGTGTTAAAAGCAGAAAAAATGATCATTCTCCATGTTAAAAGAACGGAGAATGACCATTCTTCGTGTTAAAAGTAAGAAGAATGGCCATTCTCCTTGTTAAAAGCAAGGAGAATGCCCATTCTCCGTCCAAAATGTACCATATTTTGTTAACGTAAAAATTCGAATATACTTTGGTAAATGATATTTTTTAAAAATACTGTAAATATTAAAAAGATGGTTAATATGACAAAATATCACAATATAAAAAAAATATTCTCTTAGAAAATATTACCATTAGAAAAGTAAAAAATATTTCGTCCGATCAATACATTTTTTTTTAAAATATGTGAGCAGATGATCCGTACCCGACCTCAGAAGCAGGTTTTCTCAGTTCACAACCACCACCATGACATGTAGCTTTATTAACAAAATATTAAATTGTTACATGAAAAATAAAATTTTTGACAATGGCATGGATAGTAAAATTAGAACGGCACCGCTGGTACTTCTCCTTGTTCGAGGAGGTCTCGACGACGTCCGACGCGAATCGGACCGATTCTTCTCGGCGCCGCTGGTACTCCTCATTGTTTTAGGAGGGCTCGACGATGTTCGACGCGATCCGGACCGATTCTTATTTCCTTCTTCATCTCTGTTTCTCTTTCCACAACCACCACCACGGCCTGTAACAAAAAAAATTATGAAATTTGTACGTTGATGCACAAAATATTAAATTGGATGGACGAAAGAGAGTAAATATGATTTAATTTAGGGTGTTCATTGAAAAAATTAAAGTGAAGAATGACCTGCTAAAGCAAGTTACCAAGAGGTCAAAAGTCAAAATCAGCATTAAATGATGTTTATACTCTATTATTCAATCTGAACCATTGGATCAACATCCAATGGTCCAGATTTGGGATGTATCGATACATCCTTTTCCAGGGAATGTATTGTAGAATGACCCATATATATATATATATATATATATATATATATATATATATATATATATATATATATATATATATATATATATATATAAAATATATATATATATATATACGGGTCGACACGAGATCATAACCTTCACGACACCGTGGAATACATTGTGCATGCCTAACCTACTGCATTAAGGCATAGGGCAATCAAGTGTGAGCAGTGTCCTATGTAGTGCGTGTTGTGAAATACGATAAGTTCATCAATAACTCGTGAACAGCTCGTACTCATGGCTCGTCATTCTAGATCAATTCTCTAGTGTCCACGACTTGAAAATCAAGAAGAAAACTTGTAGGATGATTGACTAGTTAATTCCACTTAGTACATTGGGATGGGAGGATACTTTGGGCTACCGGTGACTCATGTAGCTATAGGCACAAAAGTGGCAGGTACAACTCCGATTGGCGAGGGTCCCTAACTACTATATCTAGAGTATTGTTGGCACTATTGAACATTTTACTTTTCGAGTCACAATGTGTGCCGGATTGCGGCACAGTCGGTTATATGTTTATTTGATTATGTGGATATGTTAATATGCCTCATTCAGTTATATGTTCATATGTTAATTTGCCTCGATCAGTTATATGTTTGGTTGTATGATGTGTTTTTTTCTTTTAGTCGTTCCCCATGGCTACATAAGTATCTGCAGCGTAGGTAGTAGCAAAGATCCTTAAATTGCAAATGTTAGTAACTAAGACTTGCGATAATCCTCGTTAGTTAAATAGTAGCTAGCTGCAGGAATGTTTGGTCGTGCACATTTGGTTGCGTGTTATCTTATATGCTCCCTTATTATTATATATGTCGATGGATGGCCAGATGCTAAGTTCTGTTCGAGAAAAGATCTACAACCCCGAACCTTGTTTGATTTAAGGGTTGTGGCTCCGATTTCCAGTAGTTCCTAAGAACTCTTGTCACTCATCGACTTATCTTTCTTTATAGCTCAGCATTTCTTTCAGTCTTTCTAATTTTTAAGATGCGTGTATTGGTACCACACAAGTCTCGACCTGTACATATTATTTTATCATAATTTTCTGTATTTATTGTGGTTATGAGTTTTGGTCACTCACCTTGCACTACTAAAATATGCTATATCAGCGACGTTGTTTAGCGACGGAAAACAAATACCGTCGCTAAATATATAATATAGCGACTCCCTTCTATTGACATCGCAAAACGTCGCTGAATAGCGACGTTCAGCGACAGTAGATACATTACGTTACGGAATAGCGACGTTCAGCGACATATTATTAAAATATGTCACCTATATTAAAATGGTTGTGACGGTTAGCGACGTCGACTGTTGACGTCGCTAACTTTTTTACTTAGGGCACAGTCCTGTTTCCTTTTTTTTCCTCATTCGAAAACTCAAAATTTTCGTAATCGAGCTCTCGGCGCATCCCCCCCCCCCCCCGGCGACTCCCTCCCCCCCCCGACGACCCCTACCCCCCTGTCGAGCTCCTCCTCCCCCAATCCGAGCTACTCCTCCTCTCCGGTAAACCCTAACCTAACTCCTCCTCCTTCTTCTCTCCCACACACACACACACACACACAGAGACACACACACACGGACACACGGACACACACACACACACACACACACACACAGAGACACACACGATTAGGTTTAGTGATGAGATTTGGGGGCTTGAGTTTATTTAAGGTATTAACCTATATATGTAATGGGTATTAACCTATATATGTAATGGGTTTATCCTATATATGTAATGGTTATTAACCTATATATGTAATGGGTTTATCCTAAAATTGTCTTGCCTTGCCTTAGGAATAGGTATTAACCTATATATGTAATGGGTTTATCCATCTTGATTTAGCACTACCTAGTATCAGTCCTCTTGGGGATTAGGTTTAGTGATGAGATTTGGGGGCTTGAGTTTATTTAAGTGTCTTAACTACCAAGAGCATGTACTGATTACTCCTTACAGTTCAGTATGAGATTTGGATAGTTTTGGTGAGGGATAATGTACCTGGGGGCCTGACCTTGTACTATCCAAACTTTGTGCAGACCATGGGTACTTGGTATGAAGCCACTTCTTGCATTGATCTCATTCCTGATCTACTTAATAACCATGTATTGTCTCTTTGACAGATCTTTCTCCTTTCATGGGTGTGTGAGTGTTGGAGAGATAAAGAGAAAATTTGGGAATAAGGTTAGAGGAAGTTAGTAATTATAGGCTTGAGTGATAGAAAGGATGCTTGTATGAGTGAGTGAACATATGAGAGTGTCAGTGAAGAACCTGTAGAAGTAGGTAGGAGCAGGGAATTAGTCATAAGGAGAAGGGTTGGCTACGACCACTTGGCCATTTGGCTTGGGAGTGGATGAGAAAAATTAGAGAGTATAGTGTTAGTATCAGTTAGCTACAGTGATGGTATCAGTAAGGGTGTCATGGTGCAAGATGTGCATGTAAAATTGGATAGATACATAAGTTCTAAGTATATATATATATATATATATATATATATATATATATATATATATATATATATATATATATATATATATATATATATAGTGGAGTATAGTGAATGGGAATGGATGGTTCATGATAGGCAATGGATGAAGGGATTTGGTTAGTGCACTCTGTTTAGAATGTGAGAATGGTGCTAGTGTAATAAGAATATAGAAGAGAGCAGCAGTAGTAGGGTCTGCCATGCCTTTTATACAATGCAACAGTTTGGGGGATACCAGGGAAGCCCTGCAGGCAAAAGAAGGCCAATGCTCACTGCTCTTAGGCAAGGACTAGTGGTAAGGTTAGGAGGAGTAAGGTATATGTGTGTGTGTATGTTAATTATCTGTGTGTATAAAGAAAAAGCTTAAATTGGTGTGGGTGTATAGTTGTGTACAGAAAATAGTGTATGTCCCTGTTTTCTAAAGGAAGCAGCTATGAAGAGTGAGATGAGTGTGTAAAAGAGCCAGTAGGCATGCAGGGGTCATCCTAAATCAGTGTGTACTAGTAAGACATATATAAGATTTGTAGTTGATAGGGGATTTTGGATAGTTTTAGCTTGGTTAATGTTCTGTAAGAATCGATAGCGTATGTGTACACGTTGGATGCACAAGAACTTGTGTGCGATATAGCATGGTTATTAGTAACTATCCGCTACTAATGTGTGTCCCATAATAAGACATAATATACGAATTTGTGCCTATTGGATAATGTGTGTCCATCTTTGCAGAATTATTTCCAAATGGATATGAATTACTACTTGCGGAATCGTTCATGGATGTACAATCGTCGTCCTGATGATATGTGTGGTGTACGGGATAAATATATAGCGGGAGTAGAGCAGTTCCTGCAGTTTGCTAAGGCGTTCCCTTAGTACATGGACGGCACCAAAATTATAAAGTGTCCGTGTGTGAAATGTCATAACGTGAAATATTATCCAGAAGTGGAGGTGACATATCATTTGTACTCGAGGTGTTTCACGCCTAATTACTATCAGTGGACAGCACACGGAGAACTTGTGTCTTTAGCATCAGAGCCGGAGCCTTATGTTGAGCCGTATATGCATGCGGGACCTAATTTTGTTTCAGATAATCATGCATACGACGACGAGTACGTGAATATGGTTTTCGACGCTGCGGGGCCTAGTTTCGTTCATGATGCAGCTGAGGAGGCACCGAATGTCGATGCTGTAAAGTTCATGGAGTTGCTGGAGAATGCAAGGACTCCATTGTATCCTGGTTGTGAGGATCATTCACCGTTGGAGGTGGTTATAAGACTGTTAAGCATTAAGTCAGATTTTAGTATGTCACAAGAATGCTACAACCGAGTGTTGGAGTTGATTATAGAGATCATGCCGGCGGGTGCTAAATTACCTAAAGACTTCTATCGGTCTAAGAGAATGGTGAGATCGCTCTGGATGGGATACAAAAAAATTGATTCTTGTCGCAATGGGTGCATGCTGTACTACAAACACGACAAAGACGCAGATGTGTACAGATTTTGTGGTACTGATCGCTATAAGACCACTAGTACAGGAAGGTCTACAGGTGCAAGAAGACCGACCGATTCAATATACTACTTGCCTTTAATGCCGCGGTTGCAAAGATTATTTATGGTGAAAGAGACAGCCGAAAATATGAGTTGGCACATGCGAGAACAGATTGAAGGAGTGTTGGATCATCCATCCGATGGAGAAGCGTAGAAGCACTTTGATCGAGTGTATCCTGATTTTGCTTCAGATCCGCGTAATGTCAGGTTGGGGCTATCTTCTGACAGTTTTACTCCTTTTGGTCTTTCGGGATCCAAGTATTCGTGCTGGCCTTTGATTGTCACTCCGTATAACCTACCGCCTTGGATGTGCATGAAGACTCAGTACATATTTCTAACCGTTATAATTTCTGGTCCGAACAATCCCAAGAGGAACATTGATGTGTACTTACATCCTTTGATAGATGAGTTGAATCAGTTATAGAAAGTAGGCGCTAATACGTACGATGTTTCCAGAAAGCAGAATTTTCAGATGAAGGTAACCCTTATGTGGATCATCAATGACTTTTCAGCCTATAGAATGTTATCTGGATGGAGCACTCATGGCCATCTCTCATGTCCGTATTGTATGGACCGTACTAAGGCTTTCCGCTTGAAACATGGAGAAAAACCGTGCTTCTTTGATTGTCATCGGCAATTTCTGCCAAAAGATCATCCGTTCAGAAGGAACAGGAATGCATTCCGTGCCGGCGTTGTAGAGAAGGGTGATCCACCGCCAAGGTGGTGCAGAGCCACGATATGGGAGGAGGTTAGACATTTTTCAAGTGCTATCAAAGATCCTACAACTGGGTACAAGTGCGATAGATTTGGTAGAGATCATAACTGGACAAAGAGGAGCATATTCTGGGATCTACCATATTGGAGTACCAATCTGATCAGACATAATCTTGATGTCATGCATATTGAGAAGAATGTGTTTGATAACATAATTAATACTGTGATGGACGTAAAAGGAAAAATGAAAGACAATCCCAAGGCCAGGTTGGACTTAGAAGAAATATGTAAACGTCCTGCGTTGTATTTGATAGAGGAGAATGGAAAACAGTTCCTGCCGAAGTCAATTTTCTTACTGGACAAGGAGGATAAAGTGAGACTTTGTCGGTGGATCCAGGGCCTAAACTTTTTGGACGGATATGTGTCAAATCTAAGAAGATGTGTCGATTCGAAGAAAAACAAATTGACGGGTATGAAGAGCCACGATTGTCACGTATTCATGGAGAGGTTAATTCCAATTACATTTCGGGAATTCCTACCGCAGGCAGTTTGGGATCCATTGACGGAGCTTAGCATATTCTTCATGGATCTTTGTTCTAAGAAATTGCTCGTTGATCGTCTAGAAAAGTAAGAGAAGGACATTGCGGTAACACTGTACAAGCTAGAGATGGTGTTTCCTCCTGGATTTTTCGACTCTATGGAGCATTTGCCGATTCATCTATCCTATGAGGCACGTGTTGGTGGACCCGTCGAATATCGATAGATGTACCCGTTCGAGCGACATTTGAATCACCTAAAAAGAAAGGTAAAAAATAAGGCACGGGGCGAGGGTTCTATTTGTGAAGCCTATGTTCTCGAGGAGATCACAAACTTTTGTTCGATGTATTTCAAGCCTCATGTTGCAACTAATAGAACGAGAGCTTCCAGAAATGACGACGGAGATCATGAATATAATGATACAATACTGAAGGTATTCAATGCCCCAGGAAAGCCATCGGGTAAAATAAAGAAGAGATATCTGAACGATGATGAGCTAAGGGCTGCTCAGGTGTATGTATTACTCAACTGCGACGATGATGAAGTAGAGAAGCTGGAGGGATAAGTAATTAATACTTCTACATTATTTTAATAGTGTTGATTATTATACTATTAAATTAATTGAATGATGTTGTTTTCAGCATATTTAATGATGGTGTGAGGTCAGGTAGGCCACACATAACAGAAGAATAACTAGAACAAGAAATAAGGCATTATTTTCCATCATGGTTGAGTGCATATGTAAGACTTGAGAACTCTATAATTACATTTCTGTATATGCACTTGAGAATGAGCTTAATTTATTTTTTCGTGGTATTTAGGTCGATCGTCCATACGCAAGACTTGAGAATGAGTCTATTAGAACGCTAGCCAAGGGACCAATTTATGCTGCAAAAATATGGCCAAGCTACTGTGTTAATGGGTTTAGGTTTAAGTCAACAACTTGCCCGATCAGAGACAACTTTGTGGATCTCGATTCCACCAAAAACAGTTGTTTGTGTATCAGATCTTCGAACTACAAAGATGTTGATGCGGGCAATGATTTCTATGGCGTCCTACGGAAGATTATGGAGCTGACATATAGTTATGGAATAGAGCCTGCTAAGATTGTGTTATTCAGGTGTGATTGGTTCGATCCGATTGAAGGTCAAGGGTGGAAAGTAGACAAGCACAGTCTTGTGGATATAAACTATCGGCGTCGATATCAAGCCTATGAACCATTTGTCCTATCAAGTCAGGCTCAGCTTGTGTACTTCACAAGTTATCCTAAACGAAGAACAACAAGGTCGGACTGGTGGGCAGTATGCAAGACCAAAGCTAGAAATACCTTTGAGGTTGACGATATAGCTTATCAGAAGGATGAACTACCTCTTGTAACAAATATTATAGAAGTGGACACGACGGAAGTTCCTCATTACACATCTAATTGTGTAGAAGAAGTAGAATTATCTGAAGAGGAAGATGCAGATGAAAGTGACGATGTAGAAGAGGAAGAAAAAGAAGAAGATGAAGAAGATGAACTAAACGAACTAGATGAATTTTCAGAAGAGGATTAAATCTGTACGCTTGTTTTATCATCATATTTGACACTTTAGTGACACTTTTATCATATAAATATGTGACAATTTAGTGACACTTTTATCTGTGACTATGAGATTTTTAAAAAATTTGTAATGTCTATCATATAAATATGTATATTTGTTTTATTGTCATATGTTATTATCAGGTATGACTAGACCCGGATGACGTAGAGGATATTATGTTAGGCAGTCCTGTCTGCCTCGCGCTGGGGATACAGATTCTGTACCCTCATCCTCATCTTCGAGTACGCCAGTGTAACGTTCTGTTCTCGGTCCATTACCGGGATAGGGCAGTTCCAGCAGGTTGGCGACTCCTCCCTCGTCGTCCAGCATTCCTGATCCCGCGTCCAGCATTCCTCCCGCATCCAGCATTCCTTCTGCTGACGGCTCCATGGAGAGAGCCGACGTCGAACAAATGGAGGACGGCGATCAGACTAATCCTGCCCAGCCAGGAGGTGAAAGCGACCCTCCATGCGCTCCCCCGGACGAGACGCGTATGAAGATTTGGACGGACGGGCCTACGAAGTAAGTTAATTAGTTAATATATATTTCTCAAATGATACGTACATATATATTCATGAAATTTATTATTGTATAGATATCGGCCTCCTGCAGTACAGAGACAGGTGGGGTTATTTCTGAGGCAGAACTATGGTGGGCCTTGGATTAACTACTCAGATGCTCCCGCAGATAGAAAGGCCATTTGGTTGGCCCACTTCAAGGTAAAAAAAAATTTATTTTTAAATTTTAATAATCATTTATGTATATTATATAACTTTTCTATTTTACTTCTTGTAGAGGACCTATTTCTATCCACCACACCGGGCGGCGAAGATCGAGGCCCAATTTTCTGTCATCGCAGGTAAGCTCATCCGTGATGCGATCCACGACCAGAACTCTCATGATCGCTCCGGAAAGCCGATCCATGGTTGGATCACGCCAGGGCAGTGGACTGCGATGAAGGCTAGATTCGTCGAGGCCAGGTACCAGGAGCGGTCTGACAAGGCCAAGGTGGCGCGGTCGAGCGCCAGTAAGTGGTATGGTGGCTCCATTCCGATGACGGAACATTTTCGTCATCTGGTACGTTTTCTATGATGGACATCATTTTATATATAGTTGGATAGAATGTTTAATACTAATAATAGATAATATATTTTAACAGGTAAAAAAGGGTGAGGATCCGAACATGGTGACCGTCTTCCTGGTCACCCATCGGAGGGCTGGAGAGTTCATTGACGAGAGGGCGACACAGGCATATGTACGTTCTATTCTTTATATTAATTTACTATAATTTAGAAAACAGGAAAATAGATATCAATATAGACTTTAGCAAACACTTACACGTTAGCAAACATTGTTCTAGGTCGAGTTTGTTCGGCTATAAGAGGAGGCGGCTGCTGCTGCTAGTACGCCAGCAGAGGGAGGGGATGGTACTTCCTCCCAGCCGCCTACAGTTCTATCGTCGGACGACCTCTGGATGACCGCCGTTGGCGGTCTTCAGAAGGGTACGTACTACGGTACGGGATCCTACGGCGCGTATTTGGCTTCAGAGTCATCCCGGACCCCCTCTGTTAGTGCGCAGTCTCCAGCTTCACAGGCGTCGTCACGAGCTCAGGATATTCGTCGTCAGATCGACGAGCTGCTTCGCGAGTTACAGCAGCAGATTTCTGATCACCTTACCGCAGAGCGACGATCCGACCCTCAGATGATCATCGAACGATTTGATCCGATCGAACGCAGTATACAGGAGCTGATGAGTCTGCAGTAGGCTACAGCTACCAGCTTGCACACGTTCACCGAGTCTACGCAGCGTACAGAGCGTAGACAGGTCGAGCTGGAGGGATCACAGAGGACCATGTCTGCCTCACTCACTCAGGTATCGGCTTCGATTGAGAAGAGTACTCAGAGGATGGTGAGTACCCTTGCTGCGCATGGTGAGTGACTGCGAGAGCTGGAGCATATACGTCCTCCCGGTCCATCGACGGCGTCGATTCTAGACATTGTACTGCCTCCTACTGCCCCTACGGTGTAGCTCACACAAGAGCAGTATGAGTACATGCTATCCCAGTTGCGCGGCAGGGGTCCTCAGTGATCCAGTAGATTTTTTTATCATCTTTGTATTTATTAGCCCTATGGGCCAATTGACCGTTCTGTACACTAATTTTCATTATTATTTGACTCTATTGGACATGTATTTTTATGATATTTAATTTGTTAATATTTTCATTGAGTACATGTATGATATTTAGTTGTAGACTGTTATGATTGGAGACTGTTATTCATCTATTAGTTGTAGACTGTTATGATGGGAGACTGTTAATTATGATGATATCTGCGACAGGGATGACAAATATACCTACGCTGTGTTATAAGCAATGATCTGATATACAAAGGAGGTGCTGCCCAAATTTTAAAAAAATATAATGTGTATTTTTGTAATGATGTGTGTCTGTGTTTACAGTGTATGTGAAATGCAGTATTCGGAACCATCGATAGTTTCGATTACTGTTGTATGTTTTATCTTGGACAGAAAGAGCAACTGTTCAGGGTGTACTTCTGAGAGCTTCATTTTCACATCCTTCACTCTCTCGGGACGTCGTACAGGATCCCGAGAAGGTGAAGGACGTGAAGAGGAAGCTCTGAGAATTGCACCCTGAACTGTTGCTCTTTCTATCCAAGATAAAACATAGAACAGTAAGCGAAACTGTCGATGGTTCGAACACTGCACTTCACACACACTGTAAACACAGACACACATCATAACAAAAATACACATTATATTTTTTAAAAAAAATTTTAGGATTCTGCGACGGATAGTGACGGATAGCGACGTATTAGCGACGTATGGGGACGTCACTAATACGTCGCCAATTAGCAGCGTTTCGTCGCTGTACGTCGCTACTATGCTGACGTGGCAGGCATGCCATGCCATCACATAAATAGAAATAAACGTCGCTACGTAGTCGCACTACGTCGCTAATTTTGTGACGTAAAGTTGTCGTCGCTCTCCGTCGCTAACTTTGCGACGACCCAGCGACACGGCAGTGACGTCGCAAACAGCGACGTAGGGCGACGAATTTGTCATCTGCGACTAGCTTTTTCGCGACCTTCATTTTTCGTCGCTAAAGTCGTCGCTAATTACGATTAGCGACGTATTTTTCATAATTAGCGACGTATCTGGACGTCGCTAATCTGCATTATTTTAGTAGTGTTGGGCCTCCCTGGTGGTACTTGTTGCTTGGGGTCCTGACCCCACTGGTTTTGCATGGCCAGGTTCCCCAGTTGGACCCAAGGATCTACCGTATTCTTTCTCAGATGGCTAGCACTCGAAGGATTGCGGTTCAGGTTAGCGAGTAGGTTATCTTTGTCTCCCACTCCATGTTGTACTATCATTTATTGGTATATTAGCCAAGGGCATGTTATAGTCCTTGTATCTGGATTTTGTACATTTTGTCTCTAGACGACGTGGATGTATATTCTGGATAGCGGCTGGTTGTACATTTACGTACTTTTGTATATTTAGTTGATGTATCTTTATTATGTCAGCTCTTAATTATGTATGCATTTGTGTTTGGGATGCCTTACGGCCTATTGCGTATATGATTTACTCTTTATTGCTTCTTGTGTTGATTGGATTGAGATAGGAATTGTCTGACCTTATGGGTCGTCAATGGCATGCTAGAGTCCTCCCACTTGTCTTCTAGACAGTCGTAATCGCCGTATGACATTTTCATACCTTGTACGGGATAGCTGGCTATGTCGGTGCTCGTATTTCTCTAGTATTCTGGGAGTGGGGTGTGACATGCACTCACCTACGTTGAGGTCTTGATCACGTTCAATCGTCAACATGTTGTAAACTCGGGACCTCCGCAACTGCTCATTGTGCAGATTATCTGGACTCGACGGTTGATCCTGATTCTGTCCACGCTCCATATTATCGTTACGGTTCTGTGGCGAAACTCCCTTATTCTAACAATTCATAGCATGATGACGTTTTTGACCACAATTAACACACTTTTCGTTGGCAAAACGATAATTCTCCTTTTTGTGTCCCCATCGACCGCAAAAGGTGTACTGTATACTAGCGCATTGATCTCCATCTGCCTTTCTCTGCCCACTAGGTGTACTGTATACTAGCGCATTGATCTCCATCTGCCTTTATCTGTTCTTATGATTGTTACGATTGTTACGATTAGCTGACGGTTTCTCTGTGGCACTTCGCTGATTGAATTGTTCGATTTTTAGTTTCACTTAATGTAATAAATGTAGACGTTGGAGTTACTTAATTTATTGGATCTTGGTTATAATTTATGTTTTTCAATAACTAATTATATTGTATTTTGGATTTATTAAATTTGCTGCATTTTAAAATTATAAAAAATTATATAAAGGTATGAGGTTCTTATTTTTTAGACTTGTCTTGGGCCTTCAAAATGTTGGAGTCGGCCCTGATCTTTATCATCTTTCAATGTGCCGAATAGCCTCCCTTCCACTGCCAGCAACACCTTCATCTTCTTCATGGCTTCGAGGGTATAACATTATTTTACTTTTTCTGTAACACTTTCATAAAGTTCAATGTATTTAAGTAATAAAATTTAAAGTGTAAATGTGAAAAAAGAGAGTTCAAAATAGCATAGCATATTTAAGAGCAAATAAGCCTAAGGAGTAGATACAAAATGTTACAACTGAGAAGATAGATTCAGAAACTACTGATAAACATATAGAATTAAACACCATTAAAATATTCATAAACAGATTGACCTGCATAATATTAATTCCTCATAAACCATAAAACAATGTTGAAGAGGATCAGAACAAGAAGACAAAACCCTTTAACGACAATTATACATGATGATTTCAGACATCCGCTCTCTCATTTCATTTTTCATGCATATAGATGATGAATTCAGACATCCAAACCACCCCTCGAACTTTTTAGCAGACCAACAGCCACTTCCCATTTTGCCAATTAAGCACCTCCCTTTCCCTTGATCCAAAAGTGTGGGGAAAAGAATATCCATATGTACTACACGTTCATTCATGAATCAAGCATGGGATCGTTGCTCGACGAGCTGGAAAAAAAAAAAAAAAAAAGGCTTCTATATATAGGTGGAATGAAATAGAAATTACAGAATGTTTAGCTCTTTATTAAACAGCTGGGTTGTGTTTACATATGTTTTAAGAATATATAGTAACATATTGATAAATATATATTTTATCTAAATAATTTTTTAATATATTAAATAAAATAATATTTTGCTTAAATATATATTTATTAATATAAAATATGCTCATATAAAATATATATTTATAGACGTGTTATTATGTATCTTATGGCACATGTTAACATAAAATATAAAAAAAGGTTCAACCATGTGAGTGGTTGTGCATGGTGTTTTGACATGGGTGTCAAGTAGTTAAGATATGATTAGTGCACCGGAAGCAAACTTCACTCAGGCAACTACCAATTAACCTAGCTATGAATTATTTTAGGTCTCGTTCAGTTCGCGGAATCATAAAATTGGAAAAGAAAAGTAAAGTTCTTCTTTTTATGTTTGAGTGTTAAATGAATTGAAGAGAAAAAGAAATTGATTTACAATGAAAAGAAAATTAGAGGATGAAATTGTTCCATCTATCGAAGCAAGAATTCATTTTTTCACCTTTAAGTATCGAAATTTCTTTTTTGACCGCGGGGCGTGACCGCGTGCGTGCACGCACGCCGACGTGTTAGACCACCACCCATGTCCACCCAACCCCCCCCCCCCCCCCCCCCCCCCCCCCAACCACCCCCATCCCGCCACACACACCATACCGGGCCCACCTCGAAATTTTCGGAGCCCTCCTCCAATGGAGCGGCGACACATGGCCCGGAAGGCCGGGACTGCGTTCCAAATCCGCGGACAACATAGCAGCTACGTTTAAGTATTCATCTTTTCTTTCAATTTTTTGAGATTTACCGGAAAAAAAAATTGTTTAAAATTGTAATTTTTCAAAGGAAAAGAATTACCAAGGAATTGATTTATTTTCCTTTCCGCAAACCATACAGGGCCTTATGGAAGCATTCATTCGTTTGGAATTGTGAAGAATGTAAGGCCTCGTTTGGTTCATATAATCATAGGGTTAGTAAAGTAAAGAAAATTACTTTCTTATATTTGGATATCAAAGAAATTGAGGAAGAAAGAAAAATGATTCTCAATGGAAAAAAAAAAAATTAAGAGAGAATAATTTCATCCATCCAAGCAAATAATCACCTTCTCACCTTGAAGTATTCAGTTTCCTTATTAATATTCTTGGCATTTCCAAATCCCCAAAAAAATAAGAATTATAACTTTCCGAACGAAATTTTTTTTTTCCAAAGAATTGATTTTCTTTCATTTCCGCAAACCAAAGCAAGCCTAAGGCCATGCTTGGGTCACCGAATCATGGCATTAGAAAAGCAAAACAATTCGTTTCCTATGTTTGGATGCCAAAAAAAATGTTTGAGAAATAAAACTTATTTCCAAGGAAAAGGAAAATTTGGGAAAAAGTTGTTCCTCCCATCCACTTAGGATTCACTTTTCCACTATAGGGATTCACTTTTCTTCCTAAATTTTTTGGCCTTTTCAAATATCGAAAAAAAAAATTTATAAATTTCCAAAAACAAAAAACAAAAAATTAATTTCATTTCCTTCCCTTCCCGCGAACCAAATGAAGCCTAAGGGGAAAGAAGTGAGAGACATGAGAGTCGACCAACTCCAACTAATCAGCCTAAAGTTTGGGAATTAAGAACTCCCAAACAATATGGAGGACATATGGATGAATTTGAATTCCCTTCTCGAGAGAAAACTGTTAAAATAAAGAACTCCCAAACAATATGACCGCTGCAAGGATGTTGAAGTTCCCATAGCTCCACCAAACGGCTGTTTCGTTCAAGTTTCAGAAGCTTGAGAATATATTTTAGATTTTTTATCCATATTTGATAAATGTGGAACTAAAACTTGAAGAGAATATTAGTGGCTTTAGATTTTCATATATGCAAGAAATTAAAGAAATTCCCACGTCGTCATTGGGAATTGCTTTTCTTAGAATATTGATTTGGTGCATTAATTATAATTTATTTTGACGTTAAATACTCATAACATTAATTGAATTTTGAACAATAATAATAAAATTAATAAAAAGATATTTATGAAAAACTAAATAATTAAGATTTCTATTTTTGCCTGAATCAAACTTGAAAATGAAAAAGAAAAAAAAAATTTCAGGCTACATATTCTTAACCTAACCAAATATGGATAGAAAAATGTTGAATTACTTTTCCATAGGAAAGGAATATAAACTTGATTCCTACATAGGGCTGGTCCTGAGCTGTTGGGGGTCCGAGACGAAACTTTCAAAATGGTGCCCTCATACATAATGGAAAAAAAAAATATTGTAGTCAAAATTTGAACTAAGAACCTCTTAAATATAAAACATTATAACCATTACACCACAATTTTTTTGTAAAAAAAAACACATGATACATACTAGTTCTATTATAAACAGTTCCATGTTGGCGCCCCCTTTCGACAGGGAATCCTGGACCATCGTTCGATATGTCCTGGGTCAGGACCGCCCATGTACCTACACATACAAAACATTCGTCCAACATTCTCCCTTCACGTAGGAAACGAATAGAAAGTTGATTCCTACCGATCAAAACCTTCATCAAATGAAAAGGTTTAAGGTTATATATTTATAGCATTTTATGTTTATATACTGAAAGTTATGCAACGGTGTAACAATTTATAAAAATCTTCCTAAAATACACTCAAACAAATCGTGTTTAGGAATAATCGTATACTATGTTAAGGTCTCTTATGCTATGTCAAAATTCTAGCTATAGTGTCGGTAAGCGCTGAGGTTTCTATATTTATGCCATTATTACTGTGTCCGATAAACCTAAAACTAGCCCAAGTTAAGTGATTCTCGTGATCAGCAAGAATAGATATAAAAGTTCTAAGTGGATGGTGAAAATTGAGTGGATTAAGGGTAAAGTGCATTTATACCTCCCTAGAGTTGCCTCGTTTGCAAAATAATATCTTTTACAAAACTTAAGCAGTTTATACCTCCCAAAAAATCTGTTTTGTTTATAATGACCCTTATCCGTTAAATGGTCGTTAAAATGGCCGTTAAGACTTAAAAAAAAAATTAAAAATATAAACTACCTAAACTACCCCCCACCCTTCCCTACCAGCCCCTCCCTTCCCTCCCCCCCCCCCCCCCCTCCGTCGGCGACCCGACCCCGACCCTCCCCCTCTCCACCGACGACCCGACCCCTCCCCCCTCCCCCCCCCCCCGCCCCTCCTCCCTCCGCCGGCGACCCGCCTCTCGACCCTCTCCCCTCCCCCTTCTCCCTTCGTTGGCGACCCGCCGGCGACCCGCCCCCCTCCCCCCTCCCCCCCCCCTCCTCCTCCGTCGGCCATCGTCGATGTCACGCCCCAGAACCAGAATACTGGAGAGCGGGGGAATGACTCAGCCAGCTACGTATTACGGGTAGAGGAATACCGTATAATACGATCAATGCTGTCTAATAAGACGAGGGGGTGCATACTACATAAAAGTCACACTATGGTCACTTCACATCTATTGTCTCAATCATTCAAACACGAAACAGAAATAGAGAACATGTAAGATAAAGCAGTAAGGCGTTCCAAACGCTCAGTCAAAATGTTCTTGATATCTGGCTTTACAAAACATAGCCAGATGACGAAGCAAGGTATACACAATTATTTATCAGCTGCAGCCTGACTTAGTTACAATTATGTAAAAGTAAGTACAAGACGATCCGACTAACATGTCGGTGCCAAACGGCAAAATATAAAGTAAGTAACAAAACGAGCGGGAAAGTAAGGAACCCACTCGAGTCCTTCTGCGATCATTCCTCTAGTATTGACCATCTTGGAGGTGGAAGTAAGCTGAGTCCTCGGGAACCGGCTCTAAATCTGGCCATGTAAAACCAGAGAGGTTAGACCGCTAATAGCAAGTACCGCAAGGAAGCACGATATGAGAAATTTAAACCAGTAAATAAGAGAATATAATAATAGATCTCTGCTTGCTACTGGGATTCACATGACGTCACGACACTTCGAACCAACCTTCCAACCAAACAAGGACAGAAGTTGGCCCGTCATGTCTCGACACTCTGATCATCTCAGTTAGTCAACAGAGTAGGTAAAGTACACAATCAAATCAATTTAAACGGCCATGCAACTACTACGGCTTGCTATTGTGGGTTCCAAGTTATCTTGGAATTATGCGATAAAGGATTCCTCAGTTCTTACTATGTGCAAGCAAGGCTAGTCTATCCAATCAATCAATTGTGCCAATCATGAATTAGACGAGTCCCAGCGGGACGTCTGTCATCAATATACTATAAATAATGTAAGCATATACCGCTCCCTGTCCGTGTGACAGATTTGCAGTATCTGTGGGAACCAGCCGGCCTGTCGGGCACTAATAGTCCCAAAGAGGGCTGCCATATAAGAACTCGAGAATCTATTCTCTCCATGCAATCATTATTTTATTTAACTTAGTAGCATCTATGTTAAGTGAAATTCCATGCCGTGGATCATGGTTATTCAGAATGAGTACTTTCGTACAAAGTACGATATGCCCAACTCTACAACGATACATGTGCGGTTAGGTTATAGGTCTTAAATAGCGTAATGCAATAATTAAAACTAACCACGGAATAAATCATGCCTTGACCATAAAGTACACATGCTGCTTTTGTAAAAAAATAAATAAATTGAAGCCTGCATATGCCTGTATGCCAATATTCAGGATCGACCAATTGATTACAATAGTTCATAATTAATATGAACGTGTCTCATTCATTCAATTCAATAAGACGACTAGCCAGTCTCTTAGTTGTTTGTAAAAACAAAAGTGTTCTTTATTTCACAAACTTTGTAAGAAGATTACAATTGAATTCTGGAAAAGTACAACTATAGGAATCCGATCTGAAGACGATCGCTTTATCCCTTGGACGACGTGAACTTTGAAGACGGTAGCCTCTGAAGAATGCAGCAGCACTTGGACAAGAACTCCTGATCTCTGGTGATAATGATCTTGAATGATCCGATCTTGATAATGAAGGACTTGAAACTCTATTTATAGAGTTCTGAAAAATAACTAATTAGTAGTTATTTTTGGATTGCGCAGGCTGGATTGCACAGGCATTGGACTGCGCAATCAGCGAACTGCGCTGGCAGTTACTCGATCGTGGCTCTACTGTATTAGACGCGTGACATTGTTTGATTGAAATGTGCATGGTTGTGTACAGACGGTTGCCACGTGGTGAGCAATTGATGGCATGTAGGCCACGTGTAAAATGTCAATTATCTTGATGGATTTGTTGGCCCATTCCATGGTCACACCCGATTTCGATAATCAACATACACTTTAGTCAATACACAAAATATAGAAAATGTTGCTAATCATTTCAGGATTCATGAAATCATATTCAACGGACGATGTACCACATCAATCAAAGCGTCAACATCATCAAATCTTCTGAAGACTCAGTTCTCATTTTTATTATGTATTTTATATTTTATTGAGTCTAGAAATTACTTTGTAAAATCAATTTTGGTAATACTGGCTTAGGGTTAAAACTGTCCTTATTTCAAAAGCCTACTTTTACCATTCGTATTTTTCGTTTACAAATATTTCAAAAACATATTTCGAAAATAGTCTTTTCAAATGATTTTACAAATAACCAAAAACATGTTTGAAAACTGTTGTTGCAAAAGAATTTCAAATATCTCCTGACAGAACTCCTAGCCGAGTTCGGTCCGAACTCTGACCGAGTTCGGTCAGTTTGTATTCAAACTTCTGTTGCCTCCAAATCAGCGAGCAACGTCTCTTTACGAGATATTTGCACCCGAATTCTGCCCGAGTTTTGTCCGAGTTCGGTTGGTGAAAACACCTATAAATAGAGAAGAACTTTTCATTTCAAATCATCAATTCATTCTTCATCTTCTCTTCTCTACTACTCAAGTGTTTTCAAAACGATCTAAGATTTTCAAATCTCACCTACACATCTCTTAGCCAAAAGCCAGTACTATCTGAGTTGATTTAGAGTCTTTTGGTTACTCAAGAGTTGTAAAGAGGTCGTTCAAGTTTCAACAACTTTTCTGTTGTGGAGCTGGTCGTGCGCTCGTCACCAAGCACGGTGTTGTGAAGCTGGTCGTGCGCTTGTCACCAAGCACGATGTTGTAAGAGATTGCAAGCTCTCAGTTAAAGCTTGTGCCATAGTGGATTAACATCGAGCAAGAGTACTCGAGACTGGATTAGTCCTCTCAGAGGGATACCAGTATACATCGCTGTGTCACTGAGTTTGAATTCTCTATCTCTATTTACTGTCTCTTACATATCTGCCATTGTTCAATTTTTAATTGGTGATTATATTCCGCTGCACACACGCACTCTATTCACCCCCCCTCTAGAGGTGCTCAACGATCCTACAATTGGTATCAGAGCAGGTTATATTCTTATATAACATACCCTAGAGAGTATATATATGGCAGCCGTAAAATCTATATTCAACGGTGAAGGACAATCCACAAGTAGACCTCCCCTATTTGATGGAAAAATTATACATACTGGAAAACACGAATGACTTTCTTTCTAAAATCTCTAGATTTTGATCTTTGGTCAATAGTCATTGATGGGTATAAGAAACCACCACCCACAGTGGTTGAAGGTATTCTTATGGAAAAGCCGCATGACAAGTACACCGATGCTGAAAAAGCAAAGGCTAGTCTTGATGCTCGAGCCATCAATGCACTATTCTGTGCAATTGACAAAATCGAGTTCAACAGAGTTTCAACCTGCAAGACGTCTCACGAAATTTGGAAACTCCTTGAGGTAACCCATGAAGGGACTTCCCAAGTGAAAGAATCTAAAATTAGTAGACTGACTCAGGAATATGAATCTTTTAAAATGAAACCCGGTGAGTCAATTACACAGATGTTTACTCGTTTCCTTGATATAACTAATCCTTTGCAATCTCTTGGTAATGATTACAGCAATCACGAGAAGATTAGAAAAGTGCTGCGGGCTCTAACAAAGAACTGGAATCCAAAAGCCACAGCAATTATTGAAGGAAACGACCTCACCACGATGTCGTTGGAAACTTTGATGGGCAAGCTCATGACCCATGAACTCGACTTGCAAGATTTTGAAGAAGCAACACCAAAGAAGAAAACTATTGCCTTCAAAGCTCAAGCAAGAAAACCTACATACAACGATTCCGATGAAGAATCATCAAGTGGTGATGAACAAGCCCTACTTGTGAAGAACTTCAGGAAGTACCTAAAGTTTACAAGCGGAAAGAAGAAAGATGTCCAAGAAAGCAATGAAGATGAAACCATATGCTTTGGATGTAAGAAGTCAGGGCACATGAAGAAGGACTGTCCAACCATCAAGAAGAGCAGTCCATATGACAGATCAAGATCAAGCAGAAAAGCTACAACTGGTCGAAAGTATGCCAACACAAGTATCTGGCATGAAAGTGATGCCAGTGATTCTGAAGAAGAGGATAGACCCTGCGGCAATGCAAATGTCTGTCTTATGGCATTTGATAAGGTATCTTCAAACCCTCTATATGATGAATTTACTTTCGATGAGTTAGAAAATGCCTTTAGCGATTTACTTGAAGAACACAAAAATGTGCTTGACAAGTATAAGCAATCTCGAAAAGAGATTAAGGCATACAAAACCGAGTTAGCTAGACTGTCCAATCTTATTCAAGATATCAAAGAGACGTCTACTACCGGTAACACGGAAGAGATAGCCAAACTCAAGGGAGACTATCATGAGGCTATCCTCACTATTCAAAAGAAAAAAGGAGATTATGGTAAGATGCAAAAGTTGTATGACACAGAGAAGAAGATGCACTTAGTAACAGAACAGAGACTCTCAGTTATGACTGCTAAATATGAAGAGTCTATTGCGATTTCTAAAAAGTTAGAAATCAAGTTAGGCAAACAGGAAATGCCTGTGACACAGCCTAATTTTAGTCCTAATGCAAAGCATACACCTAAGAGGACCAAAAACAAGAAAGCACAGAAGAAACACGAGTATCATCATGCTTTCACTTATAGGTTCTCCAAGAAACCAAACAAGCATGTAAACACAGTTTCAACCACATCTGGTTCCAAACTGACTTGCACTTATTATGGTACACACGGACACATATCACAGTATTGTTTAGCAAGAAAGCTTGTTGACAATCACACTTTAGTTTGGAGACCTAAAGCTAATCAGTATGGACCCTTCAGAAAATGGGTACCAAAGGATTCATCTACTTGTTTTGTAGGTGGACCCTCAACCCTCTCATGCTAGAAGCAAATGGATCTTCGATAGCGGATGTTCGCGACACATGACTGGTGATGCATCTTTATTCGCTACGCTATCGATGAAGAAAGAAGGATACGTCTCCTTCGGAAATAACTTGAGAGGTGATATTATAGGTAATGGTACTGTAGGTATTTTTCCTTATCCAATAATAAAGGATGTTTGTCTAGTAACTGAATTGAAACATAACCTGTTGAGCATAAGTCATTTGGCAGATAATGGTTATGGTATCAATTTTGTGAAAGACAAATGTACCATATATGATATGTCATCTGGTGATCCCGTATATAAAGGGATTAGAGAAGACAATATTTATGTTTTCTTTTTGGAGAATACTAATAATGCAGGAAGGTGCCTAGTAGCCAATCAAGATGAAAGCTGGCTATGGCACATGAGACTAGGACATGCAAACTATCTCACGTCTGAATACAAAAAAGTTGGTAAAAGGACTCCCTGAAATTCCATTCAAGAGAGATATGGTATGTGCTGACTGTGAAAAGAACAAAGCACATAGGTCTACGTTTAAATCCATCAACGCTGTAAGTACTTCGAGACCTTTACAGTTGATTCATATGGATTTATTTGGTCCTAGTAGAGTCGCTAGTCTTGGTGGTAAACTATATACTTTTGTTATCGTTGATGATTTCTCTCGATTTACTTGGGTTTACTTTTTATCAAACAAAAGTGATGCTATTTTTGAATTTTAGATATTTTATAAAAAGGTACAAAACGAAAAAGGCTTCATGATTACTCGTATCCGAAGTGATCATGGTGGCGAATTCGAAAATTCTGATTTCAAAAAGTTTTGTGATGATAGTGGATATTACCACAAATTTTCTTGTCCTAGAACTCCCCAACTGAATGGTATTGTGGAGCGGAAGAACCGTACTCTAAGCGAAATGGCTAGAGTCATGCTTAATCAACATAATCTTCCTAAATATTTTTGGGCAGAAGCTGTTAGTACAGCCTGTCATATTTTAAATAGGGTGTTAATTCGACCAATCTCGAAGAAAATACCATATGAGCTTTGGTTTGGAAGAATTCCAAACATTTCTTATTTTAAAGTTTTTGGTTGTCGCTGTTTCATCCTGAACACCAAGGATAACTTGGGAAAGTTCGACTCCAAAGCAGATGACGGGATATTTCTCGGATATGCTGCTAAGAGTAAGGGATATAGAATTTTTAATAAAAGATCTATGATTGTTGAAGAAAGTATTAATGTTACCTTTGATGAGTTGAATAGTCACAGATCTAGCGACAGTGATAATGAAGATGCACCTAAAAAGACTAAGAAGAGTTCTGAGAAAGATCCTACCCAAGAGGCAAGAATTGATAAAAGTTCCGAAGATGCAGGAACTGAGAAGAGCCTTGTGAAAGGTATGGCCCAAAGATTTGAATCATTGAGATTCAAGCCAGATCATCCAGAAACTCTCATTATAGGTGATGTATCCAAAGGTGTAAGTACACGTTCATCTCTTAAAGATTCTGATATAGCAGCAAATGTCGCTTTTATTTCACAAATAGAACCTAAAAATGTTGATGAAGCTTTTTCTGATGAATTTTGGATTTCTGCCATGCAAGAGGAACTTAATCAATTTGAGAGAAACCAAGTTTGGGAACTCGTTCCTAAACCTATTGGTCAATCGATAATTGGTACCAAATGGGTGTTCCGAAATAAACTCAATGAAGATGGACAAGTTCTACGCAACAAAGCACGTCTAGTTGCACAAAGTTATAATCAAGAAGAAGGAATTGATTATGATGAGACCTATGCTCCTATTGCTAGACTAGAAGCCATCGCAAGTTTTGCGTATTTGCATGTTTTAATGATTTCAAACTTTTTCAAATGGACGTGAAAAGCGCATTTTTAAATGGATTTTTGAAAGAAGAGGTTTTTGTGAAACAACCCCCTGGTTTTGAAGATTTTCAAAAACCTGATCACGTCTTCAAGCTTAAGAAAGCACTTTATGGACTCAAACAAGCACCTCGTGCTTGGTATGAACGCCAAAGTGCCTTCTTACTTGATAATGGATTTTCAAAGGGCAAGATTGATACTACTTTATTTATTAAATCCATGAATGATGACATTCTTCTAGTGCAAATCTATGTAGATGACATTATATTTGGTTCTACTAATGAACAACTCTGTCAAGATCTTGCCAAGTGTATGCAGAGTGAGTTTGAGATGAGTATGATGGGAGAGCTGAACTTCTTCCTAAGACTGCAAATCAAACAACACTCGAACGGAACATTCATCAACCAAGCCAAGTACACGAAGGACATACTGAAAAAGTATGACTTCGAGAATGTAAAGCCAATCGGGACCCCTATGGCTACATCTACAAAGCTTGATGCTGATAAAAGTGGCAAACCTGTCGATCAGCGTAAGTATCGAGGTATGATTGGTAGTTTATTATAATTAACTGCTAGTCGCCCTGATATTATGTTTAGCGTTTGTATATGTGCACGTTATCAGGCAAACCCTAAGGAATCACATCTTAGTGCTGTTAAGCGTATCTTCCGATACCTTAAAGGAACTTCTACAGTTGGCTTATGGTATCCCAAAACCAAATCCTTTGACCTTATAGGTTACTCGGATACGAATTTTGCTGGATGCAAAGTGGACCGTAAAAGTACCAGTGGCACATGTCATTTCTTGGGAAAGGCCTTAGTCTCTTGGTTTAGCAAGAAACAAAATTCAGTAGCATTATCAACAACTGAGGCTGAATATATCGTCGCAGGACGTTGTTGTGCTCAGATTTTGTGGATGAAGCAAACCTTAGAGGACTACAACCTGCACTATACAAATGTTCCTATTTATTGTGATAACACTAGTGCAATTAATCTGACTAAGAACCCTGTTTGTCATTCACGCACAAAACACATAGAAGTTAGACATCATTTTCTTCGTGATCATCAACAACACGGGGATATTTGCTTAGAATTTATTGATACTGATCATCAACTAGCAGATATATTCACTAAACCATTGGCTGAAGACCGTTTTAACATCTTGAGGCGTGAGCTCGGCATTCTTGAATTCTTGGACTCATAATGCATATGGTAATTAAAACTGTATTTATGACTTGATAATTTATTATTTAACGAAAATTATTTTTGGGGACAAACTTACAAAGGGTATGTCTGTCACCACGGCTACGGTCGAAGCGAAGCGGTATTTAAGAGTTCTCCGGTGAACCTCCGTTAGCTGGGACAACCCCTATAGTTAACCCAAAAATAACAGCAGTTATTTAATAAACCAGTCAAACGTTATTAATTACAACTTTTATTTACCTGACTGCTTTGACTGTCTCGGGAATGCAAGTGGCCGAACTCGGCCCGAACTCTGACCGAGTTCGGACCGAATTCGGACCGAGTTCGGTTGGCGCTGTGGTAACTTCCAGAACCGAACAGCCGGCCCTAGAGGCTATATAATCCAACTTTCCTTCCACTTTTTCTTGACACCAAAACGTGGAAAGCCTTCCTCTTCTACTAGAAGCCTCTCCTCCTCCATCTTAGCAAGGGTTTGACGAGTTCCAGTGGGCAGTCATCTTCCTTTTTCTTCCTTTTTCTTTGAAGGTATTTGCTATCCATCTCCTCATGGCCCCCAAGCGTCAAAGAGGAAACTCTTACCAAGGTGCTTCCTCATCCTCTGACTATACCCCTGCTAGTCTTGTTAGTCCAGCTAGACCGAGAGATCCCGAAGAGTACGATTCTACTTTATTTCCCGACAAAGACTTCTCGGATCTCTGGTTTGATTCTTTCTCTAGTCGTCGTATTTGCTCTGGAGCCTTCGTTAACATTACTACTTTCTTTGAATATGCTCCAATCTTTGACCAACTTGGATACCGCGATTTCTTCGAGGTTCAAGAGAGCATTTATGACAACGCCGTTCGCATGTTTTACTGTAATCTGCAGGTAAAACCTAACGGTAATTTCTATTCTTGCATTGCTGGGCAAGAGTTAGAATTTAGCACTGTAACTCCACTTTCCAGTTTTTCTTAAATAAAAATTCATTTTCTATATTTATTATTAATTTGGAAACATTTTGAATGAATTAAATATTAGACAATTTTACAATTTGAAGTTGTTGTAACAACTTTTATATTGTTTTTCTTATTTTAAAAACTGTTTTTAAATAATTTATGCAATTATGAAAAGGCAGAGGATTAATTTGTAAATTTTCCTATATAATTTAAGTTGCGGGTAAATATTGATAAGGCAGGGGGGTTTTTGCATTTTGGCCAATTGCGGAGGGGGTTATCTGTAAAATTTTCCATTTTATTTTCGTTTATTACTGACCGTTCGGTTGGAGAGAGAGAGTGGCCATTTATTTTTCTCTCCACTCTTCTCGAGACTTCCACCGACTCTTCGATTCCTCCGCCGACTTCTCGAGACTTCCACTGTTCTCGAGCGTTCTTCTCCGGCGACTTCGACGGCGATTCTGACGACGACGATGATGATGACGGTGGCTCTGGTGGCGTAGATCTGAGGGAGCGGCGAGAGCGAGGCGACTTCGTCCCTGTTGAAGCCGACGACCCCGATGATGATGGCTTTGGCGATGAAGATGATGGCTGGGTCTAGGCGAGCCTTCCTTGACGCCTAGGCGCTGCTCTGACCGAGTCTTCTTCCTTCCTTCTTCCTCGACGAGCTTTGGGCTTCGACTTCCAGAGGGTAAACCCTAACCTAACCCTAATCTCTACTGTTGGTCAGATCTATGGCAGATCTATGGCCTAGACTCTGAGATCCTTTGATCGGTGACGAGATCTAGGGTTTAGCTGGGTTTGTGTGAGATCAATGATGTTCTCTTCTCTTCGAACAGTTCTAACTGTTCAGATCCGATGGATCTAGGGTTTCTGTGGTCCGATCTTGTAGATCGACCCTTGCATGTGGTTATTTTGGTTTGCATGTTAGATCTATGATGTTCTTTAGTTGATTCTTTGAGATCAAGTTGATCTGTGACTATTTCTGTGGTTGTGATGTTGTTTTCTGGGGAGTTTTTCTCCAGATCTGGTGATGGTTCCAGATCTGTGGAGTATGGGTTTTCGTTGGTGTTTCCTGTGGGGAATCCAGTGGATCTATTCCTTTTGCTTACCTACTGTCGGTTGGCCTAGACCTAACGAATCCAGTGGTGACTCTAAGGTTGCTCGGTTCGTTAGGTCAGGGATGGGTTTGTTTTTGGAATGTTCCTTGTCCATTTCTGTGTGGATTTTTGGAGAAGATCTGAGGTTCTGAATCTTTCTTTTTGGGGCTGAGATCTGGTGTCTAAACACTTTCGTGTCTGACACTACATGCATGCCATAATTTTGGGATATGATGTTGGTTCCATTTTTGATGAACTGAGATCTCAGTTAGACACTTTCGTGTCTGACACTGCATGCATATTTTATATATATTTTTAGTTGATGATTTCTTCTTTCTCTTTTCTGTTATTGTTGCTGGGAATCTTCTGCGTGTTGGACCTCTGTCCCGACTGGACTGTGGCTGTACCTACCTGTTCGTATCCGATGTTCGTGTCGGATACGAAGTGGCGCGGATTCGTGGCTAGAACATTGCTGGACCTTGCTGTAGCCGTGTCCTCTTTCCCGTGTCCGACGTGCGTGTTGGACACCAAGGAGATGATGTGACTTTTCTGACCTGACGTGACTGGCCTTGGAATTTGGGCCTGACCGGCGGTGGACTTTGGCAGTTTGTGGCTAATTATTTGTTGGGCCGGGTTGGTGTTTATTCAGTGGGCTTATCTTTGTATATTCTTTTGTGGGCTGTAGTATGGGCTGGGCCATACTGTATGTGTTGTAATATTTATTAATTATAGCTGGATGACTGTAATTAATTGTGGGTGGGCTGGTTTGGCTGGGCTGTGTTGGGCCGGGCTTATATGCTGTTGTAGTTATAGTTGGGCTGGTTAGATAGTTGGGTCTGAACTGATCCTTGGTTTGGGTTGGACCGGGTGTCAGATTGTTGGGTTGTGGGCCGGCCTGTGAACTTTGCCTTTGGGGCAGGACTGTCTGTAGTTAATTTTGTAAAACCTTTTTCAATAAATAAATTATGTTTTTCCCATTTATTGTGAGTTGATGGAAACATCCTCTCAGAACCAATTTTTTTTATAACTAAAAACAATTAGTTAACTTTTTCTTAATTACTGCTGATTAGTCAACTCTTTACTTAAAATAACTTTTAAAACCAAGTTTATAAGACAGACCACTTTTATATATATAAAAAGTTGCAAATGCTAACTCTATATATATAATGAGTTTTTGAATTATAAACTTTTAGTGTTAAACACGTAAAACCAAGGGTTGTGTTTAGCATTGTTTTTCCCAAAAGAACAAGAAGTTAGTAATTAAACCTAGTACTTGTGAACCTCCAAATAAGACTAACTTATTTGGGAAGAATCAAGATAAGGATTTAGTTCTTTAATTAACCTAGAAGCAACTAGCATAGTTTATTAACCAACTTGTACATCACTATTGTTAACAGGAGAACATCCAGCTAGATTGTCTACCATATTGCTGGAGCCAGGCAAGTACATTCTATGGTTTTGTTCAGTGCATCTTCCTTGTTCTTTATTGCTGACACACTGCGACACGTTCATGATCTTACTTGTTCTTTCATGATCTTATTCATGATCTTACTTGTTCTTTCATGATCTTACTTGTATCTTGGGGTGGGGAAATACTCTAGATATGTGACTAAACCCGGTTACTTATTCATGATCTTTAGCTTAGGCCTCGCACAGTGCACGCGGGCCCTAAGCCGTACCATTACATGATCTTCCAGGATCCTTTCATGTTCTTTCATGATCTTACCCAAGCCGGTCACATATCTAAGTAGTATTTCAAACATATAAACACATGTTCAGGATATTGTTCTTACATTAGTTTCTCTTGATCCTGATCTTGATATTAGTCGTGATCTTTACTGCATCTTACATTGTCATGATCTTTCATGTATCTTTATAGCAGTAGTTCATGATCTTCATGTTCTTTACATACTTGTTCTTATCCTGTTCTTTCAGCATTTACTTTCCATATCATTATGTTATTGTTCATTACCTAGAACTGTGCTTTGCTCCGCTCCTGACTGGATATGTTATGATAGGTGAGATGGAGGCTTTATGTGACACATACTATGGACAGGGTACTGTTTTCCTTGAGCCAGCTGGAGCTGCTTGTGACATAGAGGCTGCAGAAGCCTAGTTATCTTCCTTTTAGTTGTCTTTCCTGCTTTTGAGACTTTAGTCAGACTTTAGTACATTTCTGGATGAATGTAATAATAAAATGCTTAGACATGTATTTGAATATTCTGGGATCGTTTATAGATATGCTGTGACATTACTTCTCATTTACTTGACTTGTTAGATTTTCCCTAGTTCTGGTACAGCTTACTTCGTCGTGTCTAACGACGAAGGCTGGGCGTGTCCGACTCGTGTCCGATTATTCGGGAGCGGGTCGTGACATGTTTTTAGTGGTGGTCCATGCAGGTCCATCCTAATGGTACCTAGGTATTAGCGTACTATTGGGGGACTTGATTACACTAGGGAAACTTGATCATAGCATAGGAAAATCGGGAAATAAGGGTATATCAGGTGTATCAGGTATTTTAATATTCTATAAACACTTGTTGTATGTAGGTCTAGGTTATTTTAACAGTTTTCTGTTTTGCAGATAGTTCAAAAGCATGCGACACCAGAACTGTCAATTCACCTGCACTTGACGTTTTCGAGCTTTCACTACCTTCTATCACTCTACTATCCCCATGGGTAGTACGTAATTGACGGAGATGTCTGAAGAGTCCTTTGACAACCAGAGGAAGCAGGCCACCCTTTCCTAGTCAGACTTGTGGATACACTCTCCGAGCCAGGAAGGACTTCTGATTTCCAGACGCTCAGACACTTGGACTTTTCCGACACCGAGCGCATATCTTGCACCGGAGAGCCGATCGAGAACCTGAAGCCGCCACTGAAGATCATCTCAGCATGTGAGGATCCGACTTCTATGAAGATTAGAGCCACCAGCCTGGAGATTCAGAATGTAGCGCAGACAATGGAATGAGACGGAAAGCTGAAGCACATGAGGGACATGAAGACTTATGACGAAGGCAATAACTAGCTTGGATCCGCAAAACATCGTAACACTCAGTCGGCGTTTCTTCGATCGCACCACCAGTCGTATCATCAGGAGCAGATCTCAGCAGCCAGCACGCCAGCAGTCATATATTCCTACCAGAGCCCTGCACTTCAGCCTCAGCGGGAGATCCAGATTCAGATCCAGCCGACGATCATCTACAATTACTGCCACCTCTCGGGATGCCACTATGAAGAGTGCCGCAAAAGATAGAGTTTATGCTTGTTCTACGGATCGACTGCCCACCAAATCATGGATTGCTGAAGAACGTTGATCACATTGCCCGAGAACAAGCGCGAGGAGCATCAGACTACAGCAAAAGAGAACCACCTTTTCAGAATCAGCAACCACATGGAGTACTACCGCAGGGATCAACCTACGCCAGGACAATTGAAGAAGGATTTCCGTTCCGGAGGAATACTGAAGATGGACTGAAGACTGAAGATTTTTGCATGGTTGGAAAAACCATGTATCTTGATTAGCAGCCTAGTTTTTCTTAAATTTCTTTTAGCATCTAGACCATTTCTGGGAACTTCTTGTTTTCTATTTTGGAATCTTGGTTGGTATTCGAAACTTAACTCGAGATATTGTTTCCTATTCGTTGATTGGTACTCCTCCAATCCATTCTTCGTAACCTTGCACTTTTCGAGATTCTACTCAGGAATTTTGTTTCCTATTCAGGACTAGTTACAATTTGTAAATTTTGTTTCTTTCCGAAGTTCAGTTTTCTATTTGGGGATAGTTGGAATTTGATTTTATTCAGTACTTGTTTCTATTCACCATTCAAGACATCGTTTGAAAACTTCGGTTTCGACCTGTTCCCTATGTGAGATTCGTTTCCTACGTGGCTTGTTTCTACTTGGAAATTATTCTGTTCACAACCTTGCTTCGAGCTTGTTCCCTATTTGAAGTATCGCTTGTTTCATGGATATTGTTTTACTCACCCATTGATTCTTTTTCCTATTCATAACTTGATTCCATTCGAAAATTTAAGATCATGTTTCCTATTTCGAGACTTTGTTTTGTTCGTGATTTTGCCTCCCATCCAAGATTTACCGGACTTTGAATTTCAGTTCCTACTCGCGACTCGTTGAGACTGTGTTCCCTATTCCAAATCTTGTCTCCTCATTGAGATTTTCTATTCGAGAATTTGTTCCTTATTCACGACTTTGTTGATACTTGATTTTCTATTTTCCATTGTGTACTTTATTGGAGATTTCGTTTTCTATTCAAGTCTTCATTGTTATTCGAGATTTTATTGAAACTCGTTTCCAGTACGGGATTTTATTTCTTATTTTTGAAACTTGTTTTCTATCTGATACCTTGCTTCAGTTCGTCCTTCGAGACTCTGTTATCCTTTCGAGATAACGTCCCATATGTGGAATCTTGTTACCATTTCCGATATCAGTTGATATTCCGTCATAATTTGAAACTTTGTCATGTCTGAATTTTAAATCTCCCTGGCTGCCCTTTTGTACTCACTGATTGGATCCCTTGTCATTTTTAGTACCTAATAAACTCATGTATTCTAACAGTCAGGTAATTTCACCATTTCCATGACTTGGACTATTGAAATTCATTTTGAATTCCTTGAAACTCTTTTGAAATTCCTAGGGATAAAGTCGAGAGGCTATTCGATGACCTACTGTGGCATGACAGTTGCGCGCTGCAGCCATTAGCTGGATTATGGAGACTGAGGGTTCACTGCAGCCAGTAGCGCACTGGCGAGGCAGGAACTCTAAGTTGAAGTGATTTCAGACCCATAGGTTTTCGAGGATTGTCGAGACTTGTCATATTCTTCATATCTTGATCTCTTGGGTTGTTTCGTCAATGATTGTTGGAAAATGGATAAGGTTGATAGAGTATTTGGAGACATATTGTTATTTGAGTCACGGAGCCGAAAGTCCACTGCAGTCAGATACATACTGGCGGGGTAGGGATTCTAAGTAAAGTGATTTCAAATATCTATATGTTTCCGGATACCATAGAAACTATATTCCATTTTCATATAATTATTGGTTTTCGAGAATCACACATCCTTGCATGTTCACCCTGATTTGATACTGTATCTCCTGAGTATTTCGTACGTTCCTCAAATCAACCCTTGCTAATTACCTTTTAGTATTGTACCATTAGATCATTGATTTCCTCAAATTATACATTGCCAGATTTTGATTCTATACTTCGCTTGTGTCTTGTCTAAATTTTGATCTTAAATCATGTCTGTCTGACCATGATTTTCCTATCTTGTGCTAGCCCACTTGTGTTAAAACTATCAATTTTTGATCGTACTTAATAATTGTGTCTTCATGATTTTGCTCCTCTGAGTTGTAATTGAAATTCCTTCCACTTCGTGACTATTTGATCATTGACCTTTGTCAAAGCATGATATCCCAAACTTCTTGTGTATACTTGGACTCAAGGCTCAGAGCGTCATGGATCGACGAAAGCACTGGACGGACGACAACAGATGGTCACCGGAGTTCGCAGTTAGAAGCAGAGTGATCCTGAAGAATCTGGCCGACCAGAGGCACTATTCATTTTGGCAGAGGCAGAAAGTTCAGTCCGAGATTCAGCGGGCCTCTCGACGTGATGACGCGTATTGGCGAGGTGGCAGATTGACTAGCGCTTCCAGCTAGCTTGGAGGGAGTGCACGACGTTTCTACGTGTCCCAGCTTCGACGCTACATTCCAGATCCGAGTCATGTGGTGGACTATTCAGAGCTGGAGGTGGGCCGAGATTGACTTACGAGGAGCAGCCAGTAGAAATCCTCGACCGGAGGGAGAAGCGACTGCGGAACCAGATCATTCCTCTTGACCGCGTCATGTGGAGACACCACTCTCCGGAGAGTCCACATGGGAGGGCGAGGACGAGATGCGGGAGAGAGATCCCACTTTGTTTGCCTAATTGTATTTTGATAATTGAAACCTTTAAATACAATAAATGGCTTGAGCTTGAATCTTCCTTGTGTTTTTGCCTTGATTGTTTTGTTGTCCTTCGAATTTCGAGGACGAAATTTTTTTGAGGGGGGGATAATTTGTAACTCCACTTTCCAGTTTTTCTTAAATAAAAATTCATTTTCTATATTTATTATTAATTTGGAAACATTTTGAATGAATTAAATATTAGACAATTTTACAATTTGAAGTTGTTGTAACAACTTTTATATTGTTTTTCTTATTTTAAAAACTGTTTTTAAATAATTTATGCAATTATGAAAAGGCAGAGGATTAATTTGTAAATTTTCCTATATAATTTAAGTTGCGGGTAAATATTGATAAGGCAGGGGGGTTTTTGCATTTTGGCCAATTGCGGAGGGGGTTATCTGTAAAATTTTCCATTTTATTTTCGTTTATTACTGACCGTTCGGTTGGAGAGAGAGAGTGGCCATTTATTTTTCTCTCCACTCTTCTCGAGACTTCCACCGACTCTTCGATTCCTCCGCCGACTTCTCGAGACTTCCACTGTTCTCGAGCGTTCTTCTCCGGCGACTTCGACGGCGATTCTGACGACGACGATGATGATGACGGTGGCTCTGGTGGCGTAGATCTGAGGGAGCGGCGAGAGCGAGGCGACTTCGTCCCTGTTGAAGCCGACGACCCCGATGATGATGGCTTTGGCGATGAAGATGATGGCTGGGTCTAGGCGAGCCTTCCTTGACGCCTAGGCGCTGCTCTGACCGAGTCTTCTTCCTTCCTTCTTCCTCGACGAGCTTTGGGCTTCGACTTCCAGAGGGTAAACCCTAACCTAACCCTAATCTCTACTGTTGGTCAGATCTATGGCAGATCTATGGCCTAGACTCTGAGATCCTTTGATCGGTGACGAGATCTAGGGTTTAGCTGGGTTTGTGTGAGATCAATGATGTTCTCTTCTCTTCGAACAGTTCTAACTGTTCAGATCCGATGGATCTAGGGTTTCTGTGGTCCGATCTTGTAGATCGACCCTTGCATGTGGTTATTTTGGTTTGCATGTTAGATCTATGATGTTCTTTAGTTGATTCTTTGAGATCAAGTTGATCTGTGACTATTTCTGTGGTTGTGATGTTGTTTTCTGGGGAGTTTTTCTCCAGATCTGGTGATGGTTCCAGATCTGTGGAGTATGGGTTTTCGTTGGTGTTTCCTGTGGGGAATCCAGTGGATCTATTCCTTTTGCTTACCTACTGTCGGTTGGCCTAGACCTAACGAATCCAGTGGTGACTCTAAGGTTGCTCGGTTCGTTAGGTCAGGGATGGGTTTGTTTTTGGAATGTTCCTTGTCCATTTCTGTGTAGATTTTTGGAGAAGATCTGAGGTTCTGAATCTTTCTTTTTGGGACTGAGATCTGGTGTCTAAACACTTTCGTGTCTGACACTGCATGCATGCCATAATTTTGGGATATGATGTTGGTTCCATTTTTGATGAACTGAGATCTCAGTTAGACACTTTCGTGTCTGACACTGCATGCATATTTTATATATATTTTTAGTTGATGATTTCTTCTTTCTCTTTTCTGTTATTGTTGCTGGGAATCTTCTGCGTGTTGGACCTCTGTCCCGACTGGACTGTGGCTGTACCTACCTGTTCGTATCCGATGTTCGTGTCGGATACGAAGTGGCGCAGATTCGTGGCTAGAACATTGCTGGACCTTGCTGTAGCCGTGTCCTCTTTCCCGTGTCCGACGTGCGTGTTGGACACCAAGGAGATGATGTGACTTTTCTGACCTGACGTGACTGGCCTTGGAATTTGGGCCTGACCGGCGGTGGACTTTGGCAGTTTGTGGCTAATTATTTGTTGGGCCGGGTTGGTGTTTATTCAGTGGGCTTATCTTTGTATATTCTTTTGTGGGCTGTAGTATGGGCTGGGCCATACTGTATGTGTTGTAATATTTATTAATTATAGCTGGATGACTGTAATTAATTGTGGGTGGGCTGGTTTGGCTGGGCTGTGTTGGGCCGGGCTTATATGCTGTTGTAGTTATAGTTGGGCTGGTTAGATAGTTGGGTCTGAACTGATCCTTGGTTTGGGTTGGACCGGGTGTCAGATTGTTGGGTTGTGGGCCGGCCTGTGAACTTTGCCTTTGGGGCAGGACTGTCTGTAGTTAATTTTGTAAAACCTTTTTCAATAAATAAATTATGTTTTTCCCATTTATTGTGAGTTGATGGAAACATCCTCTCAGAACCAATTTTTTTTATAACTAAAAACAATTAGTTAACTTTTTCTTAATTACTGCTGATTAGTCAACTCTTTACTTAAAATAACTTTTAAAACCAAGTTTATAAGACAGACCACTTTTATATATATAAAAAGTTGCAAATGCTAACTCTATATATATAATGAGTTTTTGAATTATAAACTTTTAGTGTTAAACACGTAAAACCAAGGGTTGTGTTTAGCATTGTTTTTCCCAAAAGAACAAGAAGTTAGTAATTAAACCTAGTACTTGTGAACCTCCAAATAAGACTAACTTATTTGGGAAGAATCAAGATAAGGATTTAGTTCTTTAATTAACCTAGAAGCAACTAGCATAGTTTATTAACCAACTTGTACATCACTATTGTTAACAGGAGAACATCCAGCTAGATTGCCTACCATATTGCTGGAGCCAGGCAAGTACATTCTATGGTTTTGTTCAGTGCATCTTCCTTGTTCTTTATTGCTGACACACTGCGACACGTTCATGATCTTACTTGTTCTTTCATGATCTTATTCATGATCTTACTTGTTCTTTCATGATCTTACTTGTATCTTGGGGTGGGGAAATACTCTAGATATGTGACTAAACCCGGTTACTTATTCATGATCTTTAGCTTAGGCCTCGCACAGTGCACGCGGGCCCTAAGCCGTACCATTACATGATCTTCCAGGATCCTTTCATGTTCTTTCATGATCTTACCCAAGCCGGTCACATATCTAAGTAGTATTTCAAACATATAAACACATGTTCAGGATATTGTTCTTACATTAGTTTCTCTTGATCCTGATCTTGATATTAGTCGTGATCTTTACTGCATCTTACATTGTCATGATCTTTCATGTATCTTTATAGCAGTAGTTCATGATCTTCATGTTCTTTACATACTTGTTCTTATCCTGTTCTTTCAGCATTTACTTTCCATATCATTATGTTATTGTTCATTACCTAGAACTGTGCTTTGCTCCGCTCCTGACTGGATATGTTATGATAGGTGAGATGGAGGCTTTATGTGACACATACTATGGACAGGGTACTGTTTTCCTTGAGCCAGCTGGAGCTGCTTGTGACATAGAGGCTGCAGAAGCCTAGTTATCTTCCTTTTAGTTGTCTTTCCTGCTTTTGAGACTTTAGTCAGACTTTAGTACATTTCTGGATGAATGTAATAATAAAATGCTTAGACATGTATTTGAATATTCTGGGATCGTTTATAGATATGCTGTGACATTACTTCTCATTTACTTGACTTGTTAGATTTTCCCTAGTTCTGGTACAGCTTACTTCGTCGTGTCTAACGACGAAGGCTGGGCGTGTCCGACTCGTGTCCGATTATTCGGGAGCGGGTCGTGACATGTTTTTAGTGGTGGTCCATGCAGGTCCATCCTAATGGTACCTAGGTATTAGCGTACTATTGGGGGACTTGATTACACTAGGGAAACTTGATCACAGCATAGGAAAATCGGGAAATAAGGGTATATCAGGTGTATCAGGTATTTTAATATTCTATAAACACTTGTTGTATGTAGGTCTAGGTTATTTTAACAGTTTTCTGTTTTGCAGATAGTTCAAAAGCATGCGACACCAGAACTGTCAATTCACCTGCACTTGACGTTTTCGAGCTTTCACTACCTTCTATCACTCTACTATCCCCATGGGTAGTACGTAATTGACGGAGATGTCTGAAGAGTCCTTTGACAACCAGAGGAAGCAGGCCACCCTTTCCTAGTCAGACTTGTGGATACACTCTCCGAGCCAGGAAGGACTTCTGATTTCCAGACGCTCAGACACTTGGACTTTTCCGACACCGAGCGCATATCTTGCACCGGAGAGCCGATCGAGAACCTGAAGCCGCCACTGAAGATCATCTCAGCATGTGAGGATCCGACTTCTATGAAGATTAGAGCCACCAGCCTGGAGATTCAGAATGTAGCACAGACAATGGAATGAGACGGAAAGCTGAAGCACATGAGGGACATGAAGACTTATGACGAAGGCAATAACTAGCTTGGATCCGCAAAACATCGTAACACTCAGTCGGCGTTTCTTCGATCGCACCACCAGTCGTATCATCAGGAGCAGATCTCAGCAGCCAGCACGCCAGCAGTCATATATTCCTACCAGAGCCCTGCACTTCAGCCTCAGCGGGAGATCCAGATTCAGATCCAGCCGACGATCATCTACAATTACTGCCACCTCTCGGGATGCCACTATGAAGAGTGCCGCAAAAGATAGAGTTTATGCTTGTTCTACGGATCGACTGCCCACCAAATCATGGATTGCTGAAGAACGTTGATCACATTGCCCGAGAACAAGCGCGAGGAGCATCAGACTACAGCAAAAGAGAACCACCTTTTCAGAATCAGCAACCACATGGAGTACTACCGCAGGGATCAACCTACGCCAGGACAATTGAAGAAGGATTTCCGTTCCGGAGGAATACTGAAGATGGACTGAAGACTGAAGATTTTTGCATGGTTGGAAAAACCATGTATCTTGATTAGCAGCCTAGTTTTTCTTAAATTTCTTTTAGCATCTAGACCATTTCTGGGAACTTCTTGTTTTCTATTTTGGAATCTTGGTTGGTATTCGAAACTTAACTCGAGATATTGTTTCCTATTCGTTGATTGGTACTCCTCCAATCCATTCTTCGTAACCTTGCACTTTTCGAGATTCTACTCAGGAATTTTGTTTCCTATTCAGGACTAGTTACAATTTGTAAATTTTGTTTCTTTCCGAAGTTCAGTTTTCTATTTGGGGATAGTTGGAATTTGATTTTATTCAGTACTTGTTTCTATTCACCATTCAAGACATCGTTTGAAAACTTCGGTTTCGACCTGTTCCCTATGTGAGATTCGTTTCCTACGTGGCTTGTTTCTACTTGGAAATTATTCTGTTCACAACCTTGCTTCGAGCTTGTTCCCTATTTGAAGTATCGCTTGTTTCATGGATATTGTTTTACTCACCCATTGATTCTTTTTCCTATTCATAATTTGATTCCATTCGAAAATTTAAGATCATGTTTCCTATTTCGAGACTTTGTTTTGTTCGTGATTTTGCCTCCCATCCAAGATTTACCGGACTTTGAATTTCAGTTCCTACTCGCGACTCGTTGAGACTGTGTTCCCTATTCCAAATCTTGTCTCCTCATTGAGATTTTCTATTCGAGAATTTGTTCCTTATTCACGACTTTGTTGATACTTGATTTTCTATTTTCCATTGTGTACTTTATTGGAGATTTCGTTTTCTATTCAAGTCTTCATTGTTATTCGAGATTTTATTGAAACTCGTTTCCAGTACGGGATTTTATTTCTTATTTTTGAAACTTGTTTTCTATCTGATACCTTGCTTCAGTTCGTCCTTCGAGACTCTGTTATCCTTTCGAGATAACGTCCCATATGTGGAATCTTGTTACCATTTCCGATATCAGTTGATATTCCGTCATAATTTGAAACTTTGTCATGTCTGAATTTTAAATCTCCCTGGCTGCCCTTTTGTACTCACTGATTGGATCCCTTGTCATTTTTAGTACCTAATAAACTCATGTATTCTAACAGTCAGGTAATTTCACCATTTCCATGACTTGGACTATTGAAATTCATTTTGAATTCCTTGAAACTCTTTTGAAATTCCTAGGGATAAAGTCGAGAGGCTATTCGATGACCTACTGTGGCATGACAGTTGCGCGCTGCAGCCATTAGCTGGATTATGGAGACTGAGGGTTCACTGCAGCCAGTAGCGCACTGGCGAGGCAGGAACTCTAAGTTGAAGTGATTTCAGACCCATAGGTTTTCGAGGATTGTCGAGACTTGTCATATTCTTCATATCTTGATCTCTTGGGTTGTTTCGTCAATGATTGTTGGAAAATGGATAAGGTTGATAGAGTATTTGGAGACATATTGTTATTTGAGTCACGGAGCCGAAAGTCCACTGCAGTCAGATACATACTGGCGGGGTAGGGATTCTAAGTAAAGTGATTTCAAATATCTATATGTTTCCGGATACCATAGAAACTATATTCCATTTTCATATAATTATTGGTTTTCGAGAATCACACATCCTTGCATGTTCACCCTGATTTGATACTGTATCTCCTGAGTATTTCGTACGTTCCTCAAATCAACCCTTGCTAATTACCTTTTAGTATTGTACCATTAGATCATTGATTTCCTCAAATTATACATTGCCAGATTTTGATTCTATACTTCGCTTGTGTCTTGTCTAAATTTTGATCTTAAATCATGTCTGTCTGACCATGATTTTCCTATCTTGTGCTAGCCCACTTGTGTTAAAACTATCAATTTTTGATCGTACTTAATAATTGTGTCTTCATGATTTTGCTCCTCTGAGTTGTAATTGAAATTCCTTCCACTTCGTGACTATTTGATCATTGACCTTTGTCAAAGCATGATATCCCAAACTTCTTGTGTATACTTGGACTCAAGGCTCAGAGCGTCATGGATCGACGAAAGCACTGGACGGACGACAACAGATGGTCACCGGAGTTCGCAGTTAGAAGCAGAGTGATCCTGAAGAATCTGGCCGACCAGAGGCACTATTCATTTTGGCAGAGGCAGAAAGTTCAGTCCGAGATTCAGCGGGCCTCTCGACGTGATGACGCGTATTGGCGAGGTGGCAGATTGACTAGCGCTTCCAGCTAGCTTGGAGGGAGTGCACGACGTTTCTACGTGTCCCAGCTTCGACGCTACATTCCAGATCCGAGTCATATGGTGGACTATTCAGAGCTGGAGGTGGGCCGAGATTGACTTACGAGGAGCAGCCAGTAGAAATCCTCGACCGGAGGGAGAAGCGACTGCGGAACCAGATCATTCCTCTTGACCGCGTCATGTGGAGACACCACTCTCCGGAGAGTCCACATGGGAGGGCGAGGACGAGATGCGGGAAAGAGATCCCACTTTGTTTGCCTAATTGTATTTTGATAATTGAAACCTTTAAATACAATAAATGGCTTGAGCTTGAATCTTCCTTGTGTTTTTGCCTTGATTGTTTTGTTGTCCTTCGAATTTCGAGGACGAAATTTTTTTGAGGGGGGGATAATTTGTAACTCCACTTTCCAGTTTTTCTTAAATAAAAATTCATTTTCTATATTTATTATTAATTTGGAAACATTTTGAATGAATTAAATATTAGACAATTTTACAATTTGAAGTTGTTGTAACAACTTTTATATTGTTTTTCTTATTTTAAAAACTGTTTTTAAATAATTTATGCAATTATGAAAAGGCAGAGGATTAATTTGTAAATTTTCCTATATAATTTAAGTTGCGGGTAAATATTGATAAGGCAGGGGGGTTTTTGCATTTTGGCCAATTGCGGAGGGGGTTATCTGTAAAATTTTCCATTTTATTTTCGTTTATTACTGACCGTTCGGTTGGAGAGAGAGAGTGGCCATTTATTTTTCTCTCCACTCTTCTCGAGACTTCCACCGACTCTTCGATTCCTCCGCCGACTTCTCGAGACTTCCACTGTTCTCGAGCGTTCTTCTCCGGCGACTTCGACGGCGATTCTGACGACGACGATGATGATGACGGTGGCTCTGGTGGCGTAGATCTGAGGGAGCGGCGAGAGCGAGGCGACTTCGTCCCTGTTGAAGCCGACGACCCCGATGATGATGGCTTTGGCGATGAAGATGATGGCTGGGTCTAGGCGAGCCTTCCTTGACGCCTAGGCGCTGCTCTGACCGAGTCTTCTTCCTTCCTTCTTCCTCGACGAGCTTTGGGCTTCGACTTCCAGAGGGTAAACCCTAACCTAACCCTAATCTCTACTGTTGGTCAGATCTATGGCAGATCTATGGCCTAGACTCTGAGATCCTTTGATCGGTGACGAGATCTAGGGTTTAGCTGGGTTTGTGTGAGATCAATGATGTTCTCTTCTCTTCGAACAGTTCTAACTGTTCAGATCCGATGGATCTAGGGTTTCTGTGGTCCGATCTTGTAGATCGACCCTTGCATGTGGTTATTTTGGTTTGCATGTTAGATCTATGATGTTCTTTAGTTGATTCTTTGAGATCAAGTTGATCTGTGACTATTTCTGTGGTTGTGATGTTGTTTTCTGGGGAGTTTTTCTCCAGATCTGGTGATGGTTCCAGATCTGTGGAGTATGGGTTTTCGTTGGTGTTTCCTGTGGGGAATCCAGTGGATCTATTCCTTTTGCTTACCTACTGTCGGTTGGCCTAGACCTAACGAATCCAGTGGTGACTCTAAGGTTGCTCGGTTCGTTAGGTCAGGGATGGGTTTGTTTTTGGAATGTTCCTTGTCCATTTCTGTGTGGATTTTTGGAGAAGATCTGAGGTTCTGAATCTTTCTTTTTGGGACTGAGATCTGGTGTCTAAACACTTTCGTGTCTGACACTGCATGCATGCCATAATTTTGGGATATGATGTTGGTTCCATTTTTGATGAACTGAGATCTCAGTTAGACACTTTCGTGTCTGACACTGCATGCATATTTTATATATATTTTTAGTTGATGATTTCTTCTTTCTCTTTTCTGTTATTGTTGCTGGGAATCTTCTGCGTGTTGGACCTCTGTCCCGACTGGACTGTGGCTGTACCTACCTGTTCGTATCCGATGTTCGTGTCGGATACGAAGTGGCGCGGATTCGTGGCTAGAACATTGCTGGACCTTGCTGTAGCCGTGTCCTCTTTCCCGTGTCCGACGTGCGTGTTGGACACCAAGGAGATGATGTGACTTTTCTGACCTGACGTGACTGGCCTTGGAATTTGGGCCTGACCGGCGGTGGACTTTGGCAGTTTGTGGCTAATTATTTGTTGGGCCGGGTTGGTGTTTATTCAGTGGGCTTATCTTTGTATATTCTTTTGTGGGCTGTAGTATGGGCTGGGCCATACTGTATGTGTTGTAATATTTATTAATTATAGCTGGATGACTGTAATTAATTGTGGGTGGGCTGGTTTGGCTGGGCTGTGTTGGGCCGGGCTTATATGCTGTTGTAGTTATAGTTGGGCTGGTTAGATAGTTGGGTCTGAACTGATCCTTGGTTTGGGTTGGACCGGGTGTCAGATTGTTGGGTTGTGGGCCGGCCTGTGAACTTTGCCTTTGGGGCAGGACTGTCTGTAGTTAATTTTGTAAAACCTTTTTCAATAAATAAATTATGTTTTTCCCATTTATTGTGAGTTGATGGAAACATCCTCTCAGAACCAATTTTTTTTATAACTAAAAACAATTAGTTAACTTTTTCTTAATTACTGCTGATTAGTCAACTCTTTACTTAAAATAACTTTTAAAACCAAGTTTATAAGACAGACCACTTTTATATATATAAAAAGTTGCAAATGCTAACTCTATATATATAATGAGTTTTTGAATTATAAACTTTTAGTGTTAAACACGTAAAACCAAGGGTTGTGTTTAGCATTGTTTTTCCCAAAAGAACAAGAAGTTAGTAATTAAACCTAGTACTTGTGAACCTCCAAATAAGACTAACTTATTTGGGAAGAATCAAGATAAGGATTTAGTTCTTTAATTAACCTAGAAGCAACTAGCATAGTTTATTAACCAACTTGTACATCACTATTGTTAACAGGAGAACATCCAGCTAGATTGCCTACCATATTGCTGGAGCCAGGCAAGTACATTCTATGGTTTTGTTCAGTGCATCTTCCTTGTTCTTTATTGCTGACACACTGCGACACGTTCATGATCTTACTTGTTCTTTCATGATCTTATTCATGATCTTACTTGTTCTTTCATGATCTTACTTGTATCTTGGGGTGGGGAAATACTCTAGATATGTGACTAAACCCGGTTACTTATTCATGATCTTTAGCTTAGGCCTCGCACAGTGCACGCGGGCCCTAAGCCGTACCATTACATGATCTTCCAGGATCCTTTCATGTTCTTTCATGATCTTACCCAAGCCGGTCACATATCTAAGTAGTATTTCAAACATATAAACACATGTTCAGGATATTGTTCTTACATTAGTTTCTCTTGATCCTGATCTTGATATTAGTCGTGATCTTTACTGCATCTTACATTGTCATGATCTTTCATGTATCTTTATAGCAGTAGTTCATGATCTTCATGTTCTTTACATACTTGTTCTTATCCTGTTCTTTCAGCATTTACTTTCCATATCATTATGTTATTGTTCATTACCTAGAACTGTGCTTTGCTCCGCTCCTGACTGGATATGTTATGATAGGTGAGATGGAGGCTTTATGTGACACATACTATGGACAGGGTACTGTTTTCCTTGAGCCAGCTGGAGCTGCTTGTGACATAGAGGCTGCAGAAGCCTAGTTATCTTCCTTTTAGTTGTCTTTCCTGCTTTTGAGACTTTAGTCAGACTTTAGTACATTTCTGGATGAATGTAATAATAAAATGCTTAGACATGTATTTGAATATTCTGGGATCGTTTATAGATATGCTGTGACATTACTTCTCATTTACTTGACTTGTTAGATTTTCCCTAGTTCTGGTACAGCTTACTTCGTCGTGTCTAACGACGAAGGCTGGGCGTGTCCGACTCGTGTCCGATTATTCGGGAGCGGGTCGTGACAAGCACCACTGAAATCAGCGAATACTTTCATGTTCCTGATCTTGGTGATGCATTACTTGACATCTACCACATTCAGTTCCCTGCCGATGTCACTTTGGCTTCCTTTAGGGAATTAATTTGTCACCCTAACCCTCCTTCCCGGAGAATCTTTTCCAAACATCTGAACCAAACATTTTATGAACTTCATCGTATGGTATTTTCTGCTCTTCTTCCGAAGAAAGGATCTACTGATGAAGTTACCTTTTTGGAACTTTCTGCTCTATATCACATCCACTTTGGCATTCCTTTCTCCGTTCCCAAAACTATGATGAACTGGATGCTTAACTGCAAAAATGCAGGCAGGAATCTAGTTTATCCGATGCACCTTGCTTCGATCTTTCGACGTTTCGAGATTGATCTTGAGACGTGTGCCATCTCCTCTCCACCTGTTGAGCTGACTCGTTCTCGTCGATTTCCTGCACCTCCTAGAGCTGCTCCTGCTCCAGCTGCTGATGCTGAGGCCCCTGCAGATGATGCTCCTCCTGCTCCGGCCCCTGCCCCAGGATTCGATCAGACTTTCTACCAGCGCTTCGATGACTTTGTTGCGGTCTCTACGCAACGTCATCAGAACTCAGAGTTCAGGCATATTTCTCAGGCCCAGGTGATGAGAAATAGTATTGCTGACCTTCACTATAGCCTGGCTCAGGATCCAGTCCATCCGATCACCATCCTTCCTCACCCGGCTTTCCCTGGTCCTCGATTTACTGATGAGGTTACTTTTCAGTATTTCGACCCGACCACAGCATACTTCCCTCATGATCCTCCAGGTGCGGACGACCCTACGATGTGACGTGGATTCAGCCATGGGATAGTGGATTTTGATTTGATTAGTTGATGCAGTTGATGTAGTTTTTTTTATGTCTAAACTGTTTAGTTAGACATTATCAGTTGTACTTTTTGATTTCTAGTGGAAACTTCTATGATATTTCAGTTTATTATGAGATAGTTCATTTTATTCCAGTTGTTTTCATCTATGTCTATGCTGTGATTATTTCTTTTTGCTTTACTTTGTCTTGTGTTTTCTGTTGTTGGCTTCACGATTTACGGGGGAGCCTATTCATTTTACTACTTGACAAAGGGGGAGAAAAAGAGTATACCAAAGCGAGATATCCAAAAACAAAATCCAAACAAATTTTTTTCAGGTATTTTGATATTTTGTTCTATTTTATATAAATATATTTTGGTATAGACTCAAGTTTGTCAATTATCAAAATGGAGGAGATTGTTGGCCCATTCCATGGTCACACCCGATTTCGATAATCAACATACACTTTAGTCAATACACAAAATATAGAAAATGTTGCTAATCATTTCAGGATTCATGAAATCATATTCAACGGACGATGTACCACATCAATCAAAGCGTCAACATCATCAAATCTTCTGAAGACTCAGTTCTCATTTTTATTCTGTATTTTATATTTTATTGAGTCTAGGAATTACTTTGTAAAATCAATTTTGGTAATACTGGCTTAGGGTTAAAACTGTCCTTATTTCAAAAGCCTACTTTTACCATTCATATTTTTCGTTTACAAATATTTCAAAAACATATTTCGAAAATAGTCTTTTCAAATGATTTTACAAATAACCAAAAACATGTTTGAAAACTGTTGTTGCAAAAGAATTTCAAATATCTCCTGACAGAACTCCTAGCCGAGTTCGGCCCGAGTTCGGTCCGAACTCTGACCGAGTTCGGTCAGTTTGTATTCAAACTTCTGTTGCCTCCAAATCAGCGAGCAACGTCTCTTTGCGAGATATTTGCACTCGAACTCTACCCGAGTTCTGCCCGAGTTCGGTTGGTGAAAACACCTATAAATAGAGAAGAACTTTTCATTTCAAATCATTAATTCATTCTTCATCTTCTCTTCTCTACTACTCAAGTATTTTCAAAACGATCTAAGATTTTCAAATCTCACCTACACATCTCTTAGCCAAAAGCCAGTACTATCTGAGTTGATTTATAGACTTTTGGTTACTCAAGAGTTGTAAAGAGGTCGTTCAAGTTTCAACAACTTTTCTGTTGTGGAGCTGGTCGTGCGCTCGTCACCAAGCACGGTGTTGTGAAGCTGGTCGTGCGCTTGTCACCAAGCACGGTATTGTAAGAGATTGCAAGCTCTCAGTTAAAGCTTGTGCCATAGTGGATTAACATCGAGCAAGAGTACTCGAGACTGGATTAGTCCTCTCAGAGGAATACCAGTATACATTGCTGTGTCACTGAGTTTGAATTCTCTATCTCTATTTACTGTCTCTTACATATCTGCCATTGTTCAATTTTTAATTGGTGATTATATTCCGCTGCACACACGCACTCTATTCACCCCCCCTCTAGAGGTGCTCAACGATCCTACAGGATTGTGCTGCTTGAACTGCGCTAGCTTCAGACTGCGCTGGGATCGAACTGCGCTGAAGAGGATCTGACATACTACGCTTCGGTTGGGCTGGCAGATTGCGCTGGGTGTTCACAGCTGGACCGCACTGACAGCTGTCCTAAAATGCGGTACGGCTCGAGAAACGAAGAGGCTCCTCGTCTTTCGGGCTGTCAGTTGTCAGAAAATCTGATTTTGTGTCAGGTAATGTAACTCCACTTCCCAGTTTTGAGAAAAAAAAATGATTTCTAATAATAGCAATTGTTGATTCAGGTTTCAAATAAGAGGTTAATATTTTATTTAACTAATAATTTTGATGATTATTTTGGAGGGAATTTAAATTGGGAGCAATTTCAATTTCAAAAAGTTGTTACAACCAATTTAGTGGTCCCCTCACCTTTATTTTAAATAATTATAATTATAATAAGTTTTTTAACTGATTTTTATCATTTCTGGAAATAATGAAAAGGCAGAGGCTGTTTTTACAAAATTTTCGGGGCGGAGGGGCTTATATAAAAACTCTTCCAAGCGGGGGGTGTTTTGTGCAAAGTTATAATTTTCCCTTTATTTGAGTCTGTGGAGGAAGTGAGAGAATGAAACCATTCTTCATTCTATTTTTTTTGAGCTGTTCCCATTTCTTCCCCAACTCTGTTCGTCGAACCCTAAACCTAATTTTCTGGTTCGCCGGTGAGCGGCGATGGCCCTAGCCCGGCGACCGACGACGGGGGCTACACTTCTTCTTTCCGGCGGCGGTCTTCTCCAGCGGCGACGAAGCCGATCTCTCCGGCGACGGCGACGAGTACAGATCGACCGCGACGATGATGATGACGACGTCCGAAGCACTCGGCAGAGGATGATCGACGGATCAGTGCTCTGCTCTCCCTGACGGCGAGATCTCGGTGAGCCGACTGTGCGTGGCTTTTCCGACGACGACCGCATGCATCACTCCGGTGGCGGAGGCCCCACCACAGCGACGGCAGGATGACCCCCCCTCTGGCGGCACCAGCGACCTTCTCTACGACAAACGACGAGCGACGACGGTGCGGTGATTTGGCTCCGGCGACTGAAGACAGCCCCTGTTCTACTCCGTCCGTAAGCCTTCGTCGGCGGTGATCGATCGAAACCCTGTTCTTCTCCGGCGACAACGATAGAGATAAGTTTCCCTTTCTCGATCCTTTTGTTGTGTCGATCAGATCGAAGAGGATTGGTTGGTCAAATTGTTTTGGTGTCGGCTGTACTCACAAATTTGTTCAGTTCGAATTTGAGTATTTATAATTTTCTTTGACCAATGGATCGATCCCTGTTCGATGTTCTTGACCTAAACCAAGTAACGGGTCGAATTAACCATTTAATCTACTCCTCTATCTCGAACATCAGGTGTTCGTTACTTTGTCTCTGGGAAGGAATGGGCGAGCAGACAACGTTGGCGTCCGACACATGGGACCGTGTCCGATTCTCCGAGATCGCGTCTGCATTCCCTTCTGGATTTCCATTCTTCAGGTACCTATCTATATCAGCATTTCAGAAATTATTATACGTCTCTGAATTTGATTTGGTGTCGGCATATCCATTGGCTTGTGTCAGACTGTAGCAGTTTTCATGTGTACGTGACTGAGGCTTCTTCGTGTCCAGCCATTGAACTACGTTGGTGTGTCCGTATTTTTGGGTCTGCAGTTGGTTGTTGATGTTCAGGAAGCTGTGAAGTGTCTGTGTTCTCAAATAGAATTGGCAGCAATGTTAGGATGAACCAGTTGCGGATCGTGTCCGATTGGTGGTGTCGAGCCTGGACAATTCCTGATGCTAGGCACCCTTCTTATGGACGTGGGATTTCGAAGTTGGGTTGTAGTTGTGGAGTAGGAGTTCGAACCAGCAGTGATTAACAAATGATGTGTTAAATTCTTATTTTGTTCTTTGACTGAGTATTGATTTTGTTATTGAATTACTTGTTTTAGTCCAGTTGAATCTAATCCCTGATACAATAGAAGGGCTCTATTTCCTTTAAGAGATTTCTCTATTTGATTAATGGATCTCTGTGATAAGTTGGTGCTGGTAATGACTATCTTAATGATCAATTGGTATCGATGTTCTTTTGTCTTTACAGTTTTTCTTCACATTGTTGCCTGTCAATTTTATGACTTGGGATTGCTTGTGGTCGAATATAGAACTGTAACCCAGCCTTAAAGATTTCTGTTTTCTTTTGAACCCTCAGTTGCATGATGAGGGATAACTATCGACTATTCAAAGGCACTCTGTTGAGCAGTAGCTGTTTGGCCTTTTGTTTAATTTGGTTTGTAGATGTTCTACCTGGATATGTTACAGTAGGCTTTGGTTCTGAATACTTTAACTAAATGGTTGTTTAACTTCATCCTTTCTTCTAAATCGTAGGATATCCAGAGTGGGAGTGGTTACTTATAAGTAATAATATTTTGGGGTTCAATCTGCTGTTTAAATATTTTTGAATGAAACTCACTTGTTTCTGTATTTATACTGAGTTGTAATATTCTTACATATTCGTTTGAATATTATGGTATGGGGTTAAGCTCGTGTGTACAGGTTGATTATAGATAAGGGTGATTGATGAGTGTTAGACTATACCAGTTGTGACCTAGTGTTTTGGCTTTTAAATTCTTGTTTGCATTTGAACTATTTGGGAATTGGGTTGAGTGCTGGAGTCATCTACAAGGAAGCTGGGTTATGTTGGACTGTTCGAATCATTGGGACTTTGATTTTTGCTTCTATAGCAGGGTTGATGAGCTGCTCCTATGGCTAAATTTGGTTAAAGCAATTTAGTAATAGATTTCGGTTTGTGAATCTTGTTTCTTTAAGATTGTGAAAACTGAGGTTTCTGGATCTAATCCCAGTGGCTGGTGCTATCATAGTAAACCTGTGGTATATTTTTTGTTAAGAGCTTAAATTATAGAATAACTCTATTCAACCTGGTATTTATATCCTATATAGGTGCTCTATATAATTCATGGTATTTTCTATATTAAATATGAATGGAAAAGTTTATTTTGTAAAACAAGTTAGCTTCTTAATAGTAAATGGTGAATTGATAAATAATTAGATTATTTAGTTAAAACCTGATTAGTTAGTGTAGTATTAGAACTTAACCAACTTGTACGCATTATCAAATTCAGGTGGACATAGAGACTACTATCTCCCTATTCCCGATCTTCCCGGAGCAAAGGCAAGTACATTCTATGGTCTTGTGCATTTCATTATATCCTGTGCTTTCTTGATTGATACATTGTAACACGTCATGTACTTTCTGGTGCTCATGTTCCCTTGTTCTTATTACGTGTACCTGGGGTGGGGAAATATACTATCTATGTGACCAATCCCAAGAAACAACTCAGGTGTGTTTAGCTTAGACCCCGCATCGTGCACGCGGGTCCTAAGCCGTACCATTTCATGTGCTTTCAGGTGCTTACCCCTAGCCGGTCACATATTTAGTTATATTTCAAATATAGTACACACATGCAGGAGATATACCTTGTACTTATTTCCTGTGATTCCATGATATCATGTTCTTTCAGGTGCTTACATATCATGTTCTTTCATGTTCTTACATACCATGTTCTTTCATGTACTTTACACACTGTTTCTTTCATGTACTTATACACCATGTTCTTTCCTGTACTTTACATACCATGTTCCCTTATACCTTCATATCATGATGTCCTATTCATTACCTAGAATTGTACTTTGCTCCGCTCCTGACTGGATAAGTTGCAGGTATACTTGCAGGATATCATTCTACCCTATGGGCCAGAGCCCGGGATTTTGGCTGAGCAGGATGGTCATGACTTAGCTTGAGATTTCAGGTTTAGACTGTTAGTTTTACTCTTAGATATTGTCTTTAGAATTCATGTACATTTCATTCTTGATGACTCGTACATTATGATATCTAGATTTGTGGATTTTGGTGATCATTCTGGGATACGTTTTTAGATGCTGTGATTCTATATTTTCATGTTTATCTGGTTAGTTTGGTTAGTTTTCCCTAGCTTGGTACAGCTTACTTCGTCGTGTCTAACGACGAAGGCTGGGCGTGTCCGACTCGTGTCCGATTATTCGGGAGCGGGTCGTGACATGTTTTTTAGTGGTGGCCCATGCAGGTCTATCCTAATGGTACCTAGGTCTTAGCGTACTATTGGGGGACTTGATTAAACTAGGGAAACTTGATCACAGCATAGGAAAAATCGGAAAATAAGGGTATATCAGGTATATCAGGTGTATCAGGTATTTTAATATTCTATAAACGCTTGTTGTATGTAGGTCTAGGTTATTTTAACAGTTTTTTGTTTTGCAGATAGTTCAAAAGCATGCAACACCAGAACTGTCAATTCACCTGTACTTGACGTTTCCGAGCTTCCACTACCTTCTATCACTCTACTATCCCCATGGGTAGTACGTAGTTGACGGAGACGTCTGAAGAGTCCCTTGACAACCAGAGGAAGCAGGCCATCCTTTCCAAGTCAGACTTGTGGATACACTCTCCGAGCCAGGAAGGACTTCTGATTTCCAGACTCTCAGACACTTGGATTTTTCCGACACCAAGTGCATATCTTATACCAAGGAGCAGATCGAGAACCTGGAGTTACCACTGAAGATCACCCAAGTCTTTGAGGACCCGACTTCTCTGAAGATTAGAGCCACCTGCCAGGAGATCCAGAATGTAGCACAGACAATAGGACACAACGGGAAACTAAAGCTCAGAAGGAACATAAAGATTTATGACAAAGACAACAACTACCCTGGACCCGCAAAGCGTCACAATACTCAGTCAGCGTTTCTTCGGTCATATCACCAGTCGCATCATCAGGAGCAGATCTCAGCAGCCAGCACGCCAGCAGCCATATATTCCTGCCAGAGCCCTGCACTTCAGCCCCAACAGGAGATCCAGATCCAGATTCAGTCGGCGATCATTTGTATTTCTGTCGCAGCTCAGGACACCACTACGAAGAGTGTCGCAAAAGACGAAGGCTATGCTTGTACTGCTAATCGCCTGCCCACCAAGTCAAGGACTGCTGGAGACCATTGATCACACTGCCCAAGGACGAACACGCCAGGACTACAGCAAGGGGACCAGCCTCTCTAGATTCGGCAACCACATGGAGCACTACCGTAGGGATCAGCCTACGCTAGGACAATTGAAGGAGGTTAGAAAGATTTCTGTTCCGGAGGAATATAGAAGATAGACTGAAGACAGAAGATTTCTTTTGCATGGTTGGAAGAACCATGTATCTGATTAGCAATCCAGCCTCCCTTAAATTTCTTTAAGCACCTAGATCATTTCTTGAAACTTCTTGTTTCCATTTTGAAACCTTGATTGATATTCGAAATTTATTTCGAGATATTATTTTCTGTTCGGTAAACTTGTTTCAGATCCACAATTTGATAATTGTTTGAAATCCATTAATCGATACCGTTTGCATATTCATCATTCATGATTTTGTTTCCTAGTGTTGGCTCCTATTTGAAAATTTTGTTCCCTCATCAAACTTCGTGTTAATTGAGATTTAATTCCTACTCGAGATATCATTTCGAAACCCTATTCCTTATTCGAAACCTTGTTTAAGCTTCGTCTTATTCAGGACATTAATTGTGGAGGATTCCTTTGAAGGTTTGAAGATTTCTTTTTCCTATTTTGGGATTATGACTTGTTCTCTATTATAAGACTTGTTTTCCATTCATGATTTTTGATTTGAGAGTTGTTGTCCACTACTTTGTTTCGATCTTGCTTCCTACTCGTTTCAGTTTTCTATTCGAGGCTTTATTGAAATTTGGTTTTCTAATCGTGATTTTGAGATCCTGTCTCCTATTCGGAACCTTGCTTTCCTTTGAGATTTTGCCTCCTATTCAAAAATTTGTTTGTTCACGACCTTATTGACCTCGTTTCCTATTTGAGATTTTGCTTGTTTCATACTCACCATTCAATGCTTGTTCCCTATTCTCTACTTGATACCCTATTTCTCCTCACTAGTCATGACCTTGCTTCTTGTTCGAGAATTACTTTCCATCTGCAATTTTGTTGATATTTTAGTTCTAATGAGACTTTGTATACTATTGGAGATTTCATTTCCCATTTGGGATCTGTTCGAGATTTTGTTGTTACTTGAGATTTTGTTGAACTTCGCTTCCAATGCGCGATTTATTTCTTATTTTGCGACATTTTCTTATACTTGATGCCTTGTTACTGTTCATCCTTCGAGACTCTGTTATCCCTTCGGGATAATGTCCTATATATGAAATCTTGTTACCATTCCAGATATCAGTTGATATTTCGTCATAATTTGAAACTTTGCCCTGTCTGAAATTTTAAATCTCCCTGGTTGCTCTTTTGTACTCACTACTCTTCGATTGGATTCCGTGTTACTTCATAGTACCTAATAAATTCTTGTATTCAAACAGTCAGGTAACTTCACCATTTCCGTGACCTGGACTATTGAAACTCATTTTGAACTCCTTGAAACCCTTTTGAAATTTCTAGGGATAAAGTCGCGAGACTATTTGATGACCTACTATGGCATGACAGTTGCGCGCTGCAACCATTAACTGGATTATGGAGACTGAGGGTTCACTGCAGCCAGTAGCGCACTGGCGAGGCAGGAACTTTAAGTTGAAGTGATTCAGACAATCATAGGTTTTTGAGTACTGTCGAGACTTGTCATATTCTTCATGTCGTGATCTCTTGGGTTGCTTCGTTGATGATTGTTGAAAAATGGATATAGTGCACAGAATATTCGGTGACATATTGTTATTTGAGTCACAGAGCCGGAAGTCCACTGCAGTCAGATATATACTGGCGGGGTAGGGATTCTAAGCAAAGTGATTTCAAATACCTATATGTTCTCGAGTATCATGGAAATAATATTTCCTTTTTCATATGATTATTGGTTTTTAAAAAATCACAGATCCTTGCACGTTCATCCTGATTGATATTGTACCTCCTGAATATATTTCGTACGTTTCCTAAATCAACCTTGCTAATTTCTCTTCTAACATTTTATCATTAGATCATTGATTTCCTCAAATTATACATTGCCAGATTTTAATTCCATACTTCGTTCATGTCTTGTCTAAACTTCAATCTTAAATCATGACTATCTGACCTTGATTTTTCTATCTTGTCTTTGTCCACTGGTGTTAAACTATCAAATTTTGATCGTACTTAATAGTTGTATCTTCATGACTTTGCGTTTCTAAATTGTAATTGAAACTTCATTCCATCTCGTGCCTATTTGATTTTGATCATTGTTAGATCGTGTTATTTCAACTTCTTGTGTGTAATTATCATATTTGGTCTGAAAGGCTCAAAACGTCTCAGAGTTGCACATGATCGGCAGAAGTACTGGTCGGACAGCAGCAGACGGCCACTGGAGTTCGCGGTTGGAGATAGAGTATTCCTGAAGATCTCATCGACTAAAGGTGTCATTCGTTTCGACAAGGACGGGAAGTTCAGTCCGAGATTCATCGGGCCTTTCGACGTGATGGCGCGTACTGGTAGGGTGGCATATTGACTAGCGCTTCCAGCTAGCTTGGAGAGAGTACATGATGTTTTCCAAGTATTCCAGTTTCGACGCTACATTCCAGATCCGAGCCATGTGGTGGACTATTCAGAGCTAGAGGCGGGTCCGAGCTTGACCTACGAGGAGCAGCCAGTGGAGATCTTGGATAGGAGGGAGAAACAACTGCGGAACCAGACCATTCCACTTGTCTGCGTCATGTGGGGACACCACTCTCCGGGAGAGTCCACATGGGAGTACGAGGACGAGATGCGGGAACGCTATACCAGCTTGTTTATTTGAGTGTACTTTGATATTAATATTTTTTTAAAAATACAATAAAAAAATGAATTGTGTTTGAACCTTCTTGAGATTTTGCTTTGAGATTGTTTTGTTTGTCTCTCGAATTTCGAGGACGAAATTATTTTAAGGGGGAAAGATTTGTAACTCCACTTCCCAGTTTTGAGAAAAAAAAATGATTTCTAATAATAGCAATTGTTGATTCAAGTTTCAAATAAGAGGTTAATATTTTATTTAACTAATAATTTTGATGATCTATTTTGGAGGGAATTTAAATTGGGAGCAATTTCAATTTTAAAAAGTTGTTACAACCAATTTAGTGGTCCCCTCACCTTTATTTTAAATAATTATAATTATAATAAGTTTTTTAACTGATTTTTATCATTTCTGGAAATAATGAAAAGGCAGAGGCTGTTTTTACAAAATTTTCGGGGCGGAGGGGCTTATATAAAAACTCTTCCAAGCGGGGGGTGTTTTGTGCAAAGTTACAATTTTCCCTTTATTTGAGTCTGTGGAGGAAGTGAGAGAATGAAACCATTCTTCATTCTATTTTTTTCGAGCTGTTCCCATTTCTTCCCCAACTCTGTTCGTCGAACCCTAAACCTAATTTTCTGGTTCGCCGGTGAGCGGCGATGGCCCTAGCCCGGCGACCGACGACGGGGGCTACACTTCTTCTTTCCGGCGGCGGTCTTCTCCAGCGGCGACGAAGCCGATCTCTCCGGCGACGGCGACGAGTACAGATCGACCGCGACGATGATGATGACGGCGTCCGAAGCTCTCGGCAGAGGATGATCGACGGATCAGTGCTCTGCTCTCCCTGACGGCGAGATCTCGGTGAGCCGAATGTGCGTGGCTTTTCCGACGACGACCGCATGCATCACTCCGATGGCGGAGGCCCCACCACAGCGACGGCAGGATGACCCCCCCTCTGGCGGCACAAGCGACCTTCTCTACGACAAATGACGAGCGACGACGGTGCGGTGATTCGGCTCCGGCGACTGAAGACAGCCCCTGTTCTACTCCGTCCGCAAGCCTTCGTCGGCGGTGATCGATCGAAACCCTGTTCTTCTCCGGCGACAACGATAGAGATAAGTTTCCCTTTCTCGATCCTTTTGTTGTGTCGATCAGATCGAAGAGGATTGGTTGGTCAAATTGTTTTGGTGTCGGCTGTACTCACAAATTTGTTCAGTTCGAATTTGAGTATTTATAATTTTCTTTGACCAATGGATCGATCCCTGTTCGATGTTCTTGACCTAAACCAAGGAACGGGTCGAATTAACCATTTAATCTACTCCTCTATCTCGAACATCAGGTGTTCGTTACTTTGTCTCTGGGAAGGAATGGGCGAGCAGACAACGTTGGCGTCCGATACATGGGACCGTGTCCGATTCTCCGAGATCGCGTCTGCATTCCCTTCTGGATTTCCATTCTTCAGGTACCAATCTATATCAGCATTTCAGAAATTGTTATACGTCTCTGAATTTGATTTGGTGTCGGCGTATCCATTGGCTTGTGTCAGACTGTAGCAGTTTTCATGTGTACGTGACTGAGGCTTCTTCGTGTCCAGCCATTGAACTACGTTGGTGTGTCCATATTTTTGGGTCTGCAGTTGGTTGTTGATGTTCAGGAAGCTGTGAAGTTTCTGTGTTCTCAAATAGAATTGGCAGCAATATTATGATGAACCAGTTGCGGATCGTGTCCGATTGGTGGTGTCGAACCTGGACAATTCCTGATGCTAGGCACCCTTCTTATGGACGTGGGATTTCGAAGTTGGGTTGTAGTTGTGGAGTAAGAGTTCGAACCAGCTGTGATTAACAAATGATGTGTTAAATTCTTATTTTGTTCTTTGACTGAGTATTGATTTTGTTAGTGAATTACTTGTTTTAGTCCAGTTGAATCTAATCCCTGATACAATAGAAGGGCTCTATTTCCTTTAAGAGATTTCTCTATTTGATTAATGGATCTCTGTGACAAGTTGGTGCTGGTAATGACTATCTTAATGATCAATTGGTATCGATGTTCTTTTGTCTTTACAGTTTTTCTTCACATTGTTGCCTGTCAATTTTATGACTTGGGATTGCTTGTGGTCGGATATAGAACTGTAACCCAACCTTAAAGATTTCTGTTTTCTTTTGAACCCTCAGTTGCATGATGAGGGATAACTGTCGACTATTCAAAGGCACTCTGTTGAGCAGTAGCTGTTTGGCCTTTTGTTTAATTTGGTTTGTAGATGTTCTACCTGGATATGTTACAGTAGGCTTTGGTTCTGAATACTTTAACTAAATGGTTGTTTAACTTCATCCTTTTCTTCTAAATCGTAGGATATCCAGAGTGGGAGTGGTTACTTATAAGTAATAATATTTTGGGGTTCAATCTGTTGTTTAAATATTTTTGAATGAAACTCACTTGTTTCTGTATTTATACTGAGTTGTAATATTCTTACATATTCGTTTGAATATTATGGTATGGGGTTAAGCTCGTGTGTACAGGTTGATTATAGATAAGGGTGATTGATGAGTGTTAGACTATACCAGTTGTGACCTAGTGTTTTGGCTTTTAAATTCTTGTTTGCATTTGAACTATTTGGGAATTTGGTTGAGTGCTGGAGTCATCTACAAGGAAGCTGGGTTATGTTGGACTGTTCGAATCATTGGGACTTTGATTTTTGCTTCTATAGCAGGGTTGATGAGCTGCTCCTATGGCTAAATTTGGTTAAAGCAATTTAGTAATAGATTTCGGTTTGTGAATCTTGTTTCTTTAAGATTGTGAAAACTGAGGTTTCTGGATCTAATCCCAGTGGCTGGTGCTATCATAGTAAACCTGTGGTATATTTTTTGTTAAGAGCTTAAATTATAGAATAACTCTATTCAACCTGGTATTTATATCCTATATAGGTGCTCTATATAATTCATGGTATTTTCTATATTAAATATGAATGGAAAAGTTTATTTTGTAAAACAAGTTAGCTTCTTAATAGTAAATGGTGAATTGATAAATAATTAGATTATTTAGTTAAAACCTGATTAGTTAGTGTAGTATTAGAACTTAACCAACTTGTACGCATTATCAAATTCAGGTGGACATAGAGACTACTATCTCCCTATTCCCGATCTTTCCGGAGCAACGGCAAGTACATTCTATGGTCTTGTGCATTTCATTATATCCTGTGCTTTCTTGATTGATACATTGTAACACGTCATGTACTTTCTGCTGCTCATGTTCCCTTGTTCTTATTACTTGTACCTGGGGTGGGGAAATATACTATCTATGTGACCAATCCCAAGAAACAACTCAGGTGTGTTTAGCTTAGACCCCGCATCGTGCACGTGGGTCCTAAGCCGTACCATTTTATGTGCTTTCAGGTGCTTTCATGTGCTTACCCCTAGCCGGTCACATATTTAGTTATATTTCAAATATAGTACACACATGCAGGAGATATACCTTGTACTTATTTCCTGTGATTCCATGATATCATGTTCTTTCAGGTGCTTACATATCATGTTCTTTCATGTTCTTACATACCATGTTTTTCATGTACTTTACACACTGTTTCTTTTATATACTTATACACCATGTTCTTTCCTGTACTTTACATACCATGTTCCCTTGTACCTTCATATCATGATGTCTTGTTCATTACCTAGAATTGTACTTTGCTCCGCTCCTGACTGGATAAGTTGCAGGTATACTTGCAGGATATCATTCTACCCTATGGGCCAGAGCCCGGGATTTTGGCTGAGCAGGATGGTCATGACTTAGCTTGAGATTTCAGGTTTAGACTGTTAGTTTTACTCTTAGATATTGTCTTTAGAATTCAAGTACATTTCATTCTTGATGACTCGTACATTATGATATCTAGATTTGTGGATTTTGGTGATCATTCTGGGATACGTTTTTAGATGCTGTGATTCTATATTTTCATGTTTATCTGGTTAGTTTGGTTAGTTTTCCCTAGCTTGGTACAGCTTACTTCGTCGTGTCTAACGACGAAGGCTGGGCGTGTCCGACTCGTGTCCGATTATTCGGGAGCGGGTCGTGACAGGTAATGATGACGTTGCCACGTCAGCTAGCGCGCTTGGATGTTAGCACGGTTCGACCTCGCACAGTTGATTTGGTGCGCAGTCTGTCTCCTGCGCAATTCATTTGAGGGGTACACAATTTGATTTTTATTGCTTTTTTGATAGGTGCAACTTGATTTTTAGGACCTACAAGACCCCCTTCAAAGTTTTCGAAATTTGAAAATATTCAAAGTTTCGAAATACTTTGAATTTTGAATTTAAAATCAAGTCGCGCAAGTGACGCTTTGACTGCACGTTTGGAGGAATGAGCTCCGACTTATGTGGCGCAATCTGAGGTGACTGTTGTACTTCTGAAAACTATAAATAGTTTCCATTCTCGTTCTGTCATCCTTTACTTGCTTTTGATTTTTTGAAGAGATAAAAGCTTCCCTCCTATTCCGACCACTTCTCCTCCTTCTTGCTGTCGACGTCAATGGCTCCTAAGTGAACTACAACAGAGAAGGGCAAGGCTCCGGCTGAGTCTTCGACTCGGGTTGCGCCCCGAATCTCTCGTCATGAAGTTGGCCACCCAGCACTGCAAGGTAGATGACAAACTCGATCGAAACCCTTTTTAGGGTTCTTGACATTTTCGAACCTTCATACCTCTCTCTTTTTAGAGATTGATGGTATTGTGCCGCCCGGTTTAGGGTTTTAGTTGCACACACAATAGTTTTTATTTGTATGAAAACTATATTCTTGCGCAATCGGTTGGAAAGTGCTGGCAGATGTTCGGCGCAGTCCATCGATTTGCGCAAGTCAGTTGAGCCAGCACAAACTGATGCCTTGCGCAAGCGGATTAGCGCAACCTATGCCTTGCGCAAGTGGGTTAGCGCAACCTGATGTCTTGCGCAAGTGGATGTGTTGGAGCAATTGAATACTTTGTGCATGTGGGTTGCATTGGCACAATCTGATGCTTTGCTCATAGTGCAATTTGATGAACTCTTTTCAAAGAAGCTTTGTAATTTTGTATGTACTGATCTTTATCTCTTTATTTGATGCTGTTAACCTCAGGGAAGATCCAGAATATGAGGTCTTTGTAGGGACTTTGTCTGAGCCTGAATTTAAGGAGGATCTTTTCCATGTGACATATCCTCAATATGCCTTGCCGTCATCTCGGCAAGCCATCCTGACGGCCCAAGATAATGAAACTCTGCTGTATTTATTGAACGGGCAGCCACTCCAAACTTCAGATACGGTTACTCATAAAAAGCCGTTGTTTCTGTTCGGTGAGGCTTTCGACAAGAACTCTCAGCCTAGACCCCGCATGGAGCAGAGTCTTTTTCAAAGAGGCGAGAAGATGATACTTCTACCGGAGATTTCCAGATGCCTTCTCCTATCTCGCTATACTTTTGCGAGCTATCCTAGAAGGATGGAATGGGATATAACTCCACTCCAGCAAGCCCGAACGGGGAACATCTGTGTGAAGAAGAGGCCGAACAGCAAAGACATGTTCTACAGTTCCTCGGAGCGTCACAGCTCCCTACTCAGAGGGCTGAAACCTGGGTGCATCCTACCAGAAAACTCTTTCCTGCTGCTACCGGTCAGAACACCGATATTCGCAAACGAGTTTGCGAAGGTTGAGGGAAGATATCCAGACCAAGATATTCGATTGACTGGTCTCGTGAATCCAGATAAGAAGAGGTGGAGCTGCATAGCCAATTGGATATTGGCTCAATTTGAAGACAGGCTCAAGGAGATTGAACTGTACCAAGCGGTATACGCCACCGTTTATGGTTTCTCGCCTAATCCGCACATATTCCTTGCATTGGTGGAGAGGTATAACTACAGAACAGGGACTTTTATGACACCCTGCAGAGAAATCGGATTGGCTTTACCCGAGATGAAATACATCTCCAGCTTGCCAATGGGGGATATCTCCTATGAAGAATTTGTCCCAACCAATGATGAGTTGGACAAATTACGCCAAAAGAATGTCGACATGGTGGCCGTCTTTGAAGAGCTGCTATGCCACTACAAAATCTGTTCCTTGTACTACAAGAGCGGTGCATCCGGCACCTGCTACTCAACTAAATGGTTGTCGTATCTCTTTCTCAACCAAATCATTGAGAAAAAGACAAAGGAGCACGATAACTGCAAACCCACCTTCTTCAGACCACTTAGCGACAGCGAAGTGATAGGGTTGATGGAAGAGAACAAAGATTTGGATATCAAGATCGAGGGTGATCTTCAATATCCCCCTCTCAAGAAAGATGACATTATTAAGAGTTATACGAGGATGGACTATAGGCCCATGTCGAAGGAAGCCCAGCTGGCGGGTTTTCTCACTTATTGGCTTCGACGATACGTCGTTCCTGGAGCCAGCGCCGTCGATCGCTTTCATCGCGGCGTGCTATTTACTGCTGTCCTCTTAGTCTTTGGCTACCGGATGGATCTATTGTTAGCGATGACTTTGCAGAGTGAATGCTGGCCTCCGCCTTTTTGTCGATCAAATGCTTCGAGGAAAGGGTAAGAAAGGAAGCTTTCCTCGGCTGGAGCTACCCTACAGATATTTGTTCGGATGGCTGCTTCTGCACTATCCTTCACTGATGAACCCCGATATGGGGGCGGTGAGCGGCAGCTTCTTGAGGAGATTCTCCAAAAGCAAGTGGATATATACCACTTTAAGAGATTACAAACGCGCTCTGAATCTCGGAAAGGGATGGAACTTCTATTGTGTTCCCCCTCCAGCTGGCTACGAGCATATGTCCACCAACCTTGTCGATTCTGGAAGAGCACAGCCTCTGGGCCACATAATTTTTAACTGGTTGAAGACTATCCGGCCATCTCACTTAGTGTACCGATTTGAAGATGAATGCTACCTGGAGCCTTATCTCCCGAGCCAATTTGCATGCCAATTCGGCTATGACCAATTCCACGTAGGCAACGCCATAACGTGCCTACAGGGAAAAGGTTATCTGATTGATGGAGCCCGGGTTTGGGCTTACTATAATGCTCGGGACACAAGGACGATGTTCTCGATGCCGCTAAAGAGCGATCATGGTCCTCATATGTTGTATACATATTCCCTCTTCTACACATTGGCGAACACCTTTGCTGAGAATTTCAACTTAGCAGATAGCTTTACGACAGCAACGCGATTGAAGAAGGGAGCATCTGTTGTGTTGGCTCCTGCTAATGATGAAGAGGATGAGCCAGTTGATGCACCACTGGAAGCTTCGAGGGAAGCCAACTTCCCTGAAGAAGTCAACGAGCCGCTGCACATCTCCTTAAAGGTTGCCAGATCTCCAATCAAGGAGAGGAAGAAGAGGAAGATGGAAGAACCCTCTTCTCCTGTTGCTAAGAGGAAGATTGTCTTAGAATCTTCAGAGAGGGTCACCACCCGGTCGCTATCTCGGCAGCATGCTGAGTCGACTCAGAGAGAAGAGGCAACGACTCCGACCTCTCTTCAAAGGCAAGTAGATGTTGTAGATGTAAAGAGTCCAGAGAGACCTTTACGCAGAAAGAAAATAGTTTTCAGGAGGAAAGTGGCCACTCCTCCAAGACCTATCCTATCATCGGTCGTGACCAGTACTGTCGCTGGAGTCATGATGTCGTCTCCTACGCCTGCCCTTGAACCTAGGCAGGAAGCTTTCAGTCCAGAGAAAAGGGACGAGGCTGTAGAGACCAGGGAGGAAATTGCGGAGACAGCAGATGAGGCTGCGAAGCCAAATGAGCCAGAAATATCTCCCGAACCACTGCAATCTCCAACACTTGCAACAGAAACCGTCCACCTTCCAGTTTCTCCTCGATCACTACGTGTCGAAGAAGATAAGTTAATGATTGAGGCACTGGAAGGCTGTGACTTTGGCTTGCACGATGATGTAGATCCAGTTGCTGCATCTGATAGTGAAGAAGCACGAGAAGAGAGTGCAAGTGATGAAGATACATCAGCAGAGGCTACTGATGACACTCTGAATCCAGAAGAGAATGTTGATGTATATGCATCACCAGAGAAGAATGCGGTTAAAGAAGTAGCACCGGAGGGAGCTACCATCACCCATCAAGGAGGTATTGGTATTGACTGATATTAATACCCTTCTTTTATGGATTAAATGGCTGACATCTTAATTTTTATCCATGCAAAAATCAAACTTTCTCCGATTCCTCCAACACGCACTGATATAGTGCCAATAAAGGAGATAGCCATCAGTAGCCGTCACTTATCAGGCGGCTCTGAAGCGGATAGTAGCCAGGCAGTAATGTCTGAAGCTACTTCTGCAAGACTACAACCCATGTCGACAGATGACAAACCTGTCACTGGACCCAGCAATGGTAAGATTGCCCTTACTTTTGATCCTTTTCGATAGTTGCTAATGACAGCAAACTAATGGGGTTATTTGATTTCGCAGAGGAACATCTGGGAGGAGCAACCATCTCTACCATGGCTCCCTTGTCCAAAAAGACTACTGTTCATGCTACTGAGCTTCTGCCGATGCAAGCACCTGCTGTTTCAACGTCTATGGGAGTAGCTGCTACACCCGGTGCCATAGCTACTAACAGATTTATTATTGGTTCCTTCACCAACCTTTTCTTCAATTCATTAGTACCCTTAATAGAAAGGGTAATGGAGAAAGAAGATGTTAGTTTTATCACTGTTAGAGGTCCAACCTCTTATCTGATCGCTGCCATCCGAAGTCAAGGTGATGAAGCGCAAGCTGCTTACCTTGAATACATATTGGATGAGCTGGAGGAATCAGTTAAGATCTATAAAGATCTCAATCGGGGAGAGGTGGAATCCTTGGTACATGCTGAGTTTGAGAGGATGTCTCGAGAGGCTACAGTTACAAAAGCTGATTTCCAGGTTTTCTTGGATACTTTCGCTGCCAAGTCTTCAGAGTATAACTCTCAGATGGAAATAATAGCATCTGCTGCTGGGAAGAAGGAAAAGAAAGTTGCTGAGCTGAAAGCAGAGTTCGATCGACTTCAAGAAGAGTTGAGAATTGTTCAACTTGCTCTGGAAGAAGAGACAACTCAACATCAAGCTGCAGTCCAGCAACTGGACATTCTGACCCGCGAAAGAAATGAGTATGACAGGGCTCATCAAGCTGAAATCACCCGCCGACTAGTAACCTTGCCGACTTTTGATGATATTTCTGGAATGGAGGAAGCTAGGAGGCGGGTGATGGATTCTCGTGAGGAGCGACTTCAAACTTTAAAGCAGCAGATGGCTAGTTTGATGACCCCACCAACTGAATAGGAAGACTTTTTGTATCTTCTGTTTTGTAACATGTCTCTTTTTGTAATGCCTTTTAATTTTGATCAATAAAAAGACATTTTCTTTGTGGCTCTATTATTTATTGTATATCTCATTCGGATATAAATAATAGCGATAGAAAATATATTCAGAGGTCTGGGACATGATATATTTCTTGATTTAGAAAATAATTATATTCATTATATCTGCTCAGAGGTAATGTGGACATGGCAGAATATAATTTGTTGAATATCATTATTTCAGTAGACAACTTGATCAAAGGTAACAAATACATGACAAGTTGCTGATATGAATGAAACGGATGGAATGAACGGGTGAACCGTCTCGAATATATGGAATGAACGGATAAACCGTCGAATAGATGGAATAAACGGATGAACCGTCGGATGAATGTAATGAACGGGAGAACCGTCAGATGAATGTAATGAACGGGCGAACCGTCAAATGAATGTAGTGAACGGGTGAACCGTCGGATGGATGTAGTGAACGGGCGAACCGTCAGAAGAATGTGATGAACGGGCGAACCGTCAGATGAATGAAATGAACGGGAGAACCGTCGGATGAATGTAATGAACGGGCAAACCGTCGAATGAATGTAGTGAACGGGCGAACCGTCAGATAAATGTAGTGAACGGACGAACCGTCAGATGAATGTAATGAACGGGCGAACCGTCAGATGAATGTAATGAACGAGAAAATCGTCGGATGAATGTAATGAACGGGCAAACCGTCGGATGAATGTAGTGAACGGATGAACCGTCAGATGAGTGTAATAAACGGGCGAACCGTCAGATGAATGTAGTGAACGGACGAACCGTCAGATGAATGTAATGAACGGGAGAACCGTCGGATGAATGTAGTGAACGGATGAACCGTCAGATGAGTGTGTCGCTTCGTTGTTTCACGAATCTCCGTCTATAAATAGAACAAAAATTTAGATGGAATGATCACTTTCACTCTTTCAACATAAAGATGTCGTCTGGAGATGCATCCAAGAAGGCTGAGATCGCCCCGAAGGTTGAAGCGGGCGCTGAAGAACGTCCAATCGAGGTGACCCAGCCAAAGCAGACAGAGGCGGGTGAAGATTCGTCTGCACCCAAGCCACCAAGGGACATCTTAGACTTCCTACTTGAACCAGGGAAGACTGAAGAAGAAGAGGCCATGAGGATGGCTGTTTACAAGTTCCTAGTGGGTTCGAGCAAGGATGTTCTCGGCACTTTTGTCGATTATATTTTTGAAAAGGATGGCAGTGGTCCTCGTCCTGTCTATAAAAAGGACGATAGTGATTCGCGTCCTTGATATTATGTAACTTCATTCATGATGAAATAAAGTCGAATTTTATTTATGAACTGTCTTGTTGTATTTACATGAAATCCTTGTTATATTCATACATAGTATTTCTTAAGAAATTTGCCATTGATAGGCATCATAGCTACTCGACCGTCCAGCTCTGAGAGTTGATAGGCTCCATTTGAGAAGACTTTGCTCACGATATATGGACCTTTCCACTTCGTATCGAACTTGCCTTTGCTCATATGAGTCATAGTTATAGGACGTCTGACGGTTAGAACTAGTTCTCCATTCTGAAAAGCTCTGACCTTAACTTTGTGATTAAAAGCTTTCGAGATTCAGGCTTGATATAACTCAATATGTTGTTGAGCCAATAACCTTTTCTCGTCGAGCGCTTCTAATTCTTGAAGTCGAAGGAGATCGTTGTTCTCTGTAGTGAGCTCGTTGGTGATGGCAATCTGTAGCTCCCCTTTCCAAAAATTTAGAATATTTTTATTATTATTTATTTTAATTGAATGGTGATTTTTAGATTTTATAAATAGTTATTTTAGTTAATTATTACGGTAGGTGATTTTTAGCCATAATTGAGTTTTGGAGTACAAGGTGGCTAGAAATCGTGGCACGGATAGTGCGATGTCGTGCTTTGACTAGAGTATTAGCCCTGGTAAGGAAGATCGAGCCATAGTGAAGTCCTAACTAGGAAAACCAGGCCGAGTTGCGACATAACCCTTACCGATGGTTTATTTATTTAATAATTATAATATTGAGTTAAGGGGACCCGGTTGTACCGAACTAGTCCAGATTGGACCCAAAGCAAGCCAATGTAGTCATGCGGCGCGTTCAGTGACATCCGTGTTGATATAATCTGGTAGGGGTGTGGTATTCCGTTTAATGAGCAAATAATATTTTCGTATTCGTTAATTAAATATTATAAATACTAGTATTAGTTGATATTCAATGCTAATTTTATAAACTAGGTCCTGGCACATTTTGGGATTTTTAGACTGCACATAATGGTATATATATATATACACCATTATTATTTTATTTTATTTCGTTATTATTAATATTATTATTTTATGGAGAATATTATTATATGATATTAATGTATTATTATTATTGGTTATATTATTTTGTTAATTAAATATTATTGTATATAGTCATATATATATATATATATATATATATATATATATATATATATATATATATATATATATATAGGGTCTACATTAGGAATAGATGCAAGTGGGATTTATTGGACTTTATGGAGCTATATAAATATAGGCACATATATATATTTTCATAATTTATTAATGAATATATATAAATATATAATATATGTACAGATATATAAGAATAGGTGTAGTAGTGATAAAGAATAGAAAAGAAATAAAAAGAATAAGGAGGAAAAGCTGCAGCCACCCGAGCCCAGTACACCAGTAAACCCAAACCCGAGCTAGCCCAAACTACTGAACCTCCATAACACAGCAATGCTCGGCCACATGGAGCCAACCAGCATGACCCCACCCCCGTTTAAATTCCTTCCCGGGTCGAGCACAGCTCCCCAACCCGAGAACAGTGGAGTATATGTACATATACATATACGCGAACAGAACCGAGAGTCTCCTATATATATGTGTGTCGAAACCCTAATTCTAAATCCACGCCGACTACTCAGAGTCGACCCCAGCCACTGGGCGACCACCCCGGCCTCGCGCCGCCGCGTGGCAGTCGCCGGAGGCAGGCCAGGCCGCGCCACCGCGCGCTCTCAGGCGCACAACCAACAGAATGTTCGCATCAACCCCCACTGCTCTCGGGTAAGATTTCATCATCTTCGCTTGTTCGTTTTCGATTCCGTAAATTGGTTTTGAAGGCCTATATAACCCTCTTGGATTCCTGTAAATAAGTTCTCACTGAACTTATTTGTACTCGATGAAAATCAGCGCAAACATCGTAAAAAACTGTTAAAAACAGGACAACACACTAGTCTCAAACCCTGTTTTGGAAGGAGGATTATGGACAGACCATTAGATTATTTCGAGAACCAATTGTAGACAGTCCTAGAAAACCTATAGGGCTTCAATTCTCTCTTTTGTGGAATCGGATTTCGTCGACTGTGCGTCGAGAAATCGGATTCCGAATTTGACGAAAAATCTGTTTTAAAATAATGAAAATATTAAAAAATCTTTCGATACGACGTGCGTCCCGTCAATCCGGACGACGTGGTCGCGAACCAAAAGCATCGAAAGCTGCGTAACGGCTTCATGGTCGTGTGGGCTTTGGCGGAATTCAAATTGGTCTCGTGTGCGCGACGAATTTGATGCGTATCCGTCAAAATTTACCGTATCGTGCACTTTGCAAATTTCTTAATTACTTTGTGCACGCTCGTCAGATCGAGACGAAACTTGCGCCAACAGAACCGTATCATTTTTTTGGTCATGTATGCCAAGTTTGGTCCAATTCTGAGACAGTTGAATCCGACGTCGTTTCGCGAGCCCCACGGTCCCACTCAACGGGCAATTTTGTGCACGGCCCGCCGGAATCCAAATTTGGACATACGGTTGGGTTCGTATCGAAAAACTGGATCCGTAGACATGTAGTTTGATGACTTTAGAGACCGTTGACTCTGGCATGCTTTTCGGTGCAAAGCGGGTCCAACGGCAAACATCGTTTTGGCCCAAAATTACTGTTTTGCCCCTGTGTCCAGAATTGGACTTAAGGACAGGCAATCCTAGCTAAATTGACTATTCTAAGATCATTAGTATTGTCTATTTCAGCATCCGGGGACTGTTGTACGGGTTTTGACTATTGTGGCACATTGAGTAGTTCAGATTGTCGGTTTCACCAGCAGAGGACCACAGACGAGTATAGTTTATTGTCTGCATTTTGATATTGATCTTTACTATATTTCATTGATTAGTCATTGGTTATGTGATTTTTATACTCTATTATAAATTATTGAGTCGGGAATGAGAAGTACCAAGGATGTGTGATCCGACCATAGACAGTGTTTATTTTCATGCAGTAGACATCGTAGACAGTGCTTACTTTTCATGCAGTAGACATCATAGACAGTGCTTACTTTTCATGCAGTAGACATCATAGACAGTGCTTACTTTTCTGCAAGTAGACATCGTAGACAGTGCTTATTTTCTGCAAGTAGACATCGTAGACAGTACTTATTTTCTGCAAGTAGACATTGTAGACAGTGCTTATTTTCTGCAAGTAGACATTGTAGACAGTGCTTATTTTCTGCAAGTAGGCATTGTAGACCGTGCGGTGTAGTGGCCCAGACTGATCACATATCAAAGGTACTTCTAGTAGTTGGGGAAAGTATTTTGTGTCTATTTATTGATATTGGTTTTCCGTATTTACTGTTTATTTTCAAAACTCATGATTGATGTCTAACCTTTATTTTATAGTCATTTTCTTTATTTGAAATTACATTCAATGAATTGTGCTCGTTCCATTCCTGACTGGAAACCAACATTTTCAGGTTAGCCGTAGATTCACTTAGCTTGGGGAGTGACGGGAATACTTGCAGACAAAAGCCTAAGAGACTAGTTAGATAGTTGAGTTATAGTCATTCAATATTTGTACAAGTTTATATTTTTTTGCAAAATATAAAACTTGTGATCATTGTAAATTAAATTAATTTTGTGAATGAGTATTATTTGTGATTTTGATCTTCATGGCCGTGACAGCGTTCTACCACCGACACTGCGGCATAGGCTGGCTTGGACACGTCTCGTATCCGTTTAAAAAAAATGGGTGCGGGTCGTGACACAATCCGCAGGGATGGGATCTGAAGTTCCAAAGGTAGAACTGCTTCGCAACCGTACACCAGAGAGAAGGGTGTACAGCCTGTGGGGTTGCGGACCGTAGTACGATAGGCCCAAAGACATTCTCCAAGCTTTTCACTCCAATTCCGTTTGTTAGTAGATACAAACTTCTTATGGAGCTTGATGATAGTTTTGTTGAATGCTTCAGCTAAACCATTAGCAGCAGGATTGTAAGCTATCGAAGCGACATTGTCAATCCGATGATCATCACAAAACCTGGTGAACTTTTGACTGATGAACTGAGGTCCGTTGTCATGAATGATTCGTCGAGGTACACCAAATCTATAAATGATATGGTGTTTGACGAAGTTGATGACGCTACTGGTCTTGACCTCAGCCAGGGGTATAGCTTCAGCCCATTTGGAGAAGTAGTCGGTTATTGCTAGTATGAACCGATGTCCTCTAGAAGAAGGAGGGTTGATAGGACCTATAATATCCATGCCCCAAGCTTCGAAAGGCCAGGACGCAGCAGTCGGATGAAGGAATTCCGACGGTTGGTGGATGAAATCTGCATGAATTTGACAAGCTCGGTATTTCCTTGCATATTTGATGGCATCAGATACCATAGAGGGCCAGTAGTAACCCATGCGTCGGATACAATCTTATAGTTTAGGACCGGGTTGATGTGCTCCGCAAACACCATCGTGAGCTTCACGCAATACTTGCTTTGCTTCATCACTAGCAAGACAGCGTAAAAGAAGACCGTCATAAGTCCGCCGATAGAGAGTCTTGGTGGTCTGATTATAGTAGAATCGAAGAGATCACCGACAAATACTCGTAGCCTCCTTGGGATCTTCAGGAAGTATATCATGGACTACGAAGTCGATGAAAGGAGTTCTCCAATCTTTACTGATAACATTGGCTTCAGTAAGATTACTGAACTCAATATTACGATTATTTTCGATGCAGAATAATTCCCGATTAGAGACAACCACCACCTGTTGTCTTTTGATAGGGATGGCTAAGACTGCTGCAAGATTGGCCAAAGCATCTGCCTCATGTACTACCAATGCACTTATCCCAATCAGAGAAAATAATTAAGTGAAGCATCATTGACATAAGACAACTGGAGAATCATGCTAAATAAAATATAGCAGGACAGTATATGAAGAGAAGACGAAGGTACTATTCTGGAAGCCAGGTTACAATCCTTAAACCAAACAAGGACCGAGATTGTAACCCTTCGCCTGAACAGAACTTAGTCTCTGATCATTTATTGCTAAAGGTGACAATCATTAAGGTAAAAATGAGAGAGTACAATGATAAAAGTGACAATGAAGAGTACAATACGCTAGAGTGACAATAGAGTACAATCATTAAGGTGACAATCTGGAGTGATAATCATTCAATCATTCAGGTACAATCTTGCAATCAATCACTTCTAGACAATACTATACTGGACTAGACTCCATCCATTCAATCACGGCCAATCATTGCCTACGGCTTTCTACATTAACTAACTAGGGTTATCACAATCCTAGTTACTAGCAAGATACAATGAGATGCTCCAAGTAGTCACAAGCCCTGCAGCTATCCAGGTTATCTAGGCGAACATTATAGTGACAATTTAGAGAGTTTAATCATTAAAATGACCATAAGAGAGAGAACAATACGGTAGAGTGACAATAGAGTTCAATCATTAAAGTGACAATGGAGGGTGCCCCACATGACAGTAGGCTGGAAATGTGCCCTACTCGTCCGCGGGCTACAAGTCCAAACATTTGCGACCGAAATAACGGGATCGCCTGTAACTGGGGAACATCTCTTATGACTAGTGAATTATTCTAGTCATTAACCTTAGTTTATTTCAATATGTATCCCTGACCGTGGTACTCAGGGATCCATGTCCTAGACATGATGCAAGATACACTGGTTCATTTATCAATACATTTACAAGTCACCTACGGTGTCCAGGTCAATACTACATTATCATGTCAATAGAGCCGTCGTAACGGCGCTCAATAAACTATGTCATTCACTTATCTGGAGTGCACCACCACGGGTCACTATCAAGTTGTGCACAGAATTCAATACATCAACCATGCACTAAAAGAAGATGAAATAAAACATAATGCAAATAGGTGCCAAGACTAGACTGCGTTGGGCAGCCAGGGGTCAGGTTGCGCCAGTACAAGGAGTGCCAAGTTGCGCTGGACCACAAGGGAGCAAGGGGCGCCAAGGTCAAGGGGTGTAGGCATTAGGTGGCGCCAGGCTGGCTTGCGTCAGGGTGAGCTGCGCTGGGAGGGGGCAAGCTGGACCGCGCCGGGCTGGATTGCGCCAGGGCGGATTGCGCTGGGAGGGGCAAGCTGGACCGCGCCAGGCTGGATTACGCCAGGGAGGATTACGCTGGGAGGGGCAAGCTGGACTGTGCCAGGCTGGATTGCGCCAGGGCAGATTGCGCTGGGAGGGGCAAGCTGGACCGCGCCAGGTTGGATTGCGCCAGCACCAAGAGGCGCTGGGCTGGGCAGCGCCAGCGCTAAAGAGCGCTGGGCTAGACTGGGTGAGTGGCGCCAGCGCTAAAGAGCGCTGGGCTAGCTGGGTTGCGCCCGGGACAGGAGGTCTTCTTCCCCAAAGCTGAGAGCAAATGGCCATGGAACTCAAAACTTCAAAAGACCATAACTAGGTCAAATCTTAATGAAAATCCACTTTGCAAAGGTCTAAGTTATGTAAAATTAAATTCTCTACCACATGGAACAATCAAAACATGAAAATGAACAAGTTTCATAGATCAAAACCACCAAAATCCGAAAATACTTCAATCCTAGATCTACAAAATTCTAAGCTCCAAATGGAGAAAACCCAAGTTCTAATGTTGCTTAAAATAAGCTAATAAAGCTATTAGACAAATAAAATATAGCCCTCAAGTGATAGCAAGATGCAACTTGCCTAGGTTGGTGGTATGTTAATGGTGGAGAGGAAAGAGTAATGAGGAAGAAAATAAAAAAATAAATGAGGAGAGAGAGAGGGAAATTGATATTTATGGTAGGGTGGTGGTTCTCCATGTCAAACCCAAAATAAACCAAGCCAAGATAAACCAAGGTGAACCAAGTCAAGGCCAATAAACTCTCTCTCTCTCTAGCAATTTAAACCAAATGAATCATGAAATAAACCAAGCCTCACTAATCCAAAAATAAACCAATGAACCATTAAAACCAATTGAACTATCAATGCCAATAAAACCAAGCCAATGCAAAATAAACCAAGATAACTAATCATGACTAAATAAAATATGGGTCCAAAACACGTATACGTACACTAAATACGTATCACGAATTTGGTACATTACAGGGGGAGAATAAGAATATGGAGGAGGATTGGACTTGTTACGACGGAGGTCAATAACAAGTGGCTCAGAGGAGGTGAGCTCCCTTTTATCCTTGTTATGAGATAAATTGATAACAAGTGGCTCAGAAGAGGTGAGCTGTCTTTTATCCTTGTTACGGCGTAGATCGATAACAAGTGGCTCAGAAGAGGTGAGCTCCCTTTGATCTTGACCACCATCGGTTGGTTGCTTCTGGACTGGCAAGTGAATAGCCAGTGGTTTGGAGGACTGAGGATGAGAAACACGCCATTTAACAGGTATGATGAGGGTGTCATTGGGCACTGCTTCTTGTTCTTCTTCAATGTCCAGAGCCAGTACTACCTTCATGAACTCATCTTTATACATGCGAGCATCGTTACAATATGCTTCGGCACCTTTGAAAGGGTAGAGATCCACAACCTCTTTTTAACTTCTCCATTGTCATCAACGTATTTGAAACATTGATGGAGAGTCGAAGGAACAATATTGTGTTCATGAAGGAATGGTCTCCCCAAAAGAGCATTATAAGAGCAACCATGGTTGTCTATAATATAGAAGGTCACCTTTGTGCGGAGATTGCCTATTTGGAGTTTTAGGCGAATCTTGCCCAGAGGCTCACTTCTTCCCTGGTTGAACCCCAGGATGGTGGTGATTGTGCCAGAAAGACTATGTACTGGGATATTCAGTACATCTAGCATTATCTTCGGCATGATGCTGAGTGCTGACCCTGGATCTATCAGAATACGATCGACCTTCATCGAGTCGACATATCATGTATAGTATAGAGGACGGTCATGCCTATTGTCTTCCAATAGCATATCATCCTGTGTGAAGGTAATGTTTGGAATTAATTCCAACACACTGTGACAATGGAGGCAAGAGACAGGCTCTGCTTTCGGCTTCTTTAGAAGGGTTAGACAGGTTTCCGCCTGCATTAGAGCTTCACTCAGAGTTTTTCGAGTCTCTTTGGAGAGGTGCAAGAGCTCGAAGATTGACAGCCTGGCCGGTGTATTGGCTAGTTGAGCCAAGATATCAAAGTTGTATGGCTTCTCAAGTCCAGAAGGAGATGACTTCTTCAAAGGTTTGTCGAAGCGGACTTATTGTTTGCCTTTGTCGGCTGCCGTCGGCTTGGGAGGAATAGGTTCTGCAACCGGTGAGGACGCAGCAGGGATGCCCTCGGTAGAAGCAGGTTGCACTGGAGCGGACTCAGAAGAAGAAGCAGGATTTTCGGGATTCTCGAGAAGTTCCCGTAAGTAAGCTTTCCCTTACCTGGTGCCCAGCAGGATTTTCTCTTCAACTATGGGGTCAAAAGACACCATATTGCATATCTTTGTTCTGCCCTTGGAGCGGTCTCTTTGCTTAGGAGGAGCTTCGAAGTCAGCAACAATGTCCGGGTGGATCCACATAATTTCGTCGTTATCAAGAGATAGGGGAACGAGACCTTCACTTCATGGAGGAGGAAGATTCTCGATCTCAAGGGTATCCTTGGGAATAGGGATGACACCATGTTGTACCATCTGTGGAGGGAAGTTACCGAACTGTACTGAGACCATGTTCGCGGTAACAGTCTTCTCATCTTGTTGAAGAGTGACAACACCAGCGTTGACGAGCTCTTGAATTTTGCCTTTGAGCACATAACATGCTCGAGTGGGATGCCCAATAAACCTATGATAAACATAATATTTGGGATGATCAGTCTTACCGACCTCATCAGGCTTCTTCGGGTCTGGGAGTTGGAGCTTATTGCTTTTGATCAAGCAATCAAAGATGCTCACGGTGTCATTCTCGTCAAAGGAGTACTCTACTTTTGGACAAGGTTTCCTTGGTGGAGGGGCAGAAGGAGTAGAAGTAGATATAGGTGGAGCTATGTTAACAGCCAGAGATTCTTTGTTCTTCAGATTGATGTTCAAAGTATCTTTACCTTTGCGGTTGTTCTGGCGATTACCGTTGCTAGCTGTCGGGTGTTCATCCCGGTCGGGGTTAGACATGTGTATCCCCAACTGCTTGAACTTGTCAGCGCTAACTTCAGCTGCTTTAGCATCGACAATGAATGATGGCCAGTCTTGAAATTGAGTTGACCCCGTCCACATGCTGATAATAGGCAAAAGATATGCCTTGCAGGTATCTATAGTAACAGCGGTCGGAGTTCCAGGAGGCATCTTCATAGCTTCTCGGCGGAATCTTTCAATGAAACTTTCAACGGTTTCATTATGTCTTTGTTTGATCTTGTTGAGGGCTGACATGGTCATGTCGTTGATTCCTTCGTAGAATCGCTCCAAGAAGATTTGTTTAAGACCCGAGAAAGAAGTGATACAGCCATCGGGCAAGCTCCTGTACCAATCGTATGCGACACCGGCTAAACAGCCGACGAACACCCTGGTAAGAAGAGCGTCATTTGGCTGAAGTTGAACAGTCATTACCTCAAAGTGGTTAATGAACTGACTGGGAGAAGTGTTGTCGTCAAACAGCAAAATTGTAGGGATTTTGTACTTTGGAGGAAATGGAACTTCCTTCCATTCAACTGGATAGGGTTGTTTGATCCCCAATCTCTATAAGTTGTCTTTCTCTTTGAAAGCCTCGAACTGAGTGCACAAGAGTTTGACAGCTTCATTAGCATCCTCCGATGATGAAGAAGGAGCAGGCTGAATTACAGTTTTAGGGGAAGGAACAGCGTGGTAAGTGCTACCCCCAGCTCCTGACTGACTGGGTGTGGGTTGAATTGTACAGGGGGTATTTGAGGAGATACTCCTTCCAGACCTGCATTAACATGCACCGACGATGCTATAATCTCAGGATTTTTAGCAGGTGTAGTCGGTGGTACTGTATGTTGGGCCACGATGATAGAATGCATACTGGCGACCATTTCAGCCATGGTCTTCAGCTTGTCCTCCAGTACAGCTATTCGTTGTTCTTGATTTGCTGAACTAGAAGCATCTGGGTCTTTAGTGACAACATAAGCTGTCACTTCTCTAGGTACAGTGGAAGATACTGTCTGTTCAGAACTTTCCTTGTATGCATCATAATCAGAGAAGGAATCATCTCCTGAATGAGAAGTAGTAAGATGACCAGAAGGATCTTGGAGAAGATTCCTTTGATCGATTGTGTCTCGACTTCGGGATCGGGTGTGTCGAAATACTTCTTTAGAAGATTCTTGGAGTAAATCTAAGTACCGCTGGCTGGGCCTGCGAGGCTTGCCGTATTTGGAGCACTTTCTACCCCCAGTGTCTCGAGAAGCCATATTGACGGAAGCATACAACACTTCGTCTTCATCTTTTGACATTGGTTCAGAAGTTGCAAAATTCAGACGATCGAAGACAGATCGCTTTGTTGTCTGGCAACAGCACTTGATGACAACTTTGTGATTACAACGGTGTCCAAGTGGCTGAAATGGAGGTGTTGAGATATTGTCCTTCTTTTGCCTGAGGTGCTCTCGGAGGTCAGGAACAATGACGGGATGAGAAGAAGTTTGAGGGATATGTTCTTTGACAACATTCGGAACATGGTTCCGGTTCTTCAGATGTTTTTTCCCGTGAGTATATAGAGAAGTAATCACTTCGTTAGCATAGGTGTCATGATTTTTAATCCTGGAAGTTTACCTCTGATGCATGTTCATCTTCGGCATTGGCTGCTTGTGTTTCGCGAAAGTTGATGTAGACCGAGGTCTATTGAGATAATCCCGTAGATCAGCAAACTCACCTCCAGGGGTTTCTGTCTAAGATACCATTAATTTTCCTTGCTGTGAGCGGGATATCCGGAGAGTTGGAAGATCTTGGAATTCCGCTACCGGAGTAGGCAGAATACCCCTTTGATCAATACATTGGAGAGAATAGCTCTTGTTTGAGAGAGTTCTTGTACTGATTGGTGCCGAGGCACGTTCAGATTGATCTTCTACGGTAAAAACCGGAGAAGACTGAGAAAAGACCAAAGGGCCTTTTCCCTTGTTTTGTGAAGAAGGGTTGGCTAAAGAGCATTTCCCTTTGTTGTCTTCCAAGTCGTGGAATGAGAAAGTTTGAGAAAAGACCAGCGGGCCTTTTCCTTTGTTCTGAGGAGGATGAGGAACAGTCAACAGACTACCCCCAGTGGATTGTGCGGGAGCAATAGGGTGCTTGGGAAGCAGAGTTGAGGTTTTCCCCTTGCTGTGAGAAGAAGGGAGATTAGCCAAAGGGCTATCCCTATTAGACTGCGCTGGAACAGTTTGCGCAGAGGTTGATTGCACCTGGGGAGCATTAACAGATGACCTTTTGGCTACAGAAACTCCATGAGTTACAGCTTGCGCACCAGGAGTCTTGACTAAAGAGTGTTTGTGTTGCACTCTGGTTGCAGGAGTGGATTACGCAGGTGAAGTTGCAGCCAACTGTGCCAGGGGAAGAGGAGTCTTGCACTTTGCCAAAGCAGCATAGAAAGTGGCGTGCACGGCAGCAAGAGGAGCAGCACACTGTGCAGGAGCTCTGGCTTGCACTTTGGCAGCGCGGGTGGTGTTTTACGCAGGAGCAGAAGTGGCCAGTGGCTCCTTAGCAGCAGAGACAGCAGGTTGCGCAGATGATTGCACAGAGGACTGCGCAGAGGACTTTGGAGTCCATACTGAACGAACCTTGCTCTTGGCAGAGGTTGTAGTGCGACGAGTAGCCCCGGAGTTGATCATCGCCTCGTAGGCAGTCTGGTTGACCTTTACAGCCAGCGTCTTCTGCGTCTTTCCGATAGATGCAACGTCACATTGAGTTGTCACTTCCTCGTCGGAGGAGAAAGTCGTCCCCAGCAGAGTCGCCATTTTGTTTGCAAAAATAAAAGTATTCTTTATTTCACAAACTTTGTAAGAAGATTACAATTGAATTCTGGGAAAGTTGCAAGCCCCATGAATTTCAGGGCTATTTTTAAATTTTCTAAATAAATTATTTTCGATAAGTGTTTTATTATTTAATTGTTTTTTATCATTAATGTACCTTTCCATGACTTTAACTTCTGGAGCGTCAGGGATACCAATCTCTGTAAACTCTCTTCACGAGTTTTGAAGTAGACAAGATTATCTTCGTTTTGATATATCGTGTCCCACTTGAACTCGTTCCCTTGTGCTCTTTTTGCATCGCGCAACTTCGGGTCAATTTAGACCAATTAATCGTTGAATAATTATTCCCACTTTTATCTTTGATCTTCGTTTGCACGTTACCGTGACTTTTAATTTAGGAACACCAGACCAGTCGTTTTCTCAGAACCAACTTTTCATAAATGATCTACTCGAGACGCTCTTCACCCATGACCTTCGTGTCCCACTCAAACACTCTATTTTGTACTTTATTTTCTTCGCACAACTTTCGGATCAATTTAGTCTAATTAATTATCTACCGTAAAACCTGATTTAATTTCCAATTTAATTTCGGGACCCGACATCGACCCACCTAGTCGACCCAAAGTATGGACGTGGCCCACATGAAGCCTACTATCCACATGAAACTTGTGTCCCATTTATTGGAGTCCCCGCATATTATTTATTTACCCATGATTTTAAATACATATTTAATTCAATTATTGCACCCAGTCCGATTTCGACCCGACCCGGCTCGACCGAACCCGAACCCAAGCTCCATATTGTTCTCCCACGACTGCCCCAATACCCCACACAATATTTCTTCTTTTCACTATTTTGAAAATATCTCCTCTCTCTACTTTTCAAATATCCCACATATTTATATATATACATATATATATAAATATCTCCCTTTCTCTCCTCCTTAAAACACTCACACACACCACCTCACCCTTCCCATCACCAGCAAGAACACCCCCCATTCAGCCGACTTCACCCCCCCCTCTCTCTTCAAATATCTTTCTCTCTCTCTCTCTACTATTCTCACACTCTCTCTTCATATTATTACACACACACACACAAATAACACTCTCTCCCTCTCTCCTTACACAACACACACACAAACCTCTTCTTCCTTCCTCCACTCAGCCGAACCCACCACCATGGCTGCCGACCACCACCACCACCGTTAATTCCTTCACCACCTCCTCCTTCTCCTTCTCCTCCTCCTCCTCCTTCTCTTTCATTCTCCACACCATCACCAACATCACCATTACTATTATCATCATCCATCTCCGCCACTACCACTCTAACCCGAACCACCGCAGCTTCTGCCACCCTCGCTGGGCCTCCGCGCCGATGTGCGCCGCTCGCAGCCGCACGCGCGCGAGTACAGCGCTGCAGTAGCAGCGAGTTGCAGCAGTGGCCGTCGCGCCAACCCCGCGTGCGCATGGCACACGGCCATCCGGCCAACCGCCGCCGCACGGCCGCCGTGGCCGGTCCCCCTCGCCCGGGCGACCTTCGGCGAGCAACCCCCTGCCCAGCACCGTCCTCCCCGACGTGTGAAACACACGATTCGTGCATTTTGAACGAAATCCCGTCGGCGCGCGCGAGTTTTGAACTCAGAAAGTGCGCTCTGTCGTAGCAAGTTCGTACATGTTTTTCGGAAGATCCGACCGTTGGATCGGCGAACTTTTTGTTCCGTCGCAATCTCGGTATATCCATCTTCACTCCTGTCAATTTTCGTCCGTTAATTTCGTCGTTTGATACCTCAAAACTGGCCACCAAGTTGACGTTTTAAATTGAACTGTTTTTGGACAGTTTTGTGGAGCCGACTTCGTCAGCTTGTAACTCCGTCGTCGCAGCTTCGGTTGGCGCGCTACCAGTTCCTGTGCGCAGCTGGTATAACCCTCTTCCTGTCTCCTTTAAGTTTCGTTTCACTATAAGCACGTTCGGTTGGTCGAATTCGACGCCAAAGTTGGCCGTCCGAATTCTTTAATTTGCACTTGTTAAATTCTATTTTTGAACCCGGGACTCCGAATTCAATTTCTGACACCACCAGTAGACTCGTGGCATCGTTCTGGCATGTTTTCATATAAAGTATGTTCGATTTGGAGAACATGGGCCCTGGCACGCATTTTGGTGCAAAGCGGGTCCCACTTTTCGTGTCAACGGGTCACTTTGAGATCGGCTCGTCGGAATCCAATTTCGGATATACTGTTGAGTTCGTATCGTCATTCTGGACTCGTTGACATATAATTTGCTGAGTTTTGAAGACATTTGCTCCGGCACGTATTTCGGTGCTAACTGGATTCCAAGTGTTCGCGTCAACGTATCATTTTGAGATCGGCACATCGGAATCCTATTTTGGACATACCGTTGGGTTCGTATCATCATTCTGGATTCGTGGACATATAATTTGTTAGATTTTGTAGACTTTTATTCTGACACGTTTTTCGGTGCAAATTGTGTCCAACGGTGGACATCATTTAACCCAAAATTACCGTTTTACCCCTGTATCTATATTGGACTTATGGGTAGCTATCCTAGCTAATTTGACCATTCTGGACACGTTGGTGATATTTATTTTATCATCCGACAACATCTGTAGATTTTGATTATGTATTATCCTTAATTTATAATTAATTATTTTTCCAAAAATTGTTACTTTCTGTTTTTGAATTTTTATATATATTTTAATTTCTGTAAAAATCTGGGAAAAATTGTATTTAAATATTATGTTAATTTATCTAATTTATTATAATTTTTCTAGCATTTAGTAAGTGCTTTTGGTATTTTATAAAAATAGGAAAACAGAACTCATTTTCAATATATTTATGTTTCCTGATTTTTAATAAATATTTATGAAGGTTTATAAATTCTAGAAAAAATTATTATAAATTTCTATAATTAACAATGATCATTTTGGTACTTTATTTTATATATATTTAAGTTTTTTGTCTATCTCAAAAATTGTTGGAACTCACTGCACAGTTTGATTTGTTTATCGATTAGTTACGACTTACAATGTTTTGTATGGTTTTGAGTTATTGTAGTATTGGACCACCCCCTACACTAGTGTAAAGACCCTAGAAAATTAGTTTGGATATAGTGGCACTCCACATTGGACTTTTATGCTAGGTTCCCACTTGGCTAGTATCCAGTTAGGAGTCGTGTCTCACCACTAGTGTAATATTGAACATAGCTTAGAACTGAGTTTGTATATCATTATTGACAGGACACCGGACGTCTATATCTTCGTACTAGTATTATTGCTTTGCTCGAGGCAAGTACATCTACAAACTCATTTACTGTCTTTTAATGCTAGAACATGTATTAACCACGTTAAAATACTGATCCTTGAGGTAGCAAGTTAACTCTTCACATGTTGTATTAATTTTAGTACCTGGCATGCTTAGGACAGTTCTTATATCTTCACATGCTTCTTACTGGTTTACAGCACATGTTTCACTATGCTTTATACTGCTCTGAGTATTCACATATTTTATACTGCTCCCAGTACCTGCCATGCTTATACTGCTCCCAGTATCTCCCACATGTTTTACTGTTCTCGTATCTCCCACGTGTTAGAATATGGGTTATGGAAAAACTGACAGTTGAGTACGTGATCATGTCCCCCTCTCCGTATGTATTTATCGAGCAAGGTAGCATTTTATATGCATATCTTGTCGTAGGCCTATCCTGCGGATTTGTGCGTATGTACATCTATCGCTTGTGACTTGTACGGAAGTACATTTTATTACATGTGCCCCCAGCACTTGTGCACCTATTGACCGATCACGTACCTGCTACAGTTTTAAATATTACATATACATCTGTCTATATGACATATGTGTCCTTGCCATGATAGACTATGAGATATGCCATGTTCCCTATGATACTGTGATCCCAGTTGTACCATGAGGCCATGTTTCCAGTATTTCCTATTTTATAGACTTATCACACCATGTTTCTTGTTGTACATCTCTTTCATTATATATTCAGTACTTTAGTTGTAAAGGTTGTACTTGCTCCCGTCCTGACAGGATAACGTTGTAGGTTCACTTTTCGAGGAAGAAATGCTACGTGTTACATATTATGGTACTGATTTTGAGGACCTGACCTTAGCTCCAGAAGAGGCCCCGGCGGGGAACCTTGCTTAGATATTTTTATGTGTTTTGAGACTTAGACTTTGTTCTGTACTTATAATTGGATACTGGATTTTGTCTCCAGTTAGATACTTTGGAAGTATATTATTATATCTGTACTTGTTACCTTCGCTTATAGATGCTGTGTTGTGATAAACCTTAAATGTGATTTTATGACTGTTAGCAGCTTAGATCCTTTATTGTCTATTCTTAGAACAGCTTACTACGCTTTAACAAGCGTAGGCTGGACATGGCTCGGCCCGGCCCAACAATTTGGGTAACGGGTCGTGACATGTTTTTAGTGGTGGCCCATGCAGGTCCAGACTTAAGTTGTTTGGTTACGTTATTGTACCAAGCATGCCTGCAATTAGGATCTAGGTGTCACGCCCCAGAACCAGAATACCGGAGAGCGGGGGCAGACATAGCCAGCTACGCAATCCCAAAGTACGTAAATACTCTGAAATCACGTATAAGCTGTCAAGACATGGGGGTTACTCTACAAGCCATCAGTCAATCCTATGGTTTAACAATCCTAGGTATCTCAATCACAGGCAATTATACAAGAGCAAAGAGTACGATCATCATACATACAATAGTAAGGCGTCCCGAACCATATATACATGAATGATCATGAAGCCAGTACCACAAAACTGAGGACTAGCTAGAATATTAGTCGTACATGATAAGGACTAGCTATAGTCTAGAATACACATATCATGTTTATGCCCGTAGACTACAATATCAAGGAAAATACCAAAACACGAGCTAAACACGTGCTCGGGGCTAAACGTTACAAGAGGAGAATTTACATATCAATGGGAGAATGAAAAAGAAACCCACTGAGGCACTCTGGTGCTCCGGCTGGCCACCGTCGAGTAGATGGTGCGGTAGATCCTTCGGGCTCTTCCATCAGAACCTGGCCATGCAAAACCAGTGGGGTCAGACCCCAAATAGCAAGTACCACAAAGGAGGCCAAACTATGAACTTAAAACCAGCAATCATTAGTAAACAAAGCAAGCAATAAGTAAGGGAGGATCGAGATTCGTGCAGTACCAATGCACTTATCCAGAACATAGGAAGACAGTAAGTAAATCATCATTTGACATAAGTAAACTGGAGAACATGTTAAATAAATAGAACTGGGAAGGTGATATACGATGAGATAACCATGGGACTATTCAGATAACCAGGTTACAACCCGTAAACCAAATAAGGACCGGGGTTGTAACCCTTCGTCTGAACAGAACTTGGTTTCTTCCACCATTTATCGGAAGGATAAAATAAGAAATCAGGACATGTAACAATCATGTACAAGATCAAGACGAGACTAGACTGAGTAAACTCCATCCAACATTCACGGCCAAGCAATAAGTACGGCTTGATACTTTAACTAACTAGGGTTATCACAGTCCTAGTTACTAGCCATATGCAATGAGATTATTCCACAGCCACAAGCCCTGCAGACCATCCAGGTTATCCAGGCGACATTTAGTACAATAAGGGTGCAACACATGACAGTGTGCTGGAAATGTGCCCTACTCGTCGGCAGGCTACAAGTCCACATGTATGCCCAGATAACGGGATTGCCTGTAACTGGGAAATCTCTTATGAACTACTTGTTTATTCTAGTCATTAGCCTAGCCCGATTTAATATGACTCCCTGACCATGGGAAATCAGAAATTCATGTCCTAGACATGATACAAGACTAGACGGTAGCTTATACAAGCACATTCAATACAACACCCATGGTGTCAGGATACTAATTAATTCTTGTCAGGAGTGCGCCACGACGGGCCACTATCATTATCATTATTACTTATCAAGAGTGTGCCACGACGGGCCACTATCATTATCATTATTACTTATCAAGAGTGCGCCACGACGGGCCACTATCAAGTCATTCTTATTTATCATTTCAAGTTATCATGTCAAGAATATCATGTCAAGTTTATTTTAAGAGTGCACCACTACGGATCATTGTCGTGTCATGTCATTTATCAAAGAAGGAAGAAATTTGCACAATTAAATAATAATGTATTAATAATATATATATTCTTGAAGCCAAGGAGAAACTCTTCAACTTTTATGTTGGGAGTGGGAAGAAATTCTGACCATAATTCAGGCAAATAAAATATTTAAACAATCAAAGTGGACCCCATGCGGTCCAAAAGTGGGAAAACATACATGCGGCCAAAGAGAGTGGGAGGCCACCCATACGGCCAGCCAAAGCTTATGCGGCCAGAAAAAATAGCTGAAGGGGGGCCATGCGGCCAAGAGTAAATGCTAACAAGAAACATTCATGCAGTTAGAAAAGACAGAGAGTGGGACCCGCAATAATACAAGCATCCACTCAAGCAAGAGAAAAGGGCACGTGGCCACTCAAGTACTGAGGCTATGTGGCCTAAAATTACATGGATGCAACCCTAGTGGGACCCCCCTACAATTAATGCTTCATACAATGAGGCCAGCACACTATGGTGTATGCGGCAAAATATGGCATGTGGCCCCTCAAACAATGTATGCGGCTAAGTGAGCAGGTGATTAACCATATACATTAAATATAGGCTAAAGCATATAGAATATATATCTAATATATATCAGCAAGCCATATGCGGCTCACTGATTTCCCTGCACATGCAAGCAAGCTAATATTTTAATCCTTATGCGGCTACATTTGAATAATAGGCCAAGCAATTGTTTTAAGGCTAATGCAACATTTAATGCTATTAATATAGGCATGGAATGACTTTAAGTCTAAATAGCATTTAATGCTTATGGAAATGCTTTTCCAGGAAAGCATTAAAGCTTGAATGGCATTTAATGCTTATTACAAGCATAGAAATGCTTTTCCAGGAAGGCATCTAAAGCTTGAATGGCATTTAATGCTTGATAATGCAAGCATGCAATGCTTCCATCCCATGCGGCTATGCTTTTCTTGCTACTCTATAAATCCATGCGGCTCCATATATTAATGAATGCACTAACCAATGCATGAACCAATGCATTAAGGAATGCATTAAACCAATGTATTAATAAATGCACTACAGGATGTGCATTAAAGAATGTGCTGTCAAGAATGCATTAAACCATTTCATTAGCAAATGCCTTGAGGAATACATGCGGCTGATGTACATTCTTGCATGCGGCTCTAATTTGCATGCGGCTACTAAGGAGTGCAAGCAATCATGCTTTAATGCTAATGCTAATTAATGCATGAAAATAATAAAGGCCATGTATTATTCATGCAGCAAAGTCTTTCAAAGACTTGCATACTAAAGTGCACGTGACCATGCATTATTCTAATCCTTAGGCCATGCGGCCACAGTAGCGTATGCAAGCGGTCACCATGGAGGGGAAACATTATTCAGCTACAAGTGGCCAGTGGCCATATGCGGCTGGCAATAATTCATGCGGCTCACAAATATTATATTAGATAATAAATAATAATAAATAAAAGCCAGGCAATTATTCTTATGCGGCCAACTTGCAAATAATAGTGGCCATGCCAGCTAAGCAGTGCCATATACGGCGGTGCCAGGAAAGGCTCATGCGGCCAAAAATAATTAATTCAATTAAATAGACATGCGGCCAGAGAACTGTTCTTCTTCTCCACTTTTCGAGAAGAAGAACACCATGAAGCCATGTTTCCAAGCTCCATAATTCGTCATCCAGAGTCCAAATCTGAACTTCCATAAGTCAAAATAGGGTAGAACGAAATTCTCTACCACATGGAACCATCAAAACTTGGAAATAACGAGGTTTAAACAGATCAAACACAAGAAAATCCGAAAATACCACAAACTAGATCTACCACAATCTACCCGGTAAAATCAAAAACTCCAAGTTCTAAACATGCTTAGAATTTAACAATAAAGAGAATAGAACAAACGAAATTGAAATCGTCCAACATTCGACAAGGTATACTTGCCTTGGGCTGGAGGAAGAAGATGAAGATGGAAATGAAAATAATGGAGGAGAGAGAGTGGTAGGTGGCTTATATAACAAGCCCAAGCAATCTCCACCATTCATTCCTCTCCACTCAATCTAAACCATACACCTCTCTCATAAGGAACCAAACTAAACCAAACCAAGTCAAAGTGGAACCGAACCAAATAAAACCAAATCCAAGTTAAACCAAGTCATGAAAATCCTACACTTAGGAAAATTTTAAAATATCACGCAAATCGATAAATACGAAATACGGCTCAAATAAACACGTATCCGTATAAAATACCGATACAGTGAGACGGGTCTCACAACTCTCCACACCTTAGAAAAATTCCGTCCTCGGAATTTCCTGAGGCTAGTCGAGTAAGATAACAAAACAAAAGCTCCAGGAAACTCAACAATCTCAATAAATCAAGTATGGCATATAAGTAAAGTAAAACAATCAGTAATATAATTAAATGCATAAGCGGTAAATAAATACACAAGAACAAATACAATCATGATCAAGAAGGGCTGGAGGCATATGAATCAATATGTCTCCTGAGACAGTTCTGTAGAAACCAACGTCCTTGCTGGCCTAAACTGACTCCCAAAAATGGATAAAAGTCAAGCCTCAAGGTAAGCCGGTACCAATGACTTAGTTCAACACATGACTCTACCCAGGACGTGTCATCGTAGTTGAAACAGATACATAAACTTTATCACCTATCTCAAGATACGAAGACAGAAGCGGCTGGCCGATCGGGATGGACTGACATCTCTGCCTGCATGCTGAGACAGATCCTCCAAAACTGGCCTGGCTGAAGAATGCTGAGCTGCCCTCGGCAAAACACGAACAAGATAATCAGAAGGATCAAAAACAGTACCCTTGAAAGTTGAAGGACACAAGATCAAATCATGGGAACAGGAATGATCAACGATCAAAACAGATATCAAGTCAAGGATCAGAGGTAGAGAATAATCCGAAGGAGATCAATAAGGATAATCGTGATTAAGATATCTAACATGGTAACCCCCACAAATCTGAAAATCAAGACCTGTATGGGCCACCACTAAAACCATGTCACATCCCAGAACCAGAATACCGAAGAGCAGGGGCAGACATAGCCAGCTACACAATCCCAAAGTACGTAAATACTCTGAAATCACGTATAAACTGTCAAGACATGGGGGTTACTCTACAAGCCATCAGTCAATCCTATGGTTTAACAATCCTAGGTATCTCAATCACAGGCAATTATACAAGAGCAAAGAGTACGATCATCATACATACAATAGTAAGGCGTCTCGAACCATATATACATGAATGATCATGAAGCCAGTACCACAAAACTGAGAACTAGCTAGAATATTAGTCGTACATGATAAGGACTAGCTATAGTCTAGAATACACATATCATGTTTATGCCCGTAGACTACAATATCAAGAAAAATACCAAAACACGAGCTAAACACGTGCTCGGGGCTAAACATTACAAGAGAAGAATTTACATATCAGTGGGAGAATGAAAAAGAAACCCACTGAGGCACTCTGGTGCTCCGGCTGGCCACCGTCGAGTAGATGGTGCGATAGATCCTTCGGGCTCTTCCATCAGAACCTGGCCATGCAAAACCAGTGGGGTCAGACCCAAAATAGCAAGTACCACAAAGGAGGCCGAACTATGAACTTAAAACCAGCAATCATTAGTAAACAAAGCAAGCAATAAGTAAGGGAGGATCGAGATTCGTGCAGTACCAATGCACTTATCCCGAACATAGGGAGACAGTAAGTAAATCATCATTTGACATAAGTGAACTGGAGAACATGTTAAATAAATAGAACTGGGAAGGTGATATACGATGAGATAACTATGGGACTATTCAGATAACCAGATTACAACCCGTAAACCAAACAAGGACCGGGGTTGTAACCCTTCGTCTGAACAGAACTTGGTTTCTCCTACCATTTATCGGCAGGATAAAATAAGAAATCAGGACATGTAACAATCATGTACAAGATCAAGACGAGACTAGACTGAGTAAACTCCATCCAACATTTACGGCCAAGTAATAAGTACGGCTTGATACTTTAACTAACTAGGGTTATCACAGTCCTAGTTACTAGCCATATGCAATGAGATTATTCCACAGCCACAAGCCCTGCAGACCATCCAGGATATCCAGGCGATATTTAGTACAATAAGGGTGCAACACATGATAGTGTGCTGGAAATGTGCCCTACTCGTCGGCAGGCTACAAGTCCACATGCATGCCCAGATAACGGAATTGCCTGTAACTGGAAAATCTCTTATGAACTACTTGTTTATTCTAGTCATTAGCCAAGCCCGATTTAATATGACTCCCTGACCATAGGAAATCAGGAATTCATGTCCTAGACATGATGCAAGACTAGACGGTAGCTTATACAAGCACATTCAATACAATACCCATGGTGTCAGGATACTAATTAATTCTTGTCAGGAGTGCACCACGACGGGCCACTATCATTATCATTATTACTTATCAAGAGTGCGCCACGATGGGCCACTATCATTATTATTATTACTTATCAAGAGTGCGCCACGACGGGCCACTATCAAGTCATTCTTATTTATCATTTCAAGTTATCATGTCAAGAATATCATGTCAAGTTTATTTCAAGAGTGCACCACTACGGGTCATTGTCGTGTCATGTCATTTATCAAAGAAGGAAGAAATTTGCATAATTAAATAATAATATATTAATAATATATATTCTTGAAGCCAAGGAGAAACTCTTCAACTTTCATGTTGGGAGTGGGAAGAAATTCTGACCACAATTCAGGCAAATAAAATATTTAAACAATCAAAGTGGATCCCATACGGTCCAAAAGTGGGAAAACATACATACGGCCAAAGCGAGTGGGAGGCCACCCATGCGGCCAGCAAAAGTTTATGCGGCCAGAAAAAATAGCTGAAGGGGGGCCATGCGGCCAAGAGTAAATGCAAACAAGAAACATTCATGCAGTCAGAAAAGACAGAGAGTGGGTGTGAAGCCCATTTTTCTTTATAATTAATATTAGTATTATTATTGTTATTTTTATTATAATTATTGCTGAGTGTTAAAATAATTATTTCAAAAATTAAATAACAAGGATTTTTTGATTCGAACCCAGACCCGAGCCTGAGCCCGAACCCCTTTTCCTTTTTAATTCTGACTTGGTTATTTTTTAAAAAAAATATATATATATATATACTTTTGGAGAGCTGGTCCTGAAGGACCAGCACACTCGTGCAATAACCCACTTCCCCTATTTTTTCTCTTCCCCTATTCTTCCACGTTCACCCCCCCTCGTTTCACATTTTTAACTCCTCCTTAATTCTCTCCCTCTTCTTCTTCTCTCCACACAATCACCCACCACTTCCCCTTATTAAACTCAACTCTCTCCAACTACTCTACTGCAGAACAAGCCCACTTCTCCTCTTCTTATAATCTCCAACCAAACCTCCATCACTCACAAAGAAAAAAGAAAACTTTATCTCTCCCACTCTCTTCCAAGATCAGGACCCCCATCTCTCCCCAACTCTTCTTCAACCAACCCCCACAGCCCCTCTCTCCCGACCCTTCCCGACGTTGTGCGGCGACCAACCGCCGGCCTCCGACTCCCTCGGCGCCCGACTCGCGCCCCTCTCCCCGGCCAACCGCCGTCGCCACAACCCCCGCCGGCCTCCCTCCAGGCCGACCGCGCCCCCAGCGCACCCTCCAGCCAGCGCGCCCCCTCTGGCCGAGCCCGGCCAGCCTCCGCCAGCGCGCCCCGCGTGGCCGAGCTCCCCCGCGCCCGAGCTCCTTTCTCCAGCATGCCCCGACCCTCTGTCGGCCTCCCCGCTGACCTAGGCACCGTGCCCTAGCTCCGACGTCCTTTTCCCGACGCCTCCAGCGTCTTTTGTCGGCGTTCTTCGTCGACGCAGCCCTGTGCATCGTTCCCAGCGCTGTCCCAGCACCCCGTCGCGTCTCGGACTCCGAACCAGCGCTGTTCCGAGTTGCCTTTGCTGTCCGGATCTCCTTTTCTTTCTATTATTTTCATCTGAGAGCTCTAGCCGAGCAACCGGAGGTACAACCCCTGTCTCGCCCATTTTTTTCTAGTCTATGATAAGAAATGGTCCCCGATTCCCTTTGGGAATTCGGTTTTAGCGACGTCGTATTTTTTCGGAACCTTCGGAAAGGTTCTATGGATTATTTTGGGTTTCCAGAATATTTCGGGAATTGGTTTTTGGTATGTTTTGGCTTTCCGGATTTTTCGGTAGCGTTCTGTGATTTTTCGGTTAGAATCGGACTTCCGAAAATTATTCGGGTCGTTCCGATTATTCTGTGGATTGGTTGTGGATTATTATATATGTACATATTTGGGTTTCCCTGGTTTAGGATTTGCAGGAAATTATCGGCGCTACTTCCCAGTTTTTGGGTTGACCAAAAACAGAGGAGATGCTGCCGGATTTTTTCGTAAATTCTAGATTATTTTAAAAATGAATTTAAAATAGATTTCGGAATTTTATTGATATTTGGTTTTGGGTGACGACCGTATCGGTCAATGGGCCTGGCTAAGTGCAAACGAAATCGGCTTCGCCCGGACGTTGAGGCATTAGCCAGTTGAGGATTGGATAATATCTGAGACTCTATATTTATCTTTATTTTTACTATTTAATTTTATTTATATTTTATTTATTTAAAGTTTAGGACTAACAGCGGTTTTGTCTTATTTTAATTTATGTAAATAAATTATAATGGACATAAGCCCAGCTGGCTGTGGTCTGTAACTGTAATTGGTAGCTTAGATTTTAGTTATTCCTAGTTTTGCGAGTTTTTGTATTAAACGAGTAAATTGAATAAAAAGGTATTTTCGTATAAAAAATAATTAAGATTTTCTCACCTAAAAATTGACAAGTTTCTATTTAATTAAAAATCATGTATTTCTCACTAAATAAGAAAATTAGCTTTATATTTATATACTATGAAAATACCAAGTTTTAATAATTAATCTGGTATCGACGAAGTTTTCCGAATTCAAAAGTTTAAAACGATCTTTTTTCTCGTACTAAATCAACGCACTAATAATCGTATTTTTCGTGTTTGGTTAATTAAAGAATTAAAATTGGACTAGGACACAAATAGAGATTTCAACTAGCGTAGCTAGACTGGTAAACCTGAAATCTGAATCAAATTCTCAATTGTAGGGTTTCGAGGACTGTACTAGCATCACCCCGGAATCAACAAACGAATCCAGTCAATAAAACAAAGGCAAGTACATTTTGTGTTAGTTTACAATTATTTAGTAATTGTTTTATTGCAAGTTTAAACCACGATACAACACGGAACTCTCTTTGAGAGCATTGACTGTAACTAATGTAACTATTGGGGACTGGGGGAGTAGTGTAATGAGTATGACCACATCCAAACTACTGTAACTACTGTAACTATTAGCTTACCCCTCATACACACGGGGATAAGCTGTATCTGAACTGTAACAAACCCAAGTCGGTCATATTTCATTGCCTATTCACATTACAGAACTGTAACTGCTTTAAAACTGTAACTGCTTAAATTGTTGGTTTCAAAATTGTTTAAAAGTGCATGATTCTATTATTATTTCAATTGTCAAATTAGCATAAATTGTACTTTGCTCCCTCCTGACTGGAGATCCAACATTTTAGGTATCACTGATGAGGCTTTGTTCCGCGATATTTCCCGAGGTCCCAACTAGAGGACGATGATCTCGAGACTGATGAGCTGGTTGCCTAGATTTTTCTTCTTCTTTTATAATTCATGATGTTTGTGGAAATAATGTATCTCAGATGTATCTTTTATTTTATTGTAAAAAGTTTTAAAATATTCGAATTATTAAAGTTGTGGCAATTAGATTGTGTTGTTTTATTTACCTGCATGAGTTACAGCTTACTGCCGCCGTCTCAACAACGGTGCAGGCTGGGCATGATCCGATTCGACCCAAGAAATTGGGACCGGGTCGTGACATGTTTTTAGTGGTGGCCCATGCAGGTCTGAACAACAACTTAGGAAAACATATTTAGAAACAATTAGAACACTAGAACATCAATTTGTCATAACATAGGACCGAAATATATTATAAATAAATATTTTTGTTTGATTATAGACTGGTAGGATACCTTGCTTATGTTTGCATCCTAAACCTTCCAGAGAATGACCATTGACAAGACCAATCCTGCTGGCGATGACGTGTCATCTCCGGATCATACCCCATCTCCTTAACCAAGTCTAGGGTTTATTCCCTCGCAGCTGATTGACCGTCCCCATAATGCATCCAGTGAAGTTTTTACTACATTGGCGATTCCTGCCTCTTCTCAAACTGAGTTACATTTTCTTGGGAAAGTACCCATTCCTGTTGCTCCACCAGTACCAGCAAATACCTCCCAAATGGTTGCCCTATTTCAAGTAATCATGGAGTCCCAGAAAGCTCAAGATGAAGCCCAGCAAGAACAGATGAATATCACGAGAGAAGACATAAAGAATGTTAATGATGTAGCCTTGGCTATCTTAAACCAAGTTGGAGCGGAACCTCACCCTAGGAGGGGTACCCCTGAAATCTAGAAGACATTTTGAGCCCTATCCGGCAGTTATATCGTAAGAAGCTACTGGTTTTTGACTACTGTAAAAGGCCTGGTCACCAAGCCAATATTTGTCGTAAGAGATTGGGGAAATATTTGGTATGTGGATCTGCTGAACATCGGGTAAAGGATTGCCCCTTATCTTTCCATCATACCAAAATACCTATCCCAGCAACACCTGTTAGGCCACAACCTAGGGACTCTCTTCCTATCCAGCAGACCCTGCCTCCTACAATAAGGCATGATGCATACTCGAGGTTCATAGAAGATGAAGAAGTTGGAGAATGCTCATGCAAGAGCCAGAGCCATGAAGATTAATACTTAGGACTGCTGAATAGCATTATCTATTGTTATATGAAGTTGTAACAGGATGTATTTAGAACAATCATGAGAGAGTTTTTGCTGTATTTCTCCACATGAATAAAAATTTTAGTTACACCTTTATGACAGATGTTTTTCCTGATAGTCTTCCCGGATTATCCCAGATCTAGACATAGGATTCACCATTGACCTAGTCCCCGGCTTTTTCTCTATTTCTAAAGGATGTTACAGAGTCAACCCGAAGGAGGCCAAGAAGATGAAGGACCAGATCAATGAAGGCTCTAGGATTTATTCAGAAAGGAACTTCACCTTAGGGAACACCTATCTTGTTTGTGCCCAGGAAGGATGGAACAACGGATATGCATCGATTACCAGACACTAAAGAACAAGTACCCTCTGCCCGGATCGAGGATCTGTTTGATCTGTTTGTGTGGAGTTAGGGTGTTTTCGAAGTTTGACTTAAGATCTGACTACCATCAAATCAAAGTCAGGAAGGAGGACATTTCCAAGACGGCGTTCAAACACCAAGTATGGATAGTTTTCTTTGGTCATGACGTTGGACTGACGAATGCTTCTACTGTGTTCATGAATCTCATGAACAGAGTTTTTCATGAGTATTTGAATCAGTTTATCTTCTCCATAGATAACATTCTGATATATTCGAAGACTGAAGAAGAGCATGAAGAACATCTGAGGAAAGTTCTGGAAACTTTGAAGAAAAAGAAGTTTTATGGTAAGTTATCTGAACGTGGATTTTCTTTGACAAGGTGGATTTTTGGCCATGTTGTTAAGAGAAGAAATTTCGATGGAAGATAGCTGCTGTTGAAAAGTGGTATACCCCAAGTTCAATTCGGAAGTTTCTTGAACTTGGCTGGCTACTATCAGAAGTTCGTGAAGGATTTCGCCAAGATTGCTGAGCCGATGACGAAGCTCACTTGGAAGAATGAAGAGTTCATATGGACGGAATGCTTGCCAGGCATCATTTGAGGAACTGAAAAAGAGACAGCACCGATACTAGTGCTACCCGCAGGAACCGGTGGTTTCTCAATTTAGAGTAATGCCTCTGGAAAAGGACTGGGTTGCGTTCTTCAACAACATGGGAAAGTAATTGCTTACACATCTAGGCAACTACAGACTCATGAGAAGAATTATCCCACACCTAATTTGGAATTTGCTGCAATTATCTTTACTTTGAAGCTATGGAAGCATGATTTTTATGGAAAGGGAGTGGAGATATATACGGACCACAAAAGTCTGAAATATGTCTTCACTCAGAAGGAGCTGAGCAATTAGACAAGAAGATGGCTGGAGCTGATAAAGGATTTTGACATCGATCTACAGTACCACCCGGGTAAGACTAATGTGGTCGCAGATGCACTTAGACGATACCCAGTAGCGATGTTCTTAACCAAGGAGTGGCACCTACCAGAAGATGTCGAGAAGCTTGGACTGGAGGTTATACTACCTGGAGATAGAAGGACGGAGCTGGATGCTGATTCAGTATTGATAAAGTTCGAGGCTGATGGACAAAATCAAGAGAACGTAGTTTCAAAACGAGGCACTTTGCAGGCTTAGAGATCAAGTATTGGCAGGAACACTTGAGGGTTTCTAAATTGATCAGCAGTGGAACTCTGAAGAATGGTACGAGACTTTGCATATCGGCTGACAAACGGAGGAACGAGTTGATAAAAGAAATGCACCAGTCGCAGTATTCCATATATTCAGGAGCTAATAAGATGTATCGGAATATGTCTCCATTGATTGGTGCTATGGAATGAAGAAGGACAATTCCAGGTATGGGATTAGATGTGAATTTGTCAACATGAGGAATTTAGCAAGAGAACAACAAATTTGTTGCAGCCGCTGGACAATTCGGAGTGGAAGTAGAAGCATATAACAATGAACTTTGAGTAAGGATTGCCTTGTTCCCAAGGAGGAAAGGACACCAATTGGATTATAGTGGACCGACTGACTAAGTCAGCACACTTTATTCCCTTCAAGGTTAGTTTATTCACCAAGAAGTTGGCAGCATTGTACGAGAGGCACCCCTACCGGATTTATGGAGTACAAACCGGCGGACAATCAAAGAAGATAATCCAGATGCTTGAAGATATGTTAGATCTTGTGTTTTGGAAATTGGAGGGTCTTGGAGAAGATCATTTAAAATTGGTAGAGTTTCCTTACAACAACTACCAAGTTAGCATCGTCAATCAGTGGAGTTTGAAGAAGGAGATAGCGTCTTTTATGAAGATTTTCTCCTACCAGAGGAACGATCAGTGTTAGCAGAGCAGGAAAGTTGAGCCAGGTACATCAGGCCATTTGAAGTTTTAAGACGAGTTGGAAGTAGCGTACAGGTTAGCTCTATCAGCTAATCTTGAGAGTGTGCAACGTCTTCTACGTATCACAGCTCAGACGCTACATTCCGGATCCGAGTCCCATATTGGATAATTCAGATCAGAAGATTAGACTCAACCTTTCAGTGTCAGAGAAACCAGTTGCAAGTGTAGTCAGAGGTGAGAAGAAGATCAGAATTTGAGCCATCATGTAAACTCCTATTCCTTATCTTTTCGTTCTAAACTTGACTGATGCTGCTAAATTAGCCTAGTTTTGTAAGCTATCTCTTTATCAAGCTTGATCATGACAGTATTTTATTGGGTGCACCCACTAATGTATTGTCTAATCAGGACCGGTGCATGATGGTCTGATCAACCTCGTGTACCTTGGTTCGCTTTTGTATTTTCTACATGGATGATATCATAAATGAAACTTGTCCCTAAACCGTCTCATCCATGACTGCCTTGGAAATTTTTATTGTTGGACCTGAGTTACGGGTGTAGTACCCGTACATGTTCGTTTGTCCTACCTTGCCTTTAATTTCGAGGACGAAATTTTCTAAGGAGGAAAGATTATGAAACCCATTTTTCTTTATAATTAATATTAGTATTATTATTGTTATTTTTATTATAATTATTGCTGAGTGTTAAAAAAAATTATTTCGAAAATTAAATAACAAGGATTTTTGGATTCGAACCCAGACCCGAGCCTGAGCCCGAACCCCTTTTCCTTTTTAATTCTGACTTGGTTATTTTTAAAAAAATATATATATATATACTTTTGGAGAGCTGGTCCCGAAGGACCAGCACACTCGTGCAATAACCCACTTCCCCTATTTTTTCTCTTCCCCTATTCTTCCACGTTCACCCCCCCCCCCTCGTTTCACATTCTTAACTCCTCCTTAATTCTCTCCCTCTTCTTCTCCTCTCCACACAATCACCCACCGCTTCCCCTTATTAAACTCAACTCTCTCCCACTACTCTACTGCAGAACAAACCCACTTCTCCTCTTCTTATAATCCCCAACCAAACCCCCATCACTCACAAAGGAAAAAAGAAAACTTTATCTCTCCCACTCTCTTCCAAGATCAGAACCCCTACACTACTAAAATAACTCATTTTAGCGACGTTCAGAAACGTCGCTAAATAAGGAAATTACGTTGCTAAAACCAATTAGCGACGTATTTAGCGACGAAAAGGGGACGTCGCTTAAAGGCAAGTCGCAGATGGCACTTTAGTCGCCGAACGTCGCTATTGGCGACGCGTAATTTATTGTCGCTAGCCGTCGCAAAAATTGCGACATATAGCGACGTCGAATTACGTCGCCAAAATGACGACGTAAAGCGACCACTTGCGACGCTCTGTTATTTATATATGATGACATGGCATGATTTAGCGACGTCCCCCCTAGCGACGTCTAGCGACGTAACGTCGCTAGTTAGCGACGTATAGGGACGTCTGCTTGCCGTCGCAGTACGTCACAGAACGTCGCTATACGTCGCAGATGTTAAAAAAAAATTTAAAAAATATAATTGATATTTTTGTTATGCTGTGTTTCTGTGTTTACAGTGTGTGTGAAGTGCAGTGTTCGAACCATCGACAGTTTTGCTTACTGTTCTATGTTTTATCTTGGATAGAAAGAGCAACAGTTCAGGGTGCACTTCTCAGAGCTTCCTCTTCACGTCCTTCACCTTCTCGGGAACCTTTACGACGTCCGAGAAAGTGAAGGACGTGAAAATGAAGCTCTCAGAAGTGCACCCTGAACTGTTGCTATTTCTATCCAAGATAAAACATACAACAGTAATCGAAACTGTCGATGGTTTTCGAACACTGCATTTCACATTCACTGTAAACACAGACACACATCATAACAAAAATACACAATATATTTTTTTAAAATTTCGGCAGCACCTCCTTTGTATATCAGATCATCGCTTATAACCCAGCGTAGGTATATTTGTCATCCCCATCGCAGATATCACAAAGTAAATATCACAAAGTAAATATGACAATAAAAATATCAACAAAGTAAATATCACAAAGTAAATATCCAACAAACATATATGTCCACAATGGAGGGCAAATAAGAATAAAAATCAGTGTACATAACGGTCAATAGGCCCATAGGGCCAATACATACAAAGATGATAAAAAATATATACTGGATCACTGAGGACTCCTGCCGCGCATCTGGGATAGCATGTACTCATACTGCTCCTGGGTGAGCTGTACCGTAGGGGCAGTAGGAGGCAGTGGAATGTCTGGAGTTGGTGCCGTCGATGGACCGAGAGGACGTACCTGCTCCAGCTCTCGCAGTCGCTCACCATGCGCAGCAAGGGTACTCACCACCTTCTCAGTATACTGAGCGAGTGAGGCAGATATGCTCCTCTGCGATCCCTCCAGCTCGACCTGTCTACGCTATGTGCGATGCGTAGACTCGGTGAGCGTCTGCAAGATGGCAGCTGTAGTCTGATGCAGAGTCATCAACTCATGTATACTGCGCTCGACCGCATCAAATCGTCCGGTGACGATCGGAGGGTCGGATCGTCGCTCGACCGCATCAGAAATCTGTTGCTTCAACTCGCGACGCAGCTCCTCGATCTGACGACGAACATCTTCAGCTCATGACGACGCCTGCGTAGCCGGAGACTGCGTACTGACAGAGGGGGCCCGGGATGACTTCGAAGCCAAATACGTGCCGTAGGATTCCGTACCGTAGTACGTACCCTTCTGAAGACCGCCAACGGCGGTCATCCAAAGCTCGTCCGGCGATGGCTCTGCAGGCGGCTGGGAGGAAGTACCAGCCCCTCCCTCTGCTTGCACACTAGCAGCAGCAGCAGCATCAGCCGCCTCCTTCTGTAGCCGAACAAACTCGGCCTAGAACATGTTTGCTAACGTGTAAGTGTTTACTAAAGTCTATATTGATATCTATTTTCCTGTTTTCTAAATTATAGTCAGTTAATATAAAGAATAGAACGTACATATGCCTGCATCGCCCTCTCGTCAATGAAGTCCCCAGCCCTCCGATGGGTGACCAGGAAGACGGTCACCATGTTCGGGTCCTCACCCTTCTTTACCTGTTAAAATATATTATCTATTATTAGTATTAAACATTATATCGAACTATATATAAATTAATGTCCGTCATAGGAAACGTACCAGACGACAAAAATGCTCCGTCATCGGAATGGAGCCACCACACCACTTACCGGCGCTCGACCGCGCCACCTTGGCCTTCTCAGACTACTCCTGGTACTTGGGCTCGCTGAATCTAGCCTTCATCGCAGTCCACTGTTCTGGCGTAATCCAACCCTGGATCGGCTGTCCGGAGCGATCACGACGTTTCTGGTCGTCGATCGCATCACGGATGAGCTTGGCTATGACGGCAGAAAATTGGCCCTCGATCCTCGCCGCCCGGTGTGGTGGATAGAAATAGGTCCTCTACAAGAAGTAAAATACAAAAGTTGTAATATACACAAATGATTATTAAAATTTAAAAATAAACAAATTTTTTACCTTGAAGTGGACGAACCAAAAGGCCTTCCTATCTGCGGGAGCATCTGAGTAGTTGAGCCAAGGCCCACCATAGTTCTGCCTCACAAATGTCCCCAGCTGTCTCTGTACTGCAGAAGGCCGATATCTATACAATAATAATTTTTTATGAATATATATGTACATATAATCATTTGAGAAATATATAATAATTAATTAACTTACTTTATAGGCCCGTCCGTCCAAATCTCCATACGCGTCTCGCCCGGGGGAGCGCATGGAGGGTCGCTCTCACCTCCTGCCTGGGCAGGATCAGTCTGATCGCCGTCCTCCATATGCTCGGCGTGGGCTCCCTCCATAGAGCCGTGACAGTAGGAATGCTGGACGGAGGATCAGGGATGCTGGACGCGGGATCAGGAAGGCTGGACGACGAGGGAGGAGTCGCCAACCTGCTAGAACTGCCCTGTCCCGATAATGGACCGGGAACAGAACGGTACACTGGCGTACTCGGAGATGAGGATGAGGGTACGGAACTGCCCTCTCCATCCCCAGCCCGAGGCTGACGGGACTGCCTAATATATAATCCTCCACGTCGTCCAGATGGTCTAGTCATACCTGACAATAAAACATATGACAATAAAACAAAAAAACATATTTATATGATAGACATCACAGATTTTTGAAAAATATCATAGTCATAAAGTGTCACTGAAGTGTCAATAAAAGTGTCAATAAAGTGTCACTGAAGTGTCACAGATTTATATGATAGAAGTGTCACTAAAGTGTCAAATATGATGATAAAACAAACGTACAGATTTAATCCTCTTCTGAAAATTCATCTAGTTCGTTTAGCTCATCTACTTCTTCTTCTTCTTCTTCTTCTTCTTCTTCTTCTTCTTCTTCTTCTTCTTCTTCTTCTTCTTCTTCTTCTTCTTCTTCCTCCTCTACATCTTCACTTTCATCTGCATCTTCCTCTTCAGATAATTCTACTTCTTCTACACAATTAGATATGTAATAGGGAACTTCCGTCGTGTCCACTTCTATAATATTTGTTACAAGAGGTAGTTCATCCTGTTGATAAGCTATATCGTCAACCTCAAAGGTATTTCTAGCTTTGGTCTTGCATACTGCCCACCAGTCCGACCTTGTTGTTCTTCGTTTAGGATAACTTGTGAAGTACACGAGCTGAGCCTGACTTGATAGGACAAATGGTTCATAGGCTTGATATCGACACCGATAGTTTATATCAACAAGACCGTGCTTGTCTACTTTCCAACCTTGACCTTCAATCGGATCGAACCAATCACACCTGAATAACACAATCTTAGCATGCTCTATTCCATAACTATATGTCAGCTCCACGATCTCCCGTAGCACGCCATAGAAATCGTTGCCCGCATCAACATCTTTGTAGTTCGAAGATCTGATACACAAACAGCTGTTTTTGGTGGAATCGAGATCCACAAAGTTGTCTCTGATCGGGCAAGTTGTTGACTTGAACCTAAATCCATTAACACAGTAGCTTGGCCATATTTTTGCAGCATAAATTGGTCCCTTGGCTAGCGTTCTAATAGACTCATTCTCAAGTCTTACGTATGGACGATCGACCTAAATACCACGAAAGAAGCAATTAAGCTCATCCTCAATCAAGTGCATATACAAAAAGGTAATTACAGAGTTCTCAAGTCTTACATATGCACTCAACCATGATGGAAAATAACGCCTCATTTCTTGTTCTAGTTCTTCTTCTGTTATGTGTGGCCTACCCGACCTCACATCATCATTAAATATGCTGAAAACAACATCGTTCAATTAATGTAATAGTATAATAATTAACACTATTAAAATAATATAGACGTATTAATTACTTACCCGTCCAGTTTCTCTACTTCCTCCTCGTCGCAGTTGAGTAATACATACACCTGAGCAGCCCTTAGCTCATCATCGTTCAGATATCTCTTTTTTATCTTACCCGATGGCTTTCCTGGAGCATTGAATACCTTCAGTATTGTATCATTACTTTTATGATCTCCCTCGTCGTTTCTGGAAGCTCTCGTTCTATTAGTTGCAACATGAGGCTTGAAATACATCGAACAAAAGTTTGTAATCTCCTCGAGAACATAGGCTTCACAAATAGAACCCTTGACCCGTGCCTTATTTTTTACCTTTCTTTTTAGGTGATTCAAATATCGCTCGAACGGGTACATCCATCGATATTCGACGGGTCCACCAACACGTGCCTCATAGGATAGATAAATCGGCAAATGCTCCATAGAGTCGAAGAATCCATGAGGAAACACCCTCTCTAGCTTGCATAGTATTACCGCAATGTCCTTCTCTTGCTTTTCTAGACGATCAACGAGCAATTTCTTAGAACAAAGATCCCTGAAGAATATGCTAAGCTCCGTCAATGGATCCCAAACTGTCTGCGGTAAGAATTCCCAAAATGCAATCGGAATTAACCTCTCCATGAATACGTGACAATCGTGGCTCTTCATACCCGTCAATTTGTTTTCCTTCGGATCGACACATCTTCTCAGATTTGACACATATCCATCTGGAAATTTTAGGCCCTGGATCCATCGACAAAGTCTCACTTTATCCTCCTTGTCCAGCGAGAAAATTGACTTCGGCAGGAACTGTTTTCCATTCTGCTGTATCAAATGCAACGCAGGGCGTTTGCATATTTCTTCTAAGTCCAACCTGGCCTTGGGATTGTCTTTCGTTTTTCCCTTTACGTCCATCACAGTATTAATTATGTTATCAAACACATTCTTCTCAATATGCATGACATCAAGATTATGTCTGATCAGATTGGTAATCCAGTATGGCAGATCCCAGAATATGCTCCTCTTTGTCCAGTTATGAACTCTACCAAATCCATCGCACTTGTACCCAGTTGTAGGATCTTCGATAGCACTTGGAAAATCTTTAACCTCCTCCCATATCGTGGCTCCGTACCACCTTGGCGGTGGATCACCCTTCTCTACAACGCCGGCACGGAAAGCATTTCTGTTCCTTCTGAACGGATGATCTTTTGGCAGAAATTGCCGATGATAATCAAAGAAGCACGGTTTTTCGCCGTGTTTCAAGCGGAAAGCCTTACTACGGTCTATGCAATACGGACATGAGAGACGACCATGAGTGCTCCATCCAGATAATATTCCATAGGCCGAAAAGTCGTTGATGGTCCACATAAGGGTTGCCTTCATCTAAAATTCTGCTTCCTGGAAACATCGTACGTATTAGCGCCTACTACCCATAACTGATTCAACTCATCTATCAAAGGCTGTAAGTACACGTCAATGTTCCTCTTGGGATTGTTCGGACCAGGAATTATAACGGTTAGAAACATGTACTGAGTCTTCATGCACATCCAAGGCGGTAGGTTATACGGAGTGACAATCACTGGGCAGCACGAATACTGGGATCCTGAAAGGCCAAAAGGAGTAAAACCGTCAGAAGATAGTCCCAACCTGACATTTCGTGGATCTGAAGCAAAATCTGGATACACTCGATCAAAGTGCTTCCACGCTTCTCCATCGGATGGGTGATCCAACACTCCTTCAATCTGTTCTCGCATGTGCCAACTCATATTTTCGGCCGTGTGTTTCACCATAAATAATCTTTGCAACCGCGGCGTTAAAGACAGGTAGTGCATTGAATCGGTCGGTCTTCTTGCACCAGTAGACCTTCTTGTACTAGTTGTCTTATAGCGATCAGCACCACAAAATCTGCACACATCTGCGTCCTTGTCATCTTTGTAGTACAGCATGCACCCATTGCGACAGGAATCGATTTTCTCGTATCCCATCCAGAGCGATCTCACCATCCTCTTAGACCGGTAGAAGTCTTTAGGCAACTTAGCACCCGCCGGCAAGATCTCTATAATCAACTCCAACACTCGGTTGTAGCATTCTTACGACATGTTAAAATCTGACTTAATGCTCAACAGTCTTATAACCACCTCCAACGGTGAATGATCCGCACAACCAGGATACAATGGAGTCCTTGTATTCTCCAGCAACTCCATGAACTGTGCAGCATCGGCATTCGGTGCCTCCTCAGGAGCATCATGAACGAAACTAGGCCCCGCAGCGTCGAAAACCATGTTCACGCACCCGTCGTCGTATGCATGATTATCTGAAACAAAATTAGGTCCCGCATAAATATATGGCTCAACATAAGGCTCCGGCTCTGATGCTAAAGACACAAGTTCTCCGTGTGCGGTCCACTGATAGTAATTAGGCGTGAAACCCCTCGAGTACAAATGATATGTCACTTCCACTTCTGGATAATATTTTACGTTATGATATTTCACACACGGACACTTAATTTTGGTGCCGTCCATGTACTGAGGGAACGCCTTAGCAAACTGTAGGAATTGCTCTACTCCCGCTATGTATTCATCCCGCACACCACACATATCATCAGGACGACGATTGTACATCCATGAACGATTCCGCAAGTAGTAATTCATATCCATTTGAAAATAATTCTGCAAAGATGGACACACATTATCCAACAGGCACAAATTCGTATATTATGTCTTATTAGGGACACATTAGTAGCGGACAGTTACTAATATCAATGATATGCAATCTAGGTCAAACTAGGTTATACTAAGTCAAACAAAGTCAAACAAGGTCAAAGTAGGTCAAGGGTTGACCTATAGTTGACTTTGTCAACTCTTAGTCCAATCTAAGTCAAATATCCTATTTCTAGTCATTACCTACCAAGGTACCGTTTACCTTATCGCTATTGGTATCCCAATACCAATACCTTAAGTTGGTACCCTTTACCTTATCGCTATTGGTACCCTTTACCTTATCGTTATTGGTTAACAGTCAATTCAATTTCAGTTATTCAAGGGAATCAGTTGACACATTCAGTGGATTTATCTCAGGAATAGGAAAACAAATCTCAGTCCTATTTACAGTTTAAGGAAAATGAAATCTATAAGGACTGTTACTCAAATAAACCAATCTCAGTCCAATCTCAGTCCTATTTACAGTCCTAAATACTTGATGTTAGGGACTGATACTCAAGTATTTAGTCAAGTGACCTCAGGAACTGAACTCATATTCAATAGGAGACTGAACAAACCAATAAGCAATTTGGGGGCTGAATAATTAATTTAAAACTGATTTAAGGACAGGCTGGACATCTAAGTTGATAACTAATGTCGATGTGCAAGGGTGGAATGAACTAAAAAGGTAATCCTTCAACCAAACAATACCTAATCTATATGTCAGTCATGGGACTGAACAACTGAATACAAGACAAATAATAGGACTGGAACTAAATAAATGCCTGGACTGATATGAAGAGATAATATGGACTGCAATATATATATATATATAAAATATGAGGAAACAATGCACAAACTGTTCTCAGATTGACACGTATATATATGTGTGTGTGTCATGTGTGTGGTGTGCTAACAGTGTGTGTGTACAATAGGGTGTGTGTATATAGACCAAAGTGTGCCATGTGTGTGTACATAACATGGGCTAGGTGTCTCAATGTGTGTGTGTACATAGGAATCAATAGTGTGAGTGAATTAGCTATTCTCGGTTTTGAGTGTAATGTGAGTGAGCTATAAGAGAAATAGTATACACAAACAGTGTATCAATCTCAGGAAAATCAGTTTTGACAGTCAATGGCATACGAAAACCCAAGAATCCCCAATCAATGTGAACCCTAACATGCACATTAATTCTCAGAGAAGATATGGGATTAATCATAATGGTTTAATCATTCAAAATCAGTTTAAACAAATGTTAATCTCAGAAAATTAATATATAGTGAACTACGTATCAGAAAATTGGGGATAAACCAAATTCGAAATCCAAATTCAATTAATAGCAAAATCTAATGGTTGGTAATGATATGTGTATGTGTCATAGAGTCACACGTGTCGAGTGTCCACCAAAACAGGACACAATCGTGTCCAAATTATTTTTTAACACACACGAACACAAATGACACAGGGCAGTCTCGTGTACGTGTCCATGCGTGTGTGTCCGTGTCTGTGTGTGTGTGCGTGTGTGTGTGTGTGTGTCCGTGTCTGTGTGTGTGTGCGTGTGTGTCCGTGTCCGTGTGTGTCCGTGTGCGTATGTGTGTGTCCGTGGGAGAGGAGGAGGAGGAAGGAGAGGAGTTAGGTTAGGGTTTACCTGAGAAAGAGGAGGAGGAGGTCGGATTGGGGGGGGAGGGGCTCGTGGAGGAGGATCTCGAGGAGGAGGAGCTCGCCGGAGGGGGAGGGAGTCGCCGGGGGGGAGGGGGTCGCCGGGGGGGGCACTGACAGAGGGGGAGGGAGTCGCCGGGGGGGTTGGGGGGAAATGAAATTTTGGGTTTTCGAGTGAGAATGAGGGGGAAAGAAGGCTGCTGCGTGCCCTAAGTAAAATAACTTAGCGACGTCACGTTTTGACGTCGCTAAACGTCGCAAACTTGGCGACATGTACATAAAATATGTCGCTGAACGTCGCTATTCGGCGACGTAGTACACTTCTGTCGCAGAACGTCATTTATTGCCGTCGCTACATTACGTCACTATTTGATGATATTTTAGTAGTGCCATCTCTCCCCAACTCTTCTTCAACCAACCCCCACAGCCCCTCTCTCCCGACCCTTCCCGACGTTGTGCGACGACCAACCGCCGGCCTCCGACTCCCTCGGTGCCCGACCCGCGCCCCTCTCCCCGGCCAACCGCCGGCGCCGCAACCCCCGCCGGCCTCCCTCCAGGCCGACCGCGCCCCCAGCGCACCCTCCAGCCAGCGCGCCCCCTCTGGCCGAGCCCGGCCAGCCTCCGCCAGCGCGCCCTGCGTGGCCGAGCTCCCCCGCGCCCGAGCCCCTTTCTCCAGCGCGCCCCGACCCCCTGTCGGCCTTCCCGCTGACCTAGGCGTCGTGCCCTAGCTCCGGCGTCCTTTCCCCGACGCCTCCAGCGTCTATTATCGGCGTTCTTCGTCGACGCAGCCCTGTGCATCGTTCCCAACGCTGTCCCAGCGCCCCGTCGCGTCTTGGACTCCGAACCAGCGCTGTTCCGAGTTTCCTTTGCTGTCCGGATCTCCTTTTCTTTCTATTATTTTCATCTGAGAGCTCTAGCCGAGCAACCGGAGGTATAACCCCTGTCCCGCCCATTTTTTTTCTAGTCTATGATGAGAAATGGTCCCCGATTCCCTTTGGGAATTCGGTTTTAGCGACGTCGTATTTTTCTGGAACCTTCGAAAAGGTTCTGTGGATTATTTTGGGTTTCCGGAATATTTTGGGAATTGGTTTTTGGTATGTTTTGGCTTTTCGGATTTTTCGGTAGCGTTCTGTGATTTTTGGGTTGGAATCGGACTTCCGAAAATTATTCTGGTCGTTCCGATTATTCTGTGGATTGGTTGTGGATTATTAAATATATACATATTTGGGTTTTCCTGGTTTGGGATTTGCAGGAAATTATCGGCGCTACTTTCCAATTTTTGGGTTGACCAAAAACAGAGGAGATACTGCCGAATATTTCCGTAAATTCTAGATTATTTTTAAAATGAATTTAAAATGGATTTCGGAATTTTATTGATATTTGGTTTTGGGCGACGACCGTATCGGTCAATGGGCCCGGCTAAGTGCAAACGAAACCGGCTTTGCCCGGACGTTGAGGCATTAGCCAGTTGAGGATTGGACCATATCAGAGACTCTATATTTATCTTTATTTTTACTATTTAATTTTATTCATATTTTATTTATTTAAAGTTTAGGACTAACGGCGGTTTTGTCTTATTTCAATTTATGTAAATAAATTGTAATGGGCATAAGCCCAGTTGGCTGTGGTCTGTAACTGTAATTGGTAGCTTAGATTTTAGTTATTCCTGGTTTTGCGAGTTTTTGTATTAAACGAGTAAATTGAATAAAAAGGTATTTTCGTATAAAAATAAATAATTAAGATTTTCTCACCTAAAAATTGACATGTTTCTATTTAATTAAAAATCATGTATTTCTCACTAAATAAGAAAATTAGCTTTATATTTATATACTATAAAAATACCAAGTTTTAATAATTAATCTGGTATCGACGAAGTTTTCCGAATTCAAAAGTTTAAAACGATCTTTTTTCTCGTACTAAATCAACGCACTAATAATCGTATTTTTCGTGTTTGGTTAATTAAAGAATTAAAATTGGACTAGGACACAAATAGAGATTTCAACTAGCGTAGCTAGATTGGTAAACCTGAAATCTGAGTCAAATTCTCAATTGTAGGGTTTCGAGGACTGTACTAGCATCACCCCGGAATCAACAAACGAATCCAGTCAATAAAACAAAGACAAGTACATTTTGTGTTAGTTTATAATTATTTAGTAATTGTTTTATTGCAAGTTTAAACCACGATACAACACGGAACTCTCTTTGAGAGCATTGACTGTAACTACTGTAACTATTGGGGACTGGGGGAGTAGTGTAATGAGTATGACCACATCCAAACTACTGTAACTACTGTAACTATTAGCTTACCCCTCATACACACGGGGATAAGCTGTATCTGAACTGTAACAAACCCAAGCCGGTCATATTTCATTGTCTATTCACATCACAGAACTGTAACTGTTTTAAAACTGTAACTGCTTAAATTGTTGGTTTCAAAATTGTTTAAAAGTGCATGATTCTATTATTATTTCAATTGTCAAATTAGCATAAATTGTACTTTGCTCCCTCCTGACTGGAGACCCAACATTTTAGGTATCACTGATGAGGCTTTGTTCCGCGATATTTCTCGAGGTCCCAACTAGAGGACGATGATCTCGAGACTGATGAGCTAGTTGCCTAGATTTTTCTTCTTCTTTTATAATTCATGATGTTTGTGGAAATAATGTATCTCAGATGTATCTTTCATTTTATTGTAAAAAGTTTTAAACTATTCGAATTATTAAAGTTGTGGCAATTAGATTGTGTTGTTTTATTTACCTGCATGAGTTATAGCTTACTGCCGCCGTCTCAACAACGGTACAGGCTGGGCATGATCCGATTCGACCCAAGAAATTGGGACCGGGTCGTGACATGTGACCGGGTCGTGACAGTGGGACCCGCAATAAATACAAGCATCCACTCAAACAAAAGAAAAGGGCACGTGACCACTCAAGTACTGAGGCTATGTGGCCTAAAATTACATGGATGCAACCCTAGTGGGACCCCCCTACAATTAATGCTTCATACAATGAGGCCAGCACACCATGGTGTATGCGGCAAAATATGGCACGTGGCCCCTCAAACAATGCATGCGGCTAAGTGAGCAGGTGATTAACCATATACAATAAATATAGGCTAAAGCATATAGAATATATATCTAATATATATCATCTCAAGGTGATGGGTGGGCCGGTTTAGCCCGAGCCCGACCCAGGCCCGGACCGGCCCGTCCCCCATTAAGCCCGGCCCGGACCGTCCATAGCCCGAACCGGCCTGGCCCCCAATCCCGAACGGGTCGGGTCGGGCCTCTCCCCCCAGCCCGAGCCCGGCCCGGCCCGGACCGCTTCCAAATTTTTTTTTAAAAAAAAGGAGGCCCGGCCCGAATTTGGCCCGGTTGGACAGGCCCGGCCCGGCCCGCTGGGACCGGTCCAGCCGACCGTTGGCCAGATTTTGTATTTTTTTTTTATGATTTTGACCGTTGGAGGGGGGGCTCTTTTACCAAAATACCCCTCCTATATAGCCGTTATTAAAACGTTGGGAGGGGTATTTTGGTCATTTTTGGCCTAAAATTACCAAAATAACCCCAAAAAATTCCTGTAAATAGGCCAAAAATCCCATTTTTCAAACACAACTCATTCCTCACAAATTCTCTATATTTCTCTACGGTGCTCTGGTGCTCTACTGCTTTCCCTCCCCGGTGCTCTGGTGTTCTACGACTTTCCCTCCCCGGTGCTCTGGTGCTCTACGGCTTCCCGATCTCCCTCCCAACTCCATTCCGGCTCTACGGCTTCCCGATCTTCCTCTCAATCCCTTACTTTCGTCTAACGTAGTTTACTTTATTTTATTTTATATATGGCTGGTGAAGGTTCAAACCCATCTGATCTTGCTGGACATACTTACCAATATTTTAGTAATTTTTTTGACGATAATGAAAATCCAGCTGAGCAAGTAGCCACCAATCCGATTCTGGAGGGGTGCCAACCATCTCCTCCGGAAGTAGCTAGTACCACCCAACGTCCTAAAAAAAAAGGTCTAAGTATTGGAATTATTTTACTTTGATTTTTGAAACTAATCCTGATGGTTCGTTTGTTTTAGATGCCAAGGGTGAACCGAAACCGTACAAGGCGCAATGCAAGAAATGTTGCAACCAGTACGCATGGACGAAGGGCGGCGGCACCGGGACCATATCCAGACACTACGACACTTGCTACGGGAAGGACACACTTCAAGCGTCCCAAACCCAAATAAGCTTCGGCACCACCGGTTCTTCAATTGGTAACTTTACTTACTCAGCTGCTCGGCATAAAATTGAATTAACTAAACATATTATTCGTGACGAACTTCCTTTCACGACGGATGAAAGCGAATCTTTACGAGATTATGTATCACTTTCTCTAAACCCCTCCTTTACTAAAGTGAGTAGGCAACAAGCTCGAAAGGAGGCTATTCGTCTCTTTAACGAGCAGAAAGCCGCTTTGAAAGCGAATTTTCAAAATGTTAGTAAGTTGGCTATTACTTCTGATATTTGGACTACTAAATGGAGTTATGCTTATATTTGTATTATTGCACACTATATAGATGCACAATGGATGTTGCAAAAACGCATCATCTGTCTTAAACTTATAGAATGTCCACACACGGGCGCTGTAATTTCAAGTGAGATTTCAAGACACGTGCGTGAATATGATATCCACTCTAAAATTTTTTCTATCTCTTTGGACAATGCATTAAACAATAATGCTGCTATGTCTTCTTTGTCAGTAATTTTTCAGCCTATTTTAGAAGGTAGACTTATGCATGTTAGGTGTGCTTGCCATATAATTAACTTAGTTGTTAAAGAATGTTTAAAATTTTTTGAACCCCATTTAGACACTCTGCGACAATGCTTGCTCCACCTAAACTCGTCTCCAAGTAGACAACAAAGTTTTGCATGCACTTGCGCACATTTTGGTATGACTTTTAGAAGATTTGTGAAGGATATACCAAATAGGTGGAACTCCACCTACTTGATGTTGAAATCTGCAATTCCTTTTAAGAGTGCTATTACATATTATTGTACTTCGGATGTCACCTTTGACTATCAGGTTACTGCTGATGATTGGGTAGCAGCTGAAAGTGTTTGTGAATTTTTAGAAGTTTTTTACAATGCTACATTAACTCTTTCTGGTGTTTATTATCCCACATCTTGCTTAGCTTTACGTGAACTTTGTAACATGTCTTATTTATTTTCTAAATATAGAGATTATCCAAATTTTGAATATGCGGTGAGAAATATGGAAGCCAAATTCAAGAAATATTGGGATGACGTACCTCTTTTATATTGTCTGGCTTCCATATTTGATCCTACAATCAAATTGGATGGCGTAGAGGTTTTATTAGATGGATATGGAGAATATATGGGTATAGACGTTACTGACAAGAAGGCAGAAGTTAAAGTTGCTTTGGACAGGTTAGTTATACTGTACGAAGAAGGAGCAACGTCGACCCGACCAACTCATGGAGGGCTAGTAGTAGCTCCGGCTTGGCGTCTAAGCTATCAGCAGCCGGTCGCATACTACAAAGGAAGAAACAAAAACAATCTTCCCATCCTACTCAAGAGTTGTCTGCTTACCTTAACTCTTATCAAGACGAAGATGAGACTCCATATCACTTCGCCATTTTAGAATGGTGGATGAGACACGACAAGAGATTTCCTGTGCTTTCTAACATAGCACGTGATCTACTGATGGTTCCGGTGTCGACGATAGCATCGGAGTCCTGTTTTAGTGCAAGTTCGAGGATGTTGAGCGATAGGAGGAGCCGCTTGAAGCCCGATATTTTGGAAGCAATCGTGTGCGTACAAGATTGGATGAATGCCGATAGAAGAACACAAAACCAAAAAGATGAAGAAGATCATGACGTCCACGAGCTGGATTTGGAATCGCTTTCATTGCATGAAGGCGAACAACAATGAGGCTACGGTGCAAGGTATTAGGTATGTACATTTAAACTTATACATTTCAATTTTAAATTTTAACTTATACTTTCAAAAACTATTTTTTATTTTTTACTTATACTATTCAAATTTTTAATTTTAACTTATTTAACTTATACTTTCAAAAACTATTTTTTACTTTAAAAAAAAACATTTTTTAACTCCGCCTATGCCAAACAAGCATTTGCCGGTCTCAAGCCCGGATAAAGGAAGAGGGAGAAATGTTTTTTTTTATAAATTTTTATAAACATTTGTATATATTTGTATAAACATTTTTGTATAAACATTTGTATTACAAACTAGTACTAAATTATAAACATTTTTGTATTACTAAATTATAAACATTTATATAAATATTTTGTATAAACATTTTATAAACATTTTTGTATTACTATTCAAATTACATTTTATAAACATTTTCCTCTTATACTATTCAAATTACAAACTTTTGTATTAAAAATTTTTATTAAAATTTTTCAAAAATAAAACATATTCCTAAATTAAAATTAAGTTACAAATTTTTAAAATTAAAATACAAAAAAAAATGTTTAAAAAACCAAATAAAAAGAAAAAAAAAGTTAAAAAAAAAATTATTCAAAAATCCGGGCCGATCCGGTTCACCCGGCCTGAACCGGCCCGAACCGACCTAGGCCCAGACCGGCCCGTGGTCCGGTTCAGCCCGGACCGGCGCTCACTGGGTCCGGTCCAGCAGGCCGGGCTGGGTCGGGAACTGCCAAACCGGGCCGGGCTTGGCCCGGACCGCAAATTAGACTGGGCCGGTCCTGGATCGGCCCGAACCCGGTCAGGCCCGCAGCCATTGGACCGTGGGCCGGACCGGACCGGCCCGAAAAAACCATGAATATCAGCAAGCCATATACGGCTCACTCATTTCCCTGCACATGCAAGCAAGCTAATATTTTAATCCTTATGCGGCTACATTTGAATAATAGGCCAAGCAATTATTTTAAGGCTAATGCAATATTTAATGCTATTAATATAGGCATGGAATGACTTTAAGTCTAAATAGCATTTAATGCTTATGGAAATGCTTTTCCAGGAAAGCATTAAAGCTTGAATGGCATTTAATGCTTATTACAAGCATAGAAATGCTTTTCCAGGAAGGCATCTAAAGCTTGAATGGCATTTACTGCTTGATAATGCAAGCATGCAATGCTTCCATCCCATGCGGATATGCTTTTCTTGCTACTCTATAAATCCATGCGGCTCCATATATTAATGAATGCACTAACCAATGCATGAACCAATGCATTAAGGAATGCATTAAACCAATGTATTAATAAATGCACTACAGGATGTGCATTAAAGAATGTGCTGTCAAGAATGCATTAAACCATTTCATTAGCAAATGCCTTGAGGAATACATGCGGCTGATGCACATTCTTGCATACGGCTCTAATTTGCATGCGGCTACTAAGGAGTGCAAGCAATCATGCTTTAATGCTAATGCTAATTAATGCATGAAAATAATAAAGGCCATGTATTATTCATGCAGCAAAGTCTTTCAAAGACTTGCATACTAAAGTGCACGTGACCATGCATTATTCTAATCCTTAGGCCATGCGGCCACAGTAGCGTATGCAAGCGGTCACCATAGAGGGGAAACATTATTCAGCTACAAGTGGCCAGTGGCCATATGCGGCTGGCAATAATTCATGCGGCTCACAAATATTATATTAGATAATAAATAATAATAAATAAAAGCCAGGCAATTATTCTTATGCGGCCAACTTGCAAATAATAGTGGCCATGCCAGCTAAGCAGTGCCATATGCGACGGTGCCAGAAAAGGCTCATGCGGCCAAAAATAATTAATTCAATTAAATGGACATGCGGCCAGAGAACTATTCTTCTTCTCCACTTTCCGAGAAGAAGAACACCATGAAGCCATGTTTCCAAGCTCCATAATTCGTCATCCAGAGTCCAAATCTGAACTTCCATAAGTCAAAATAGGGTAGAACGAAATTCTCTACCACATGGAACCATCAAAACTTGGAAATAACGAGGTTTAAACATATCAAACACAAGAAAATCCAAAAATACCACAAACTAGATCTACCACAATCCACCCGGTAAAATCAAAAACTCCAAGTTCTAAACATGCTTAGAATTTAACAATAAAGAGAATGGAATAAACGAAATTGAAATCGTCCAACATTCGGCAAGGTATACTTGCCTTGGGCTGGAGGAAGAAAATGAAGATGGAAATGAAAATAATGGAGGAGAGAGAGTGGTAGGTGGCTTATATAACAAGCCCAAGCAATCTCCACCATTCATTCCTCTCCACTCAATCTAAACCATACACCTCTCTCATAAGGAACCAAACTAAACCAAACCAAGTCAAAGTGGAACCGAACCAAATAAAACCAAATCCAAGTTAAACCATGTCATAAAAATCCTACACTTAGGAAAATTTTAAAATATTACGCAAATCGATAAATACGAAATACGGCTCAAATAAACACGTATCCGTATAAAATATCGATACAGTGAGACGGGTCTCATACTAGGACAACTTGATAACACTAGGAATAAACATTTAGAACACCTAGAGGATATCTAGGATTGCAACATAGGAGAACTCATCACAGCATAGGACCATTAACTGTATTTAGTTTCTTGTTTGAAATTTAGTGGGTTACAATTTTGACCAGGATAGTACCCTTGGGATGACCCCTGAGGATCTCACTCTAAATCTTATCTAGAAATCTGTTTTCACTTATTTCCTTTTGCTCTTTCTTAAATTCGTTGTTGAATTTAATTTCTGATTTTCGTTGTTGATTTTGATCTTGCATCGTGATAAATTTTGTGGATTAAATTATGATATATCCTGATGAAGTAAACGTCTGCTTTATTTATGGAGTTTAGAATTTATCGCAGCCATATTAGCTGGTATGACAAAAACATAGGGCCTGATTTTGAGTATACTTATCCTAGTTATAGAATTTAGATTTTTTCGCAGCCATACCGGTTGGCGTTACGAGGATTCTAGATAACATGATTATAGGATATATACCATAGTTATGACTCTATGGTTTATTGCATCTAAGCTTACTGGTGGGGCAAAAATTCTGGCAACATGATTTCAGGAAGACGTGTATGGTTATCAAATCATATCTCAACTTGGTTCACTTCGTTATGACCGAATGAGCAAGATTAAATTCTTATCATCATTCTTTTCGGTCTTGATTAACTCTGTCCTATCTACATCTACAACTAGGATTACAGGTTCTCTAGGACTCTCCAATAGGATTGCTTTCATGTTATCTTTTTGGACATAATTATTTTTTGTGTTCCATCTTTCCTATGACTTGACTAAACCCTTCTTCGTTAACCTCTTGGATAATTCTTCTCGTTATGCATCTCGCTGTCTTCGTACCATTTTTGGAGATATTTTGATCAACTTTTCTGTCTTGCTTGACCTTTAACTTGTTTGGACACTGTTATGGATTGCTTGACCCAGTCTTAGGCCTTGTTACCTTCTACTTGATAGACGACCGAAATAGCTAAACCTTGTTAACTAATTCTGCAGTATAACTATGAATGTATTGTGTGATTGTGATAAATACTTTTCCTAGGGATTGGTTAGATTAAGCTTATAGGACAAGTATGGGTGACTGACTGTAGCAGACTTGGAAACCATTAAGAACGATTGTATTGATAGTATGACTTGATGATAGAGTATCTAAGATGGAATAATGAAATATTATATTGTTGTGACTATGGATTGAGGATTAGAATCTTGTGCTTAGCAGTTTGAGGATTTAGCATTTGTAGAATTTTGGTTGGTTATCTATAGCTAATTACATGTGATTAGAGGGTAGATCGATATGTGGATTGATATAGAATAAATTAGAATGAGTTATCGTATTGCGTACGAGATCGGAAAGATATCAGTTAAAAAGACAAGGAACAAGACAAAGACATATGTACATTGGTAATTAATAAATCGGGAGTCTTGAAATCTAGAATTTATATTCGGAGGACTTGTTGAGTAAAAGAAGAAGGCTCTACACCAAGGATAAGAATTGAACGTATAATTTCAAAGAGAAGCTGTAGAAAAGGATTGACGAAAAATAATGCAAAGAGCTTTTGGATTGACAGAATAAGGATACTTAGGATACGATAAGGAAATCCAGTATTTACAATTGAGGTTGAAAATATGATTGATGATTAAGCATTTTAGGCTTATAAACATACCCAAAGAATGACCTATAGTTTAGGGTATACATAAAGGTTTCATGTTAGTATGGAAGATTTTAAAGGATGTATGACATAGTTTATGATAGAAGGACCTTTGTTGAACCTGAACCAAAAAGATTGTAAAGAGAAACATGACAGATGATTTCAAGGGTAGCAGATTGAGTATCGTAGCCAGAGCAGCTACATGTTATAGTTTGACCTATTGGATGATTTTTAATTTCGAGGACGAAATTCTTGTAAGGTGGGTAGGATGTAAGCCCCCTGAATTTCAGGGCTATTTTAAAAATTTTTAAATAAATTATTTTCGATAAGTGTTTTATTATTTAATTGTTTTTTATCATTAATGTACCTTTCCATGACTTTGACTTCTGGAGCATCAGGGATACCAATCTCTGTAAACTCTCTTCACGAGTTTTGAAGTAGACAAGATTATCTTCGTTTTGATATATCATGTCCCACTTGAACTCGTTCCCTTGTGCTCTTTTGTATCGTGCAACTTCGGGTCAATTTAGACCAATTAATCGTTGAATAATTATTCCCACTTTTATCTTTGATCTTCGTTTGCACGTTACCGTGACTTTTAATTTAGGAGCACCAAACCAGTCGTTTTCTCATAACCAACTTCTCATAAATGATCTACTCGAGACGCTCTTTACCCATGACCTTCGTGTCCCACTCAGACACTCCATTTTGTGCTTCATTTTTTTCGTACAACTTTCGGATCAATTTAGTCCAATTAATTATCTACCGTAAAACCTGATTTAATTTCCAATTTAATTTCGGGACCCGACATCGACCCAACCTAGTCGACCCAAAGTATGGACGTGGCCCACATGAAGCCTACTACCCACATGAAACTTGTGTCCCATTTATTGGAGTCCCCGTATATTATTTATTTACCCGTGATTTTAAATAAATATTTAATTCAATTATTGCACCCAGTCCGATTTCGACCCGATCCGGCTCGACCGAACCCGAACCCAAGCTCCATATTGTTCTCCCATAACTGCCCCAATACCCCACACAATATTTCTTCTTTTTTCTATTTTGAAAATATCTTCTCTCTCTACTTTTCAAATATCCCACATATTTATATATACATATATATATAAATATCTCCCTTTCTCTCTCCTCCTTAAAACACTCACACACACCACCTCACCCTTCCCATCACCAGCAAGAACACCCCCTATTCAGCCGACTTCACCCCCCCTCTTTCTTCAAATATCTTTCTCTCTCTCTCTCTACTATTCTCACACTCTCTCTTTATATTATTACACACACACACATAAATAACACTCTCTCCCTCTCTCCTTACACAACACACACACAAACCTTTTCTTCCTTCCTCCACTCAGCCGAACCCACCCCCATGGCTGCCGACCACCACCACCACCACCGTGAACTCCTTCACCACCTCCTCCTTCTCCTTCTCCTCCTACTCATCCATTCTCCACACCATCACCAACATCACCATTACCATCATCATCATCCATCTCCGCCACTACCACTCTAACCCGAACCACCGCCGCTTCTGCCACCCTCGTCGGGCCTCCGCCGTCGACGTACGCTGCTTGCAGCTGCGCGCGCACGAGCGCAGCGCTACAGCAGCAGCGAGTTACAGCAGTGGCCGCCGCGCCAACCCTGCGCGCGCATGGCACGCGCCCATCCGGCCAACCGTCGCCGCACGGCCGTCGTGGCCGTTCCCCCTCGCCCGGGCGACCTCCGGCGAGCAACCCCATGTCCAGCACCGTCCTCCCCAACGTGTGAAACACACGATTCGTGCGTTTTGAACGAAATCCCGTCGGCGCGCGAGTTTTGAACTCAGAAAGTGCGCTCCGTCGCAGCAAGTTCGTGCGTATTTTTTGGGAGATCCGACCGTTGGATCGGAAAACTTTTTGCTCCGTCGCAATCTCGATATATCTATCTTCACCCCTGTCAATTTTTGTCCGTTAATTTTGTCGTTTGATACCTCAAAACTGGCCACCAAGTCGACGTTTTAAATTGAACTGTTTTTGGACAATTTTGTGGAGCCGACTTCGTCAGCTCGTAACTCCGCCGTCGCAGCTCCGGTTGGCATGCTACCAGTTTTTGTGCGCAGCTGGTATAACCCTCTTCCTGTCTACTTTAAGTTTCGTTTCATTATAAGCACGTTCGGTTGGTCGAATTCGACGCCAAAGTTGGCCGTCCGAATTCTTTAATTTGCACTTGTTAAATTCTATTTTTGAACCCGGGACTCCGGATTCAATTTCTGACACCACCAGTAGACTCGTGACGTCGTTCTGGCATGTTTTCATATAAAGTATGTTTGATTTGGAGAACATGGGCCCTGGCACGTATTTTGGTGCAAAGTGGGTCCCACTTTTCGTGTCAACGGGTCACTTTGAGATCGGCTCATCGGAATCCAATTCCGAATATACCGTTGAGTTCGTATCGTCATTCTGGACTCGTTGACATATAATTTGCTGAGTTTTGAAGACATTTGCTCCGGCACGCATTTCGGTGCAAACTGGATTCCAAGTGTCCGCGTCAACGTATCATTTTGAGATCGGCACATCGAAATCCTATTTTGGACATACCGTTGGGTTCGTATCATCATTCTGGATTTGTGGACATATAATTTGTTAAATTTTGTAGACTTCTATTCTGACACATTTTTCGGTGCAAAGTGTGTCCAACGGCGGACATCATTTAACCCAAAATTATCGTTTTACCCCTGTGTCCATATTGGACTTATGGGTAGGCTATCCTAGCTAATTTGACCGTTCTGGACACGTTGGTGATATTTATTTTATCATCCGACAACATCTGTAGATTTTGATTATGTATTATCCTTAATTTGTAATTAATTATTTTTCCAAAAATTGTTACTTTCTGTTTTTGAATTTTTATATATATTTTAATTTCTGTAAAAATTTGGGAAAAATTGTATTTAAATATTATGTTAATTTAGCTAATTTATTATAATTTTTCTAGCATTTAGTAAGTGCTTTTGGTATTTTATAAAAATAGGAAAACAGAACTCATTTTCAGTATATTTATGTTTGCTGATTTTTAATAAATATTTATGAAGGTTTATAAATTCTAGAAAATTATTATAAATTTCTAAAATTAACAAGGATCATTTTGGTACTTTATTTTATATATATTTAAACTTTTTGTCTATCTCAAAAATTATTGAAACTCAGTGCACAGTTTGATTTATTTATTAATTAGTTACGACTTGCAATGTTTTGTGTGGTTTTGAGTTATTGTAGTATTGGACCACCCCCTACACTAGTGTAAAGACCCTAGAAAATTAGTTTGGATATAGTGGCACTCCACATTGGACTTTTATGCTATGTTCCCACTTGGCTAGTATCCAGTTAGGAGTCGTGTCTCACCACTAGTGTAATATTGAATATAGCTTAGAACTGAGTTTGTATATCATTATTGACAGGACACCGGACATCTATATCTTCATACTAGTATTATTGCTTTGCTCGAGGCAAGTACATCAACAAACTCATTTACTGTCTTTTAATGCTAGAACATATATTAACCACGTTAAAATACTGATCCTTGAGGTAGCAAGTTAACTCTTCACATGTTGTATTAATTTTAGTACCTGCCATGCTTAGGACAGTTCTTATATCTTTACATGCTTCTTACTGGTTTATAGCACATGTTTCACTATGCTTTATACTGTTCTGAGTATTCACATGTTTTATACTGCTCCCAGTACCTGCCATGCTTATACTGCTCCCAGTATCTCCCACATGTTTTACTGTTCTCGTATCTCTCACATGTTAGAATATGGGTTATGGGGAAACTGACAGTTGAGTACGTGATCATGCCCCCATCTCCGTATGTATTTACCGAGCAAGGTAGCATTTTATATGCATATCTTGTCGTAGGCCTATCCCGTGGATTTGTGCGTATGTACATCTATCGCTTGTGACTTGTACGGAAGTACATTTTATTACATGTGCCCCCAGCACATGTGCACCTATTGACCGATCACGTACCTGCTACAGTTTTAAACATTATATATACATCTGTCTATATGACATATGTGTCCTTGCCATGATAGACTATGAGATATGCCATGTTCCCTATGTTACTATGATACTGTGATCCCAGTTGTACCATGAGGCCATGTTTCTAGTATTTCCTGTTTTATAGACTTATCACACCATGTTTCTTGTTGTACATCTCTTTCATTATATATTCAGTACTTTAGTTGTAGAGGTTGTACTTGCTCCCGTCCTGACAGGATAACGTTGTAGGTTCACTTTCCGAGGAGGAAATGCTACGTGTTACATATTATGGTACTGATTTTGAGGACCTGGCCTTAGCTCCAGAAGAGGCCCCGGCGGGAAACCTTGCTTAGATATTTTTATGTGTTTTGAGACTTAGACTTTGTTCTGTACTTATAATTGGATACTGGACTTTGTCTCCAGTTAGATACTTTGGAAGTGTATTATTATATCTGTACTTGTTACCTTCGTTTATAGATGCTGTGTTGTGATAAACCTTAAATGTGATTTTAGAACTGTTAGCAGCTTAGATCCTTTATTGTCTATTCTTAGAACAGCTTACTACGCTTTAACAAGCGTAGGCTGGACATGGCTCGGCCCGGCCCAACAATTTGGGTAACAGGTCGTGACAAAAGTACAACTATAGGAATCCGATCTGAAGACGATCGCTTTATCCCTTGGACGACGTTAACTTTGAAGACGGTAGCCTCCGAAGAATGCAGCAGCACTTGGGCAAGAACTCCTGATCTCTGGTGATAATGATCTTGAATGATCCGATCTTGATAATGAAGGACTTGAAACTCTATTTATAGAGTTCTGGAAAATAACTAATTAGTAGTTATTTCTGGATTGCGCAGGCTGGATTGCGCAGGCATTGGACTGCGCAAGCAGCGAACTGCGCTGGCAGTTACTCGATCGTGGCTCTACTGTATTAGACGCATGGCATTGTTTGATTGAAATACGCATGGTCGTGTACAGACGGTTTTTACGTGGTGAGCAATAACTGGCATGTAGCCCACGTGTAAAATGTCAGTATCTTGATGGATTGTACTGCTTGAACTGCGCTAGCTTCAGACTGCGCTGGGATCGAACTGCGCTGAAGAGGATCTGACAGACTGCACTTCGGTTGGGCTGGCAGATTGTGTTGGAAGTTGACAGCTGGACCGCGCTGACAGCTGTCCTAGAATGCGGTGCGGCTCGAGAAACGAAGAGGCTCCTCGTCTTTCGGGCTGTCAGTTGTCAGAAAATCTAATTTTGTGTCAGGTAATGATGACGTTGCCACGTCAGCTAGCGCGCTTGGATGTTAGCGCGGTTCGACCTCGCGCAGTTGATTTGGTGCGCAGTCTGTCTCCTGCGCAATTCATTTGAAGGGTGCGCAATTTGATTTTTATTACTTTTTTGATGGGTGCAACTTAATTTTTAGGACCTACATTAGTTCCAACTAGGAACATATGATCAATTATTAGTCAAGGTCACAATCAATATCAATCAATGTTAATTCGGGACAAGAATCAGCCAAAATGCATCATGGGCTAGAGTTCATGCGGTCGAAAAATTATAGAAGTTCATGCGGCTGAGAATGCATATGTGGTCAGGATCTCATGCGGCCAGGAAGTGCCATGCGGCCACGAAAAACAGCAGTCAACAGCATGCGACCACGAAAAACATCATGCGCCAGGACAGCATGTGCCAGGACAGCATGCGCCAGCAAACAGCATACGCCAGGAAACAGCATGCGCTTGGAAACAGCATGTGCCAGGACAGCATGCGCCAAGAAACAGTATGTGCCAGGAAACAGCATGCGCCAAAAAACAGCATGCGCCAGGAAACAGCATACGTAAGGAAACAGCATGCGCTAGGACAGCATGTCCCAGGACAGCATGCGCCAGCAAACAGCAGGCAACAGCTTTTTGCCAGCAAAACAGCATGCGCCAGGAAACAGCATGCGCCAGGACAGCATGCGCGAGCAAACAACATGCGCCAGCAAACAGCAGGCAACAGCTTTTTGTCAGTAAAACAGCATGCGCCAGGAAACAGCATGCGCCAGGACAGCATGCGCCAGTAAATAGCATGCGCCAGCAAACAGCAGGCAACAGCTTTTTGCCAGCAAAACAGCATGCGCCAGAAAACAGCATGCGCCAGGACAGCATGCGCCAGCAAACAGCAGGCAACAGCTTTTTGCCAGCAAAACAGCATGCGCCAGGAAACAACATGCACTGCTCATCTTCCCCAACCAGCCTCCAATGGGCATGAAAACCCATGAACCAAAAGACCATAAATCACTCAAAATAAGTCGAAATCAGGACTTCCAATGGTCCAAATTGGGTAGAATCAAATTTTCTACAACATAAAACCATCAAAACTTGAAAAAATAACAAAGTTACTAGATCAAAACCTAAAAATTTCGAAAATGTATTAAACTTAGATCTACATGAAATGAGCCATGGGAATTGAAAATGCTAAGTACTAAAGTATCTAAGAATCATGAGAGGAAGACAATGGAACAACGAAAATGGAAATCCATCAAGAAGCAAGTTGGCACTTGCCTATGCGGCTGGGGAGGTGGAAAGAATTATGGAGGATGAAGAAGATGAGTAATGGAGAAGGAGTAATGAAGAAAGAGAAAGGGAATGGGACTTTAAATGAGAGTGGTGGTAGGTGGGGGTTTGTTGAACCATCCACTGGCTGAAAATAAACCCAACTCAGGCCGAACTCAAAAGCAAAGTAGAATAAAATGCTGAAAGAAAAATTGCAGGAAATTAATTAACATAAAATTAAAGGAATTTAAATACAGAACAATACATGATAAATATTAGATAAATGTATATAAGCAGTACATGTATTTAAAATACGTATTCCAGGAATGGGAAGTGACATCTCTACACTCCTTAAAAAAATTCTGTCCTCGGAATTTCAAATCCAAGCAGGATAGAAACATCGGAGCTAAACTAATCTAAGTACAAGCAATTGGAGTAAGCAATCATTCTACAATGTTAACAGTAAGTAACATATCCATGTTGAACATTCTACGACACCAAGCAATTCTACTCATAAGGTGACAAGCATGAAGGGTTAAGACAATCAAGGTATACAGAAAGAGATATACCTAGTGGGTCAAACAGGTGCGGATATCGTGATCAGATATCATCCTCACGTTCCCACGTTGACTCCCCTAAAGAGTGATGACCCCAAGCAACCCGGACAAGGCTAATTGTTCGATTCTTGAGTATCTTCTATCTTCGGTCCAAAATAGACACAGGCTGTTCCTCGTAAGACAGGTTGGTACCAACAACCAGCTCAGAATGATCAAGGATATGGCTTGGGTCCGATACATACCTACGTAACTGAGATACATGGAACACGTCATGCACCTCTCGTAACGAAGGTGGAAAGGATAAACGATAAGCAATATCGCCTATCCGATCAAGGATAACAAACGGGCCCACGTACCGCGGACTCAACTTCCCGCGAACGCCAAATCTAATGACCTCACGGGTAGGTGAGATCCTCAAGAACACGAGGTCCCCAACAGAAAACTCTAGCGGCCTACGATGCTGGTCCGCCCAATGACGATGCCGATCCTGCGCAACTCGAAGTCGCTCCCTAATTCCTTTAACCACTTCGACTGTCTGGACAATCATTTTCGGGCCTAACATCTTCCTCTCCACGATATCATCCCATGCCAGTGGCGACCTACACTTCTTACCATATAGTGCTTCAAATGGCGCCATCTGGATACTGGCTTGATAACTGTTGTTGTATGAGAATTCGACTAAGTGCAGATGGCTCTCCCAAGATCCTCCAAAATCCAGAGTGCAAGCTCGTAACATGTCTTCCAAAGTCTGAATTATTCTTTCTGATTGCCCGTCTGTCTGGGGATGGTAAGCCGTGCTAAATCTTAACTTGGTACCCAGGCTATGATGTAAGCTCTTCCAAAAATATGATGTAAAATGGGTATCTCTGTCTGACACAATACTGACAGGGACTCCATGCTGTCTGACTATCTGTTGCATATACAATTCTGCCAACCTTTCAGTAGATTGTCCTACTCTGAAAGAAAGAAAGTGTGTCACCTTTGTAAGCCGATCTACTATCACCCAAATAGCATCTTTACCACTTGGTGATCTCGGTAAACCGGTCACAAAGTCCTTTATAATATGTTCACATTTCCATTCCGGAATAGGAAGCGGTTGCAATAACCCAGCTGGCCTCTGCTGTTCTGCCTTCACTTGCTGACATACCAAGCAATGGGAAACAAATCTAGCTATCTTCCTCTTCATCCCGTTCCACCAGAAGTGCTGCTTGATATCTTGGTACATCTTGGTCCCTCCAGGGTGTACAGAATACTGGAAACTGTGAGCTTCTGCCATAACCTCCTGTCTGATATCTCCACTAGGCACACATAGACGTGACCCAAACCTAAGTGTACCATCTTCATGAATTCTCATCTCCTTCCTGAGTCCTGACTCATACTCTGTCCTAAACTTCTGAATCCTTGGGTACTGCGCCTGAGCTGCCTTGATCCTGTCTACCAAGTCGGATTGAACTTGTAGACTTGTTAGAACTCCTACATCACTAGGAAGTATAACTTCGATGCCCATCTCCTGAAGGTCTTCTAAGATATGCCTCTGTGTTGTCAACATAAATGCGTTGCCTCTCCTGCTGAGAGCGTCTGCTACCACATTACCCTTGCCTGGATGATACTGAAGCTCCACATCGTAATCTTTGATCAGCTCTAACCATCTTTTCTGCCTCATGTTCAGTTCCTTCTGAGTAAAGATGTACTTCAGACTTTTGTGGTCTGTGTACATGTCCACTCGATCACCATATAAGTAATGCCTCCATAGCTTCAAAGCAAATACTACTGCCGCCAACTCTAAGTCATGAGTTGGATAATTCTTCTCGTGGTCTCGAAGTTGCCTAGATGCATACGCTATCACCTTTCCATGTTGCATGAGGACACATCCAAGTCCTTTACCTGACGCATCACAATATACAGTGAAACCTCCGGGCCCAACTGGCAATATAAGAATAGGTGCTGATATCAACTTCTGCTTCAAGTTCTCAAGTGATGCCTGACATTCTGTCGACCAGACGAATGGTACATCCTTTCGTGTCAAACAGGTCATGGGTGCTGAAAGTCTTGCAAAGTCCGCTACGAATCTCCTGTAATATCCTGCCAATCCCAAGAAACTTCGCACATCTGCTACGGTCTTGGGTACTGGGCAACTCTCTACTACTTCTACCTTCTTGGGATCCACTGCTACTCTAGCTCCTGATACGATGTGCCCCAAAAATGAAATATGGTCCGACCAAAACTCACACTTGCTGGGCTTGGCATACAACTGGTTCTCTCTCAGAATCTGTAACACTTTTCGGAGGTGGTCCTCATGTTCCTCCTCACTAGCAGAGTAGACGAGAATGTCGTCAAGAAACACAACGACAAATTGATCTAAGTATGGCATAAAGATGCGGTTCATCAAATCCATAAATATTGCTAGAATATTGGTCAAACCAAACGGCATTACCAAGAATTCATAATGCCCATACTTCGACCTGAATTCTGTCTTGGGAATATCCTCCTTCCGAACCCTCACTTAATGATACCCTGAACGAAAATCTATCTTGGAGAAAACTCTAGCTCTGCTCAACTGATCAAACAAGTCGTCGGTCATGGATAGTGGGTAATTGTTCTTTACTGTTGCCGCGTTAAGCTTTATACAGTCAATGCACAATCTGGACGACCCATCTTTCTTTCCTACAAGTACCACCGGTGCTGCCCATGGTGATATGCTAGCTTGGATGAACTTCTTCTCCTTCATTTCCTCTATGTGCTGATACACCTTGGCCTACTCCGAATCCGCCATTCTGTAAACCCGATCTGATATCGGTTTAGTTCTAGGTGCCAATTCTATACTGAACTCAATATCTCTAACCGGTGGTAGACCTAGAAGTTCTTCAAGAAATACATCTAGAAACTCTTCAACTACCTTCGGAACTTGAACTTCTTTCATTGTCGTCACTACTCCCTGCTCTTGTTGAGTTACCACTGATCTGACTAAGGTGAACCTCTTCATGCCTGGAATATCAAAAGATACACTCCCTCTACGACAATCTATTGTCGTATGACTGTCTTTCAGCCAGTCCATGCCTAAGATAACGTCGAAATTTCCAACAGAAAATTCCATCAACCGGACAGGTAAGGAATGTCCGCAAACTACAACGCTACATGCTAGAATAACTTTACTAACTCCTACGAGCCCATTACCAGTGAGTATATTTAACCTCCCTGGCAATGTCTCGAATTTTATTCATAGTCGTATTGCAAATTGTGCAGATATAAATGAGTGTGATGCTCCCGAATCAAATAATGCTACTGTGGGATATGAGGCGACGAGAATGTTACCTGCCACAACATCTTTCGATGCTAATGCCTCCTCCAAGGACAGAGTGAATGCCTGCCCTCGACCTCCTTGTTGGTTCCCATGTTACGGCCTAGCCTGGTGCAGCTGCTGGCCCCTGCCTTGATGATGCTGGGGTGGTCTATGCTGGTGTTGCTGCATCGACGGTCCCTGCTGCCGAAACATCTGAGCTTGCGACATGAACGGGCGTTGTGCCAACGGTCTCACTGCCACCACTGGTCCTCGATACTGGCCTGCCCCTGGTGCTGGCAGAGCAGGAAATTGTTGCACTAGTCCTCCTGACCTCGAATTCATGGGACAGGTGGTAACCCGATGATCTGGGCTTCCACATATCAAACACTGCCCGTTCAATGTCCGACACACATCTCTAGTGTGTCCTACCTTCCCACAATAAATGCAGTCCGCTGGGGGTTGCTGGTTCTTCCTTTGTTGCTGTTGCTGCTGCCTTGGTGGTGGTGCTGGCCCTCGCATTGCCACATCGTGGATGCGAATGCCAAGGGATGGCGCGGTTACTCGGGCGCTGCTCCCTCTCCTCCTTAAATCTGACTGTGGGATCTCTTCTGACCTCCAGTCCTTTCCGTGATCCTCTGAATGGTGATCTCATGCCTTCGGGTTGCCGTCAATACCTTATCGAAAGTCTGGTAATTGTGCCCATCTATCAATTGCAAGAGCTCAAGATGAAACCCTTGTTGGAACCTCATAGCCCTCTGGCTCTATGTTGCTACGATCTCCGGGGAGAACCTACCCAATCTGTAGAACTCCGCTGCATAAGCATCTACCGTCTTACCAGCCTGTTTGAGGTTGATAAACTTCTGTTGCAGCTCAAACTGTGCCACAACTCCATAGTACTTCGTCTTGAATCTTGCAGTAAAGTCGTCCCAAGCAACAGGACGTCTGATGCCCACTTCCTCTGATTTCCACCAATCACGTGCGAGATCCTGAAGTAACAACCTCACTTGATCCATACGTTCTTCTGCCGGCACCTTAGCTGCTGTCAGAATAGCCTCAATATCCTTAAGCCACGCATCTGCTGAGATGGCATCTTCCGTGCCCTCGAAACGGTGGGGGTTATACTTGCAAAACCTGGTTGATGCTCATGAATCTGTCCTTGCCCCTCTATCCAATACCGTCTGCAATCCTTGGTTGAGGAGTACATTCTGCTCTTGTAACTGAGCGTGCATGCGCTGCTGGACTAACATCTGGTGTTGCTGAGTAGCCATCATCCCTCTCATGATCTCCAGAAGGGCCAGTGTGTCCACTTCTACTATGGTAGGTGGAACTATGGGTGGTATAGGAACCTCCGGATACTGCGGTCCGGCTGCTGGTTCCACTATCACTTCTTCTTGGATAGTCTCTTGAGGTAGTACTGGCCCTTGTAGCTGACCAACCTGGTCATGTTGTCCATGTTGTCCTTGTTGTTGTTGTCCAGTTCTGACAGATGCAGACAAAGTGCCCCTAAGGAAAGGGACAAGAGAGCAATCAAACGACCGGACATGAAGGATCAATGAAGTCGAAGGATACGGGAATGTCAAGCTAGGATTGAGAACAACGAATCATGAGATCAAAGGGGAACATGTGTGATTGAGACATCCTATAAATCAAAACACCCCACAAGTCTGAAATCATATCTGCATGGGCCACCACTAAAACCTTGTCACGTCCCAGAACCAGAATACTGGAGAGCGGGGGAATGACTCAGCCAGCTACGTATTACGGGTAGAAGAATACCGTATAATACGATCAATGTTGTCTAATAAGACGAGGGGGTGCATACTACATAAAAGTCACACTATGGTCACTTCACATCTATTGTCTCAATCATTCAAACACGAAACAGAAATAGAGAACATGTAAGATAAAGCAGTAAGGCATCCCAAACGCTCAGTCAAAATGTTCTTGATATCTGGCTTTACAAAACATAGCCAGATGATGAAGCAAGGTATACACAATTGTTTATCAGCTGCAGCCTGACTTAGTTACAATTATGTAAAAGTAAGTACAAGATGATCCGACTAACATGTCGGTGCCAAACGGCAAAATATAAAGTAAGTAACAAAACGAGCGGAGAAGTAAGGAACCCACTCGAGTCATCCTGCGAGCATTCCTCTAGTATTGACCATCTTGGAGGTGGAAGTAAGCTGAGTCCTCGGGAACCGGCTCTAAATCTGGCCATGCAAAACCAGAGAGGTTAGACCTCTAATAGCAAGTACCGCAAGGAAGCACGATATGAGGAATTTAAACCAGTAAATTGTTTGCAAAAACAAAAGTATAATCTTTATTTCACAAACTTTGTAATGAATATTACAAGAATTCTGGGAAAGTACAACTATAGGAATCCGATCTGAATGACGATCGCTTTATCCCTTGGACGATGTGAACTTTGAAGACTTGAATCTCTGAAGAACGCAGCAGCACTTGGACAAAAACTCTGATCTCTCTTGATCTTGTCTGTCCCCTGTTGAATGGAAACGAAACTCTATTTATAGAGTTCTGAAATAACTGTTTTGGGCAGTTATTCTGGAGAGTGCCTGGTTGAAGTGCGCCTGTTTTGAGCACGTATGACAAACTGCGCCTGTTTTGAGCACGTATGACAAACTGTGCCTGTTTTCACTCCATTATCACGAACGTGCACCAACTGCTCTAGACACGTGGCATTATTTGATTGACATGCGCTTGGTCGTGTACAGTTAGTGGGACACGTGTTGGACATGTAGAGTGGTAGTTAGACGTTGAATTAGTCAAAGTGCGCCTGTTTCAGGGACACATGGTAAGCTCTGAATTGATGTTGTTTTGAACTGTGCCTTCTTCGTAGGTGCAATCTGCAAAGTGTGCTGAGTTTGGATAGAAGTAGGCGCAATCTGCGAAGTGTGCTTGATATAGTCAAAAGTAGGCGCAGTCTGTTGATAGCGCCTAGTTCTTTGATGTAGGCACGGTCTGTTTAGACAGCTGTCATATCTTTCTCGAATGCTGTGTTGTCAGAGTAATGATAAGATATCTCTTCGATTTCCGTGCTATCAGATAATGATGATTATGTGATCTACGCGCAGTTTGAGAAGCGCGCCTCTCTGAGTACTGAATAGGCACTATTTGAGTTTGATTGAGAAATGGGCGCCATTTGAGTTAAAAGTAGGCGCTGTTTGTTGTTGACTGAAAACTAGGCACAGTCTGCCCTGTTGACAGAAAACTAGGCACAATCTGCCCTGTTGACGGAAAACTAGGCGCAGTCTGCCCAGATTCATGAATTAGGCGCAGTTTGGCTAGCTGGCTGAAAACTAGGCACAGTCTGCCCTGTTGACGGAAAACTAGGCACAGTCTGCCCAGATTCATGAATTAGGCGCAGTTTGGCTAGCTGGCTGAAAACTAGGCACAGTCTGCCCTGTTGACGGAAAACTAGGCACAGTCTGATTTTTTTTTTTTTCGACCTACAAGACCCCCTTCAAAGTTTTCGAAAGTTGATTTTATTCAAAATTTCGAAATACTTTGAATTTTGAAAATCAAATCAAGTTGCGCATAGGCTAAGCTATCTGCGCGATCTGGAAGGATTAGCCTCACGTTTCAGACATTTAATGAATATCCAAATGATGAATCTTCATTTTTCAAGACTGATTGAATTCAATTCTTTATGGAGGAATATGAACCACCGGATGATGTGAGGAACGGGATAAACCGTCAGATGATGAAGATGAACGGTATAAACCGTCAAATGGTGTGATGAACGGGATGAACCGTCAAATGATGATAATGAACGGGATGAACCGTCAAATGGATGATGATGAACGGAATGAACCGTCAGATGTATGATGATGAACGGTATAAACCGTCAAATGATGATGATGAACGGGATGAACCGTTAAATGGATGTGATGAACGGGATGAACCGTCTAATGAATGTGATGAACGGGATAAACCGTCAAATGAATGTGATGAACGGGATGAACCGTCAAATGGATGTGATGAACGGGATGAACCGTCTAATGAATGTGATGAACGGGATAAACCGTCAAATGAATGTGATGAACGGGATGAACCGTCAGATGTATGTGATGAACGGGATGAACCGTCAAATGATAATGATGAACGGAATGAACCGTCAAATGATAATGATGAACGGGATGAACCGTCAAATGAATGTGATGAACGGGATGAACCGTCAAATGAATGTGATGAACGGGATGAACCGTCAGATGTATGTGATGAACGGGATGAACCGTCAAATGATAATGATGAACGGAATGAACCGTCAAATGATAATGATGAACGGGATGAACCGTCAAATGAATGTGATGAACGGGATGAACCGTCAAATGAATGATGAACGGAATGAACCGTCAAATGATAATGATGAACGGGATGAACCGTCAGATGTATGTGATGAACGGGATGAACCGTCAAATGATGATGATGAACGGGATGAACCGTTAAATGGATGTGATGAACGGGATGAACCGTCTAATGAATGTGATGAACGGGATAAACCGTCAAATAAATGTGATGAACGGGATGAACCGTCAGATGTATGTGATGAACGGGATGAACCGTCAAATGATAATGATGAACGGAATGAACCGTCAAATGATAATGATGAACGGGATGAACCGTCAAATGAATGTGATGAACGGGATGAACCGTCAAATGAATGTGATGAACGGGATGAACCGTCAGATGTATGTGATGAACGGGATGAACCGTCAAATGATAATGATGAACGGAATGAACCGTCAAATGATAATAATGAACGGGATGAACCGTCAAATGAATGTGATGAACGGGATGAACCGTCAAATGAATGATGAACGGAATGAACCGTCAAATGAATGTGATGAATGGAATAAACCGTCAGATGTATGATGATGAACGGGATGAACCGTCAGATGATAATGAATCATCAAAATGTCTGCTGGGGATTGAATGAACGGTTGTATGTCAAACTTTTAAGAAATCTGCCCAGCAAGATCTCTTCTTCGGTTAATGGTTCAAGAGAAACCATATTGCAGCTTTTAAACTTGCATTTGGAATTTTCTTTTGCTTGGATAAAGAAGAGGCGGAGGCTTCAAAATCTGAGACCAGATCTGGATGAATCCACAAGATTTCCCCTTTAGAATTAGTCAAGGGGAAAAGTCCTTCATGTCGGGGAGGAGGAAGGTTCACGAACTCCAGAGTAGTCCGAGGAATGGGAACTACGCCTTCTTCAACCTGCAGAGGTGTGAAGTCACCGAACTGAACAGAGACGACATTAGCCGTCACCGTCTTTTCGTCCTGTTCGAGAATTACTGCTCCAGATTTGATCATCTCTTGTATTTTTCCTTTAAGCACATAGCATGCTCGAGTGGGATGTCCGATGAATCTGTGGTAAACACAATACTTAGGATGATCAGTCTTACCAACCTCTTCCGGCCTTTTGGGGTCGGGCAATTGAAGTTTGTTGCTTTTGGTAAGACAGTCGAAGATCCCCATGATATCATCCTCATCAAAGGAATATTCCTCCTTGGGACGCTGCGGTCTCTGGGGTTGCTGAGACGAAGTAGGAGCAGGTTGAGAAACGTTGACAGCTAACACTTCTTTGCTTCTCAAGTCAATGGCCAAAGTTTCCTTAGGAGCAGAGGTATCTTTGCCTTTTCTATTATTATTCTGGCGATTGTTGTTGTTGCCAGAATTTGAATTTTGATCATCTTGGTCGGGATTCATGTGAACCCCCAATGTCTTGAACTTTTCGGCGCTGAGTTCTGCTGCCTTAGCATTGATTATGAAAGAAGGCCAATCCTGGAACTGAGTAGCCCCTGTCCACATACTAACAATTGGCAAGAGATTATTCTTGCAAGTGTCAATGGTGACAGCAGATGGGGTCCCCATTGGCATCTTGAGAGCTTCGCGACGAAACCTCTCAATAAATTGCTCAACAGGCTCATTATTTCTTTGCTTGATTTTAATGAGGGCTGACATAGTCATGTCGTTGACACCTTCATAAAATCGTTCAAGGAATATCTGCTTGAAGCCTGCAAATGAAGTGATGGACCCGTCTGGTAGACTTCGGTACCAGTCATAAGCAGCGCCAGTTAAGCAACTGACGAATACCCGAGTAAGAAGGGCATCATTAGGCTGAAGAGGATCAGTCATCAATTCAAAATGATTAATATACTGATTGGGAGATGAAGTGCCATCGAACTGCATAATGGTGGGGAATTTGTATTTTGGTGGAAACTGCATTTTCTTCCATTCGGCGGGATAGGGTTGTTTAATGCCCAACCGTTGTAAGCCTTCCTTTTGTGTATAGGCTTCAAATTGATTCCGCAATTGTTCAACAGCATCATTAGCATTCCCTGAAGATTGAGGATTGCTAGATTGATTAGTAATAGCCGGAGGAGGAACTGCATGGTAAGCATCACCCCCAGCACCAGTTTGGCTAAAAGTAACCTGAGCTGGTACTGTGATGTTTGGAAGAGGTGGTACCCCCAGACCAGGGTTCTGAGGAGTGGAAGAAATCAATGGTTCAGGAGTTATGACCGGTGGAGTGTGCTGAGCCATAATAACATCATGCATTTTAGCCATCATTTCGGCCATAGTCTTCAATTGTTCTTCTAGTGCAACAATCCTTTGATTCTGATTGTTAGAACCAGAAGCATCTTGTTCTTCAACGACGTATGCTGTCACTTCTCGTGCCATGACAGATGACACAGTTTGTTCAGAGCCATCACTGTCGACAGCAAAGTCTGAATTACCCCCATCATGAGAAGTAGACCGATCACTGTAAGGAAGATTCCTTTGACCGATTGTTTCTCGGCTTCGAGATCGAGTATGCTGGTAAACACCATCATCTGATTCTCTAAGTCGGTCAAGATAGTGCTGACTAGGTCTCCGGGTCTTTCCGTGCTTGCATTTTCTACCCCCAGAGTCTCTGGAAGTCATGTTGACGGAGGCAAACATTACCTCTTCTTCATCATCACTCTTTTGATCAACAGAAGGGAAAGTCAGACGCTCGAAGACAGAACGTTTGGTTGTTTGGCAACAACATTTGATAACCACTTCGTGAGGATGATTGCAATGATGAACTTGTGATTGTTTGGGAGAACTGGGGGTGATATTCCGTTTCTGCCTGAGATGATCCCGAAGATCAGAGACAATGGGACGAGAAGAAGTAGCAGGGATATACTCATAGATGACATTTGGAACATGATTCCGATTTCGTAAACGTTCGATTCCATGAGTATAAAGAGAGGTACTCATCTGATTGGCGTAATTGTCAGGATTCCTTGCCCCAAAAGGTTGATATTGAGGTAAGTTAATCTTAGCATATTTGCGTTTCACAGAGGTAGGTTTTGATTGGGGTTTTTTATTGAGATATGCCCGTAAATCATTTAAACCGCCCCTGAGAACCTCAGTTTGTGAAACTTATAATTTGCCTTGTTCGGATCGTGAAATCCGCAAATTAGGCAATTCCTGAATATTTGCCTTGGGAGTAGGTAAAATGCCTCTCTGATTAGTACGAGAACCCTTGTTAAGGGGGATATTCGTACTAATAGGTGCAGAGGCACCATCAGTTGGATCCTCCTCGATAAGAATCGAAGAAGACTTGGAAAAGGCCAGAGGACCCTTTCCATTGTTTTGAGATGAAGGGATAGCTAAAGAGCATTTCCCTCTGTTATCTTCCAAGTTTTGCGCTTGGGAAGATTGGGAGAAGACCAAGGGGCCTTTTCCTTTTGATAGAATCGAAGAAGGAGCAGCCAAAGGACTGTCCTCAGCAAACTGCGCCTGTGCAGTTTTGGGTTTCTGGATTCTGGAATGATCCGGAGCAGACTGCGCCTAAGCAGCAGCAGAAGATTTGGCTTGTGCCAATTTGGCACAAACTATGCCAGAAGAAGGTTTGGTGCAGACTGCGCCTGAGTAGACTGCGCCTGTTTAGTCAGGGCAGCAGATGTATTGGATTGAGCCTTGGCAGCAGCAGAAGATTTGACTTGTGCCAATTTGGCACAAACTGTGCCAGAAGAAGGTTTGGTGGCAGACTGCGCCTGTTTCCCTAAGGAGAGAATAGACTGCGCCTGATTGTGAGGCAGAGATTGTGCTGTTTTGGCATGAACTGTGCCAAAAGATGGTTTGACAGCAGACTGCGCCTGTTTCTCTAAGGAGAGAACGGACCGCGCCTGATTGTGAGGCAGAGATTGTGCTGTTTTGGCATGAACTGTGCCAAAAGATGGTTTGACAGCAGACTGCGCCTGTTTCCCTAAGGAGAGAACAGACTGCGCCTGATTGTGAGGCAGAGATTGTGCTGTTTTGGTATGAACTGTGCCAAAAGATGGTTTGACAGCAGACTGCGCCTGTTTCCCTAAGGAGAGAACAGACTGCGCCTGATTACCAGAGATAGATACTGGTGTCTTATAAACAGCAGGTTGTGCCGAGGAAGTGGCAGCGTTCTTCATTAGAGAAGTAACAGAGTTCTTGGGAGCCCACACTGAGCGAGTCTTGCTCTTGACGGAAGTCGTAGTGCGGCGAGGAGTGCTTTGTGCATTAATCATTGCTTCGTAGGCCGTTTGGTCAACTTTCACGACCAAAGTCTTCTGCGTCGAGCCGATAGACGCCGTGTCACATTGAGTTGTCACCTCTTCATCGGAGGAAAAGGCAATCCCCAGCAGAGTCGCCATTTTGTTTGCAAAAACAAAAGTATAATCTTTATTTCACAAACTTTGTAAAGAATATTACAAGAATTCTGGGAAAGTACAACTATAGGAATCCGATCTGAATGACGATCGCTTTATCCCTTGGACGATGTGAACTTTGAAGACTTGAATCTCTGAAGAACGCAGCAGCACTTGGACAAAAACTCTGATCTCTCTTGATCTTGTCTGTCCCCTGTTGAATGGAAACGAAACTCTATTTATAGAGTTCTGAAATAACTGTTTTGGGCAGTTATTCTGGAGAGTGCCTGGTTGAAGTGCGCCTGTTTTGAGCACGTATGACAAACTGCGCCTGTTTTGAGCATGTATGACAAACTGCGCCTGTTTTCACTCCATTATCACGAACGTGCACCAACTGCTCTAGACACGTGGCATTATTTGATTGACATGCGCTTGGTCGTGTACAGTTAGTGGGACACGTGTTGGACATGTAGAGTGGTAGTTAGACGTTGAATTAGTCAAAGTGCGCCTGTTTCAGGGACACATGGTAAGCTCTGAATTGATGTTGTTTTGAACTGTGCCTTCTTCGTAGGCGCAATCTGCAAAGTGTGCTGAGTTTGGATAGAAGTAGGCGCAATCTGCGAAGTGTGCTTGATATAGTCAAAAGTAGGCGCAGTCTGTTGATAGCGCCTAGTTCTTTGATGTAGGCACGGTCTGTTTAGACAGCTGTCATATCTTTCTCGAATGCTGTGTTGTCAGAGTAATGATAAGATATCTCTTCGATTTCCGTGCTATCAGATAATGATAATTATGTGATCTACGCGCGGTTTGAGAAGCGCGCCTCTCTGAGTACTGAATAGGCACTATTTGAGTTTGATTGAGAAATGGGCGCCATTTGAGTTAAAAGTAGGCGCTGTTTGTTGTTGACTGAAAACTAGGCACAGTCTGCCCTGTTGACGGAAAACTAGGCACAGTCTGCCCTGTTGACGGAAAACTAGGCGCAGTCTGCCCAGATTCATGAATTAGGCGCAGTTTGGCTAGCTGGCTGAAAACTAGGCACAGTCTGCCCTGTTGACGGAAAACTAGGCACAGTCTGCCCAGATTCATGAATTAGGCGCAGTTTGGCTAGCTGGCTGAAAACTAGGCACAGTCTGCCCTGTTGACGGAAAACTAGGCACAGTCTGATTTTTTTTTTTTTTCGACCTACATAAATAAGAGAATATAATAATAGATCTCTGCTTGCTACTGGGATTCACATGACGTCACGACACTTCGAACCAACCTCCCAACCAAACAAGGACAGAAGTTGGCCCGTCATGTCTCGACACTCTGATCATCTCAGTTAGTCAACAGAGTAGGTACAGTACACAACCAAATCAATTTAAACGGCCATGCAACTACTACGGCTTGCTATTATGGGTTCCAAGTTATCTTGGAATTATACGATAAAGGATTCCTCAGTTCTTACTATGTGCAAGCAAGGCTAGTCTACCCAATTAATCAATTGCGCCAATCATGAATTAGACGAGTCCCAGCGGGACGCCCGTCATCAATATACAATAAATAATGTAAGCAGATACTGCTCCCTGCCCGTGTGACAGATTTGCAGTATCTGTGGGAACCAGCCGGCCTGTCGGGCACTAATAGTCCCAAAGAGGGCTGCCATGTAAGAACTCGGGAATTCATTCTCTCCATACAATCATTATTTTATTTAACTTAATAGCCTCTATGTTAAGTAAAATTCTATGTCGTGGATCATGGTCATTCAGAATGAGTACTTCCGTACAAATGACGATATGCCCAACTCTACAACGATACCTGTGCGGTTAGGTTGTAGGTCTTACATAGCGTAATATAACAATTAAAACTAACCACGGAATAAATCATGCCTTGACCATAAAGTACACATGCTGCTTTTGTAGAAAAATAAATAAATTGAAGCCTGCATATGCATGTATGCCAATATTCGGGATCGGCCAATCGATTACAATAGTTCATAATTAATATGAACGTGTCTCATTCATTCAATTCAATAAGACGACTAGCCAGTCTCTCTAGGAACGCATGATCAATTATTAGTCAAGGTCACAATCAATATCAATCAATGTTAATTCGGGACAAGAATCAGTCAAAAGGCATCATGGGCTAGAGTTCATGCGGCCGAAAAATTATAGAAGTTCATGCGGCTGAGAATGCATATGTGGTCAGGATCTCATGCGGCCAGAAAGTGCCATGCGGCCATGGAAAATAGCAGTCAACAGCATGCGACCACGGAAAACAGCATGCGCCAGGACAGCATGTGCCAGGACAACATGCGCCAGCAAACAGCATGCGCCAGGTAATAGCATGCGCCATGAAACAGCATGTGCCAGGACAGCATGCGCCAAGAAACAGCATATGCCAGGAAACAACATGCGCCAGGAAACAGCATGCGCCAGCAAACAGCAGGCAACAGTTTTTTGTCAGCAAAACAGCATGCGTCAGGAAACAGCATGCGCCAGGACAGCATGCGCCAGCAAACAGCAGGCAACAGCTTTTTGCCAGCAAAACAGCATGCGCTAGGAAACAGCATGCGCCAGGACAGCATGCGCCAGCAAACAGCATGCGCCAGCAAACAGCAGGCAACAGCTTTTTGCCAGCAAAACAGCATGCGCCAGGAAACAACATGCGCCAGGACAGCATGCGCCAGCAAACAGCAGACAACAGCTTTTTGCCAGCAAAACAGCATGCGCCAGAAAACAGCATGCGCCAACAAACAGCATGCGCCAGCAAACAGCAAGCAACAGCTTTTTGCCAGCAAAACAGCATGCGCCAGAAAACAGCATGCACTGCTCATCTTCCCCAACCAGCCTCCAATGGCCATGAAAACCCATGAACCAAAAGACCATAAATCACTCAAAATAAGTCGAAATCAGGACTTCCAATGGTCTAAATTGGGTAGAATCAAATTTTCTACAACATGAAACCATCAAAACTTGAAAAAATAACAAAGTAACTAGATCAAAACCTAAAAATTCCGAAAATGTATTAAACTTAGATCAACATGAAATGAGCCATGGGAATTGAAAATGCTAAGTACTAATGTATTTAAGAATCTTGAGAGGAAGACAATGGAACAACGAAAATGAAAATCCATCAAGAAGCAAGTTGGCACTTGCCTATGCGGCTGGGGAGGTGGGAAGAATTATGGAGGATGAAGAAGAAGAGTAATGGAGAAGGAGTAATGAAGAGAGAGAGAAAGGGAATGGGACTTTAAATGAGGGTGGTGGTAGGTGGGGGTTTGTGGAACCATCCACTGGCCGAAAATAAACCCAACTCAGGCCGAACCCAAAAGCAAAGTAGAATAAAATGCTGAAAGAAAAATTGCAAGAAATTAATTAACATAAAATTAAAGAAATTTAAATACAGAACAATACATGATAAATATTAGATAAATGCATATAAGCAGTACATGTATTTAAAATACGTATTCTGGGAACGGGAAGTGACATCCGACCACCCCTCCCCCCTCCCCCCCCCCCACCAGAGAGAGAAAGGGGGGGAGGGGAGGGACAAAATCGCCTTTTAAGACAATTTTTAACGGATTTTATCAGCGGGAAGGTGATTTAAGCATTTTCATAACGGACTGTCTTTTTCGGATAAGAGAGTTTTTATTTGTATTTTCGTGACATCTAAGGAGGGTTTAAATGCACTTTACCCGTGGATTAAACTACGAGAGATTTTTTATTTATGGTGAAAGTTGAAGGAGTGGGCCAAAAGGACATACATGCACAAATTTTTTTAAATATTTATGTCGGACACCGTAAAAAAAAAAATTATCATACTCGGAAAATTTGAATTTGAAGAGAGTTTCTACCTGGATGGTATTATGCTCTAGAAGAGAATCAAAGATCTCCCTTGCTCACTTAGCCAGTAAGCAAAAAGAAAACGAATTTCTTCTAAAAGTAGGTGATGCTTAGCCATAATATTAATGCTCCTGCTAAAATAATTTGAACTTTACTAGTCTTTAGCTTCTCAATAACTGGCAAGGAAGTAATGAAACACAACGGTTCAGCAACAGATCTAAGGCCTCATTTGGTTCGCAAAATAGAAGGAAAAGATAATCAATTCCGTTGGCATTTTTTTTCTTTGAAAAATTATAATTTTTATTGAATTTTTTTTTCGATGTTTGAAAATGACAAAAAAATTTAAAAAAAAAAGTGAATATTTCAATGTAAAAAAGTAATTTCTTATTTGGATGAATAGAATTACTTTTTCTCATAATTTCTTTCTATTAAAAATAATTTTTTTTTTCTCCTTAATTTTTTTGACATCCAAATATAAAAAATAATCACTTTTATTTTTTTAATTCAATGATTTTGCGAATCAAACGAGTAGCTTGTCGTCGTAGGCAGCAGTACAGTCCTAAGTAAGTTTGACCAAGAACAAGGACAAGGACAAGGACAAGGACAAGTGGTAGGGTTTTCAAACTTTACTTCTCTACTTTTGTAGTAATGATATCCTGTCGTCTTCACCCATACAAAACATCCAGTAAAAAATTGTCTTTTACTACTCACTACCAATTAAGACGGTAGAGGAAGAGTTTACCATCAACTTATTGAATGCCCATTTATTAGAAAATCAGCATAAGATGCGCCCATTATGCAAACATGATGTTATGACATCTCCAATTGGGATTTCTAAAATTGAGTTTCTATTACTTGTTTACTTTAAAAAAAAATTTATATTCTAGTTGATAATGATTCTCTATTTTTATTATACTTGACAACAAATAAAAGGATCAATATATAGGATCCAATATTAATTAATACAAGAGATGAAAAATTTGTATAAGTACTTTTACATGTATAACTCTCGTATAAACTCTGTATCGCACATCATCTCCACATAGGATAAAAATAGGAATAGAAATGATGTTTGGGAAAAGTTTTTTTCTAAAAGTATTTCTAGTGTATAAATAGGAGAGAGAGAAAACTTCATTGGAGATGAACTTATACGATCTCCAATGGGGTTCCTGTCTTCCATATTTCTATGGTAGAAACTCATTTTAAAAAAGAAAAAGAAAATCTCACAACTATGATTTATTACAATTTTTATCTCCTGTGGCAATGGTGTAGGATAAATAATTTCTATTAGAGTTTCTATGAGAGTTTCTACATGTAGAAAGTCTCATAGAAATTTTTCATCTCTCAGAACGATTAATATTGAGTCCTACTTCATTCAATTGATCATTTTATATTTTGTTACGTTGGATAGAAATAGAAAACTATTGGAGATTTTTCTGTGTATAGCTTTCATGTTGAAACTCTACCAACTAGGATAGAAATACCCCTTAAAGTGCAATGTCAAGCAGTATAGTTTAGAAATCCCTATAAAATTATAGTATGCACTATCAATCAATATCGATAGATACAGTTCCTATCGGTACCGATATTTGAATCTTGTGTTCCATCTCTGATCTCCCCTATGTAGTAGGATACTCGTATGCTTGATTTGGAGGATTTTGGCAACATAGTGTGGTTATAATGATATTAGGTGAGTCAACCAATATATAACCAGTTTGAAAGACGACCGCATAATTCTATAGGGCAGTGTTTCAGGCCTCACGCTATACAAACAAATTCTTTCCTCAATTCTATTTTGTTAATTGGTAATTACTTGGACTGGCAAAGTTTTTTGAGTTCGCATTTGTAATTCAAAATTCCTAAAATTTGTTAGTTTAACTTAAAAACTTCAGGATTACCAACTTGCCACGTACTTTGCGTTTTTAATTTTTAATGTTTTGAAGATCATAAGTTGTGAGTCGAACCACTGTACAGGATTATATGAACAAAATTTTGCAATGTTAAAGAAGTGTTTCATGAGCTTAACCCAAATTAATGTACCTTGGTTTGAGTGCCACCTATCCAATTAGCAATAAATATTTAACGACTTATGTTAAATGTTTCGCTCAAGCCTAGAATTTCCTCAATCCACTGGCCTACTTCGCTGACTTGTTGGCTAGGTCAAATCAATGTTTGGCATGGCCACCTAATGGGTATGCTATTTAGGAGGCTATTGCTGATTCCCCCCCCCCCCCACCCCCACAACACACACACACACACACACACAATATATATATACCATCCACCACTTAAATTCTCCCAAGGAAGAATTAAATGGCAATATATATATATATATATATATATATATATATATATATATATATATATATATATATATATATATATATATACCATCCACCACTTAAATTCTCCCAAGGGAGATATATAAGATATATACTGCCATTTAATTCTTCCTTGGGAGAATTTAAGTGGTGGATGGCGATTGGATGCAGTACAGATGCGTGGTGTGGTGCAATCGAGAGGTGCGCGAATGCGGTGCACATGCTAGTGCGGAGCTGGTGCAGTGCGGCTATTGTTGTGTGAGGCCTTCGGGCCGGATGGAGCCTTCGGACGGGATGTAGCCTTTGGGCTGGAATGGGGCCGGAATGGGACCTTTGGGGTAGAAATATGGATCATCATTTGGTCCGAAGTCCATGGACGTCTGAAAAGTCTGTCCGGCCCGATGGGCCAAAGTCCGATAGAGTCCGGTCATTAGGGTAGTCCGACCCGATCCATATTAGTATAGGGCCGGCTTGGACTATGCATCCGTCTGCCCGAACTCGACCCCAAGTTCGACCGATACAAATTTGGACTATGTGTCCGTCCGAGCCCAGTCCAAGGTCAAATGATGATCCCCAATTTAATCTGTAAAAGGCCTCAAAAAAATTTTCTTTTATGTTGCACTGTGCCGAAAACATATTGGACACTATGCTAGGGCATTACCTTACTTTTGTGGTTAAAGGGCCTACAGGGCTGATGGCCATCACATATCGGTCTGATGTATTACATGTTGAAATATTGTTTCCACTTATTTTTTTAGTGATACTGCAATATAATTATGCTTCGACCATTAAAATGATCTGACAGTTGATTTTATTGTTTCATTCTATCTTTAAGGAACTGATCTTTTCAATGTGTGGTACATGTACACTCTGTAACACTCATTCATTCTGCACAACTATTATTTATGCTTAACCAATGACATAACTCATCTATTGCTTGCATATCAAATTATTCTAAACATGTTCATGTATTAATGTGCTCCCCAAAATATTTAGCTTCTTGGGCCCAACAGATTTTTCTTTTGTATTTTGAAATAGTAAAACATGTCAATTTTTATAGAGCTAGTCCGGCCCGATCCGACTTGGCCCGAAAAGTCCGACTATTGTGGACGGGCTTGGGCTTCATAATAATAATTAAGTCCGGCTCGACCCGGTCCGAAATTTCTATAGGGCCAAAAAAATCTGCCCGAGCCCGTACTTTATGGACTTGGACGGCCCGGCCCGGCCCAATGCCGATCCCTAGGCAAAAATTGTATATATAGACCTTCAGGCTGGATTGGTTGTAAGCCTTCGAGATAGGGATTGTATATATAGGCTTTCGGGCTGGTTTGGTTGTAAGCCTTCGGACTGAGTTGTAGCATCTCGAAAGGACATTTATAAAATTTACCCTTTTTCGGAAAAAAAAAAAAAAAAGTTAGAAAATGAGGGGTATAAAATATAATGCTCATTCAGAAATGAAATTGTATAATCCAGTTTCTTTACCACGCGTAAGTGAATTAATTAGTCCATTGTTGCTTGAGAAGATGAAGTTCTTAAAGATACCGAAGTAATTAAAATCTTTGCAATAACTCGTCAATATTAACAAGTTTTTTTTCCCCCTGGTTTAGGTGGTAATAAAAAAAAGAAAAGGAAAATGGTAATATACATCGGATCGAGTAGTACGATACGATCTCAAAAAATTATTATCATACTTTTGTGATGCCAAATCTCGTATGCGACAAAACAACATCTTGTAAAGATCATGTAGGAACGTTACAGTTCGGGATTTGTAACATCACTGTGGAATCTCAGACAGAAGAAAAAAATGTCATGTAAAGATCGTACAGCTCGTTATGTAGTAACTATTACGATTCTATAGCAGTTTTTAATCTAATAGTAACGGATGTATAGCTAGGGGTGTACCCAGCTGGTCCCAAGGAACCGCAACTGTGCCACCTAAATTATTATATATATATATATATATATATATTAGTTTTATGGTACCCTATCATGTTTGTATTCAAGAGTCGAAATTGTAAATGAAATCAAAACTTAACAAGGTGTAACTGAGTAGTACAAATATGGTCATTGTTGAAGGTATCGATAATTCATAATATAAGACAAATACGGATACACAAGGTAACTTTGCAATCCAATTGAAACAACTAAAAAAATAAAGATCCTAAGTAAACATCATACTCGATATGAACTAGATGCAACATTCATACATGCACATTCAACTTAAAAATAAATAAAGACCGGTGCTACTGCTGCTTTTACTATTCTCCCATCATTTGATTACTCGTCCTTAGACTCGAAGTGAGCTACTTGAACATTTATGTTTTAATTGAAAACCGTGGATTGGATATCTTCTCATTAATCCGAGCGATCCCGACATGAAACTATTGAACGAAAGGCGCGTGATCATATCCGATGAGTGAAAATTGATAGAACTCGAATTCTTTGACTGTGTCCAACGAATTTGGTCAGTATTCGTCAAATTTTACCGTATCGATATTTTTAAAAAATTTACAATATTCGCTATGCATTCTTCGGATCGCAATGAGACTTGCATCATTGGATATACAACGACGAACTTGACATGCAACGTAGATGTCGTCCAGTTCTGAGATTGCCATTTGAATCGTCAATTATTCTGTGCGTTTATTATAATTTATTTATTTTTTATTAGTTAACTTCGTGTCCCCTAGATAAAAATTCTACCTACGCCACTCTACATAGCCAGCAATTTCGTAATATTATAATTATATGGCCCTCAGGGGCACCTCTGGCCCAGTACAAGCCGATGACCCAAGCAGACAAGACGACAGTCCAGGGCATAAATATGATTTTATCTAAAATAGTAGTAGTATGTTTGATGGGCTCCTCTCTTCACACAAAATAGTTCTATTGTAGTGGTAATTAACATCTTAGCTTTGCTCTCTATAGGTCCTTAGTTTAAATCTTAGTGATAACAATAAGTTTTTATTATATTTACTTTTATTTTAGTTTCTTTTTCCATTATGTATAGAGGGAGCATTTTGGAAGTTCGTCATGGGCTCATATGAGCTCAGGGCCTGCCCTGATGGCCGTACAATTTACAACTTAGCAAGGAATGTATAATTCAACATTAAAAAAATACAATTAAACTTGGAATTCATATATAGTTTCTGTATTTTTCTTTGTATTGAAACTACAATCGAATTCAAGCCAGGTAGAGTTAGGATATCCTACATGTTTTTAGGAATATGTCTATTGTCATTACTATGTGTCCTAATCCACACACAAGATTATAAATTGTATTGCAGTTTAGGAATAAAAATTTACTTAGGGGTGTCCGTTTACGAAGTAATTTATTGTCTAGAATTACATCTACATATAATAGAAATTAGATTTTGTTAATGTTATTGCTGGAAACGCCGGGGCACAATTTTTTGATGGAAAACTGAGAAAATGAAACAGTTGTAAAGACAACGTTTCTAATGCAACTCCTTAAAGAAGGTTTTGCAACAGAGATCCAGAAGGATTCTGCAAATTACGAAATCTAAAAAGATACCGTAATACACGAATAATCTAAAGAGATTTTCGTGATCGTAGCAAACTGGCAGTAGTGCCTTCTAAAAAGAAGATACTGACAGAACTGCTAAAGGCAACAGAAGGATGATAGGCGAGAGATGGAATTGCTGGGGTGAATTATCACCGTTGCTCAAAGCTTTATTCGCCCTCTGCGAACAGCTTCCAGGAACCAGCAAGGTTGACGGAAAACCTTGGAACACTCCTGCTCTTCTGACTCCTCGGAAAACGGCGAACTCCTCTGGCAATGGTACTCTTCTCTCTCTGTTTGAAGTAACAGAACTCACGCGTACTCAAAAGTACTAGTGTTTGTGTTAAACAACACGCTCACTACTCTGTTGTGTTAAAGAACACTTAGAGTTTTCTCTCTGGAATTCTGATTACTTTCACCAACTGAGAGAGAGGAGAGAACCTGCATATATAGCCCACAGGGCGGTTGCCAAGCAGTTGCCTGCACTTCAGGGTAGTGGCAGAACCACTCCTGAACATGCAGCAACTGCTGCAACCGTTCCCGCTCTAATATGCAGCCAGCCATACGCACATACGCACTCTACGCACACTGCGTACACTGCGTACGCTGCGCACACTGCGCACTCTACGTACGCTGCGTACGCTGCGCACACTGCACGCACTGGGCTGCGTACTGGGCTGCGTAACTGGGCCAGCGTAACTGGGCTCGCGTAACGGGTCGCGCAAGTAGCTCGCGCAACGAGCGCAACTTAAGCGCACTATGCGCCTAGCGACGATGCTGACGTGCTAAGTGCAAAGTGCGCCAACAAAACGCCACATTACGCCTCATAAGCCCTTGAGCCCGAGTCCGAGCCCGAGCCCGAGTCCGAGTCCGAGTCCGAGTCCGAGTCCGAGTCCGAGTCCGAGTCCGAGTCGCTAAGCCCCAACGGGGCTTAGCTCCTATGGAAATAAATTTCCCAAGAGCAAAAAGCTTACAGCTTATTAATTGTTGATTAAGCCTTTATACCATTAATAATTAATCCCACATGGCACACACCCATGTGCACTACATGTGCATCTCCATAAAGAGTAAAGACTCATATATATGGAGATACACATTCCTTTCTAGCCGATGTGGGACTAAAAATCAAAACAAAAGGCTATAAACCCAACAATCCCCCACATATCTCTATATATATGAGTACGAGTGTTCCCCACAGTAACTGTCCATTATGCTTTTAGGATAGATGCCACTTAAGACTTGAATCTTCCCACGTGAGTCAAAAATCAAACTATAATACAAGAATGGACTAAGCCTTGAATTCTGCATCATAGCTGAAATTCTTTCCACTCACATAATATAGTTATATGTGCTTCTGGCTGCACATTTAAGGCCATGTGCCAGCCTGGTTTCAGTGTATAATATTGGACGTCTACAAGTTTACCCTCAAGAGACGGCCTGATATCTCTTTGTCCATACACTATAGGTGAGTTCTTTATTAAAGAGACATGGCATGAAGCGTCCAACGCTTCCTTTGTGGTGCTACGCCGCTATGACATGGCCTTAAGCCGAGGACCTTACCCCGAATCACCGGGAACCTCATCGTAGTGTCATACTACCCGTAGCATGAGGTCTAGCCCCTTTGTAGTGCCAAACTACCCAGCATGAAGCCTTACGCTTCTGTGCGGTGTTACGCCGCTACGACATGGCTTGCAAGGCCGAGGCTTTATCCCTAGCCGGGTTTACCTCATTGTGGTGTCGTGCCACCCGTAACATGAGGAACACCTCCTCTTTGTAGTGCTGACTACATCCCTCTTTAATTCAATATACAGCATTAGGCCAACTGCCTATATGCGGTGCTATGCCGCTGTGACTTGGCTAACATAGCCGAGACTTTACCTCCTTCGAGAACCTCATGGTGGAGTCACCGCCACACATAGCATGGAGTCACACTCCTTATAGTGCTGTGCTACCATGCTTCCTGTAAAGCATACCAGACATTCCAAATGCCTGAGAACTCATTAAGGCATTTAAGCCAACCTCCCACAGGACCTGTTTTTCGCAGAAAACAACAGTAGACAACAGTGGTTATAGGTCCGTAACCTTTCCATGCCCAATAGAACATGTACCCACCGTTCCTGATATTCTTCCGATTAGTGGTCCTCCCTTGAACCAAAAGCTAGATGCCTAGTAGATAAATCTTTGAACTAATAGCATAAAACTTTATGGTAGGAATACAATAATACAATATCAGAATGCCTTCAAGCCCATTTTACAAGCTGTGTCATCGACCAGCTGGCCCTTGAGGCCCTTGGTGAACGGATCCGCCAGGTTCCCCTGACTCCGAACATCAATCACTGCAATAACACCTCTCTTGATAAGATCGTGTACTGCCCTGTGCTTCAACCGCACAGTCCTCTTCTTTCCGTTGAAGAGATCATTTGATGCCACCGCCGCAGTCGCCTGGTTGTCGCAGTATATCGGTATCGCCGGTATTTGCGCCCCAACCACTGGAAGATCATACATGAGCTCCTGAAGCCATTCTGCTTCCTCGGCTGCGGTATCAAGTGCAAAGAACTCAGATTCCATGGATGACTGCGAGAGCATAGTCTGCTTCTTCGACTTCCACGATATAGCAGCTCCACCCATTGTGAAAATGTATCCACCTGTGGATCTCTCGCTCTCCACCTCTGAGCACCAACTGGCATCACTGAAGCCTTCCACTACCGACGGATCTCCGCTGTAGTACAGTGCATATGTCTGAGTCTTCTTGAGATATCTCATAACCCGTTCCACAGCTTTCCAGTGTTCAACACCTGGATTGCTCGTAAAACGACTCAGCATTCCCACGGCGAAAGCTATGTCAGGCCTTGTGGCAGTAGTAGCATACATCAAACTCCCGATTACGCTTGCATACTCCAACTGTCTGACGCTTTCCCCTGAATTAGGCTTCAGCTTCAGATCACACCTGTACGGCGTATCGATCCCTGGAAGATCCCGATACCCATAACGAGTGATTATTTTCTCAATATAATGAGACTGTGACAGCGCTAGTCCAGTGTCTGTCCGGATGATCTTGATCCCTAAGATCACATCAGCTTCCCCCAAGTCCTTCATACTGAACTTGCTTGAGATGAATTTCTTTGTCTCCGTGACACATCTAATATCCGTACCTAGGATAAGCATGTCGTCCACGTACAGACAAACGATCACACCTCTTCCATCAGCGAACTTCGTGTAAACACACTTGTCCGTATCGCTGACCATGTAGCCATTTGACCTTATAACTTTGTCAAATTTCTCATGCCACATCTTGGGAGCCTGTTTAAGACCGTACAAGGATTTTACCAACTTGCAGACTTTGTCTTCAAGACCTCTGATGACAAATCCCTCTGGCTGTTGCATGTAAATCTCTTCGGTCAGCTCGCCATTTAGGAAAGCCGTATTCACATCCATCTGATGTATCACCATCTTATTTATTGCTGCGAGAGCAATCAACATTCTGATGGTGGTCATCCGGGCTACTGGAGCATATGTGTCAAAGTAGTCAATCCCCTGCTTCTGAGAAAACCCCTTGGCTACCAACCTAGCCTTGAACTTGTCAATAGTTCCGTCTGCTTTCATCTTCTTCTTGAAGATCCATTTGCATCCGATGGGTTTCGCTCCTTCAGGAAGATCAACCAACACCCAAGTGTTATTTGAGGTGATGGAATCAATCTCATTGTCAATCGCCTCATTCCAGAAAACTGCGTCTCTGGTCTTCATCGCCTCATCATAGGTCAGTGGATCTGCTTCCACATGATAGGTGACAAAGTCACTTCCGAAGTCCTTCGGCCTCCTCACACGCTTAGCTGACGGCTCAGCTTGTTCTGGTTCAATCGTTGTATCAACAACAACATCTTCTTGGACCACATCTTCATTGAAGATTTCAGTCTCTTGTGCACCCTCATTATTCTCCGGAACATCCGGAAGAACAATATTCTTGTGCCTTGCAAACTTGTCTTCAAAATATTCTGCATCGCGAGATTCAATGATATGATTTGACTCAATATCAAGAAATCTCCGAGCATCACTCTTCTCGGCATACCCCAAGAAGATCGTCTTTGTAGTCCTTGTCCCAAGCTTCTGAATCTTCAGATCTGGAAGCTTGACATATGCCAGACACCCCCACACTCGAATAACATTCAAGTTAGGTCTGACTTTGAACCAGAGTTCATGAGGAGTAATATCAGAAGTTGCATGAGGCACTCTATTTAGAATAAAAGTGGCCGTCAATGCAGCTTCTCCCCAGTAGCACTTAGGAAGGCCAGCAGTCAACAACATTGAATTTATCATTTCTGTCAACGTCCTGTTCTTCCTCTCAGCTACTCCGTTTGATTGAGGAGAGTACGGAGCCGTAGTCTCATTGACAATTCCATGTTCCTTACAGAACGATGCGAATTCATGAGACCTGTACTCCCCACCTCGATCACTTCTTATCCTTTTGAGTTGTTGTCCAGTCTGTCGCTCAGCTTCAGCTCTGAACTCCTTGAACTTCTCGAATGCTTCGTCTTTAGCCTTCAGCAAGTAGACGAACGCATACTTTGAGAAGTCATCGATGAAGGTTATGAAATACTTCATCCCGGCCTTTGTAGAGAACTGTTTGAAGTTACAGATATCGGAGTGAACCAACTCCAGAAGATCTGTATTTCGATTAACCCGAGGAAAGGGTTTCCTTGTGATCTTCGTTTGAGCACAAACTTCACATTTCTCTACCTTACCCCCACATTTGGAGATAAGTCCTAGACTAGACATTCTGTTTATTCTTTTACAATGAACATGTCCTAGCCTATTATGCCACAACTCAAGAGTATAAGCAGAATGAGTGACTTCATTAATAACATTAATTACATTGGACTGATTTACAAGCTGAATCTTGAACATTCCTTCGGTATAAAAAGCTTTCCCGAAATATGTTCTCTTGATAGACATCACCATCTGGCCAGCATTGATGTCCATCCTGAGGCCTGCATTGCAGAGTAGGCCTCCCGAGATCAGGTTCTTGGCGATAGCAGGAACGTGCTTCACGCCTTGAAGCGTCAGAGACTTGCCCGAAGTCAGCTTCAACACCACCGTCCCGATCCCGAGCACTTCAGCTTGTGCCTGGTTCGCCATCATAACCACTTCAGAAGTAGGTGTATAGGTGGTGAACCACTCCTTACTGGAGCATACATGGCAGGAGGCTCCAGTGTCTACCTACCAGTCAGAGTCAGTCCTTACTGCATCAACCTGTGCAATCATAGCAACTATGTCAGTGATCATAGATACCTTACTAGGCTCTCCTTGCTCTGATTGCTTGGTCTTTTCTTTACACTCATTCTTAAAGTGGCCCTTCTTGCCACACTTGAAGCAAGGCATTTCTGACTTTGGCTTCTTTTTCTTGATAGAAGTTCCCTTGACTTTTAAATTGTCAGGGTTCTTCTTCTTGCTGTGGAAAGCCGCCTGCTTTCCCTTTGGTCCCTTGGTCTGAACCAGATTGGCGTTAGCCAATTGCTTGGACAGTGTGTCCACCTTCAGTTGAGCCCGTATCTGGTCCTCAACATAGATTTCCTGTAGGAGATCTTCAAGGGTGATCTCCAACTTCTTCCTATGCATGTTTGCATAGAACTTGCTCCACCAAGCGGGGAGCTTTGAGACAATCCCTCCAACAACAAACTTGTCGGGGAGGGGCATCGCCTCGTCTTCCAACTTCTGTCGCAGTTTCAGGAACTCCTTCACCTGCGGCAGCATAGACTTTTCGTCCTCAAAGAACCACTTGTGATATTTTTCAACCATAAATATTTTACTGCGGTTCTTGTCTTCTTCGTAGAGTTTTTCTAGAGACTCCCATATGTCTCTAGCAATATTCTTCTTAGAATAGGATTCTGCAAGGGAATCCTCCATAGCATTCAGGATAAGGAGCCTGCAAATGCTATTTTCTCTTCTCCACTTGGCCTGAAGTTTAGTAGCCGCAGATATTACAGCAGCAGACCCAGTATCTGGAACAGTAGGTTCCTCTTCAAGCAGCACGTGATCAACGTCTCTGAGTTGAAGAGTGAGATAAACCTTCCTCTTCCAGACTTGATAATGCTCTCCATCAAACTTTTCTAACTTACAGAAGTCAGTGTTGAGGAGTGAAGCATTAATGTTTTCCATCGTAGCAATAAAGCTTTGAGATTGTTATTGCTAGGAACGCCGGGGCACAATTTTTTGATGGAAAACTGAGAAAATGAAACAGTTGTAAAGACAACGTTTCTAATGCAACTCCTTAAAGAAGGTTTTGCAACAGAGATCCAGAAGGATTCTGCAAATTACGAAATCTAAAAAGATATCGTAATACACGAATAATCTAAAGAGATTTTCGTGATCGTAGCAAACTGGCAGTAGTGCCTTCTAAAAAGAAGATACTGACAGAACTGCTAAAGGCAACAGAAGGATGACAGGCGAGAGATGGAATTGCTGGGGTGAATTATCACCGTTGCTCAAAGCTTTATTCGTCCTCTGCGAACAGCTTCCAGGAACCAGCAAGGTTGACGGAAAACCTTGGAACACTCCTGCTCTTCTGACTCCTCGGAAAACGGCGAACTCCTCTGGCAATGGTACTCTTCTCTCTCTGTTTGAAGTAACAGAACTCACGCGTACTCAAAAGTACTAGTGTTTGTGTTAAACAGCACGCTCACTACTCTGTTGTGTTAAAGAACACTTAGAATTTTCTCTCTGGAATTCTGATTACTTCCACCAACTGAGAGAGAGGAGAGAACCTGCATATATAGCCCACGGGGCGGTGGCCAAGCAGTTGCCTGCACTTCAGGGTAGTGGCAGAACCACTCCTGAACATGCAGCAATAGCTGCAACCGTTCCCGCTCTAATATGCAGCCAACAAAATGCCACATTACGCCTCATGAGCCCTTGAGCCCGAGTCCGAGCCCGAGCCCGAGTCCGAGTCCGAGTCCGAGTCCGAGTCGCTAAGCCCCAACGGGGCTTAGCTCCTATGGAAATAAATTTCCCAAGAGCAAAAAGCTTACAGCTTATTAATTGTTGATTAAGCCTTTATACCATTAATAATTAATCCCACATGGCACACACCCATGTGCACTACATGTGCATCTCCATAAAGAGTAAAGACTCATATATATGGAGATACACATTCCTTTCTAGCCGATGTGGGACTAAAAATCAAAACAAAAGGCTATAAACCCAACAGTTAACATGTGTTTTTAGAGTATGTGTTAATACATTGATAAGTATATAATTTGTTAATGTATCTTTTATTTAAAATGTGTATTGAAAATATAAATTGTGTGTGCGCTATGATAATACACATATAAAATATACATATTTCAATATATTGATTACATATGTCCTTAGAGCATCTCCAACCCTATTGTCTTGTTAAGTGTTGTGAGTCTTAGGTGGCTATGTGGCATGAGCCACAAGACAATGTCTTGTTTATGTGGCAAAATTATATCTCAAAAGACAATGAGATAGAAAAACTCTCTCCAATGCAAAAGTATTGAGGAGACAATAAAAATTATTTTTTCCAACTTTCAAGGCAACTTTTAAGACAACTACTCATCTTTTTTCTTTTTTCTAATATTTTTTATTCATAATTGATGACATGAAAGAGAAGACCTTGTCAAGTGCATTGTCTAGAACAAGACAATCAACTTCACAATGTCTTCTTTAATTTTTGCCACATAAGTTTCACAATTGACTTGACAATTGCATTGGAGAAGAACTTTTGAATAAAATTTTGTCATTCCTATGTGGCATTAACTTTTTTCCAAAATCACAATAGGGTTGGAGATGCTCTTAGCACACGTGTAACAAAATTTATAAATATTTTGTCAATAAAAGCTATTAATTATATCAGTTTATATGCTAATAGAAAATTCAAATAGTTGGTAGTATGAGTGACCTCCCATGTCTTTAGCTCTTTAAGAAAAATTAAGTTCCAACTTTTACAAAGAACCTAAAATTGAGCTCTAATTCGAATATTTGTAATATTTGTGAGGTCAAACTCCGTTCCCGAACAGCTGTTTGAGCTAAATATTTTTTGATGAGATTGAAAATTGTCTAAAATTGAATTTGGTTATATATATAGACACATATGGTGTGTTTGGTAGGAGGAAAAAGTGGGAGGAAGGAAAATAGAAGAGGGAAAAGTGAAAAAAAAAGGTTTATTTTCTCTTGTTTGATATGGAAGAAAAATAGGAAAGAAGGAAAAGTGGAGGGATTACTTTTCGGCCTCGTTTGGTTCGCGGAATGGAAGGAAAAGGAAATCAATTCCTTGTCATTTCCTTTCCTTTGGAAAACTTTAATTCCTATTGATTTTTCTTTCCGATGTTTGGCAATGCCAAGAAATTTGGAAAGGAAAGTGAATACTTAAATGTGGGAAAATGATTCCTTCCTTGGATGGATGGAATTACTTTTTCCCCTAATTTTTCTTCCATTGGGAATCACTTTCCTTTCCTCCTCAATTCCTTGGACACCCAAACATAGGAAAGTAATCGCTTTCCTTTCCCAACCGGGAGATTCCGCGAACCAAACGAGGCCTTCCTTCATAACCTAAGAAATCCAATCCCCCCAAAAGTGGAGGCTTGTATTAATTAACAATTATACCCCAATATAAATGTATTATTTAAAAATTATTTATGAAGTCAAATAGTAAATAAGTGTTTTTAGTTGAGGGTAGTATTAGTAAACCCTATATTTTTTGCTTTCTTTTCTTCCACTTTTTTTTCCATACCAAACAAAAAAAAATGCATCTCTTATCTTTTTCATCCTTGCTACCAAACACAAAGGAAGAAAATGATCTTTCTTTTCCACATGGAAGAAAAATGAATGATTATCTTTTTCCTTCCTTCCACTTTTCTATCCTAACAAACACAGCCATAAACTTTGTCCAAAGAAAAACTGTAGAATAAGCTTAATATATATCAAATTTAAAATGTTTATATGATCAACTAATAAATTAAATAGCTACAATATATAAAAGTATTTTTTAATAATAAATAAATGAGTAAACTCGTAAACGTAAGCCGTGTTTTTGGGGTTTTTTTTTTTTTTTTTTTTAATCTAACCATTTCTGGAATAGCTTTGGTTCGCTACCATCCTAGTTGTAAAATTTAAATTTTGACAGACGTGAAAAAGGAAAGAAAAAACGCCCGGGAGCCGACCGTTGCAGTCTCGGGTGGCGGGACTCGCTTTAAATAGACAAAAGAAAGATGCCGTTCCGCTTTCCCAAAACCCCAAGCCCACGTGACTCACCCATGCCAGCAGCTCGCTACACGAGGAACATCTAGACCCACAGATCTTCCTGCCGCAGATCCAACGGCCGGTGTTGAGCCTAGGGTTTCTACTTAAACACCATGGGAGCTCCTTCTTCTTCCATCACCTCCATTATTATAAGAACTACTGCTGCAGGAGTTAGGGTTAGGGTTTGTAAAAGAGCTCCTTTCAATCCAATACATGAGGGTGGCGGGCTTCGAACTGCTGCTGGGTCATGGATACCCTTTGGGTGCATCAGTTTACTGCATGCATGCACTCCAAAAGGTTTGCATGGACCGGGAGACGTACGTAGCCTTTTCTTCATCTCTCTTGCTTGGATTGAAGGGAGCTCCTCTCTCTCTCTCTCTCTCTCTCTCTCTCTCTCTCTCTCTCTCTTAGAAGAATATTAGTTTCAGCTACTTCTTATAGCTAATTGGTGGTTTATTTCTTCTTTCCTTAGGAACGTACGTGTACAGTACTGTTTTAACGGCTGGTAGGCTGTAGGCGGATGAGGAAGCTCCATTAATGGAAAACTTGATGATGCCAGCTGTGTTGCTTACGCAGATACTGCAGTTTAGCATTAGTATATGCAGGGACTAGGCATGTTTTTTTGTTGAAAATAATTAAGATGTTTGGAGTAGAATCATAGTTGTTAATTTGTTCGAGCAATGGTTGTAATAATGTTTGGAAGTTGTTGCACAAAATCTGTTTGGTTATTACTACAGTTAGTATGTCCAACTACTTTTCCCTCGTTAGTCGTTATTGTTGATTTATTATCATTTCCCTAGAGGCAGTAGTAATCGTTAGAGAAATAGGAGTGCTAGCTTGCTAAAGAGACCAAAACAATATGCTTCCATGCAAGCTAAAAAGTTCAAAATTTGGAATATTTTTCTAGTTAAAACTTTAAAATATCTTGTGAGACGCAAAATTTGACACTGAAATGTTTCATCTCAAAGAAAAAAAAATTACTGAGTATATCTAAGCAATATCATAAATTTGGGGATTTTAACAAATTTCCTTGGGGTATGAAATATTTGGACAATACATTTCCTTGGGGATTTTAACAAGACATTTTTCTTTATGAATTTTATCATCGTTAAAAAGAGTTCTTACAGAATGGTTGGTTGTAAGTGGAGTGAAGCGAGAGAAATATTTTACAAAAGTATTTTATAAAAATTGGCTGCAAATTAATGGAGTTAAGTGAGAAAAGTATCTTACAAAAAGCCGAGTGAAGTGGTGGCCGTTTTGACGCTGTGTTTTGAAATTTATTTTTTCCGCTACTAAAACTAAAATGTGAATTATTCGTCATGTATTGAAAAATTATTTTTGTAAAGTCTATTTGACATATTTTGTTTGTCCTGTTGGTTAAAAAAAAACGGTAGTGTGCGTGAAATGACGTCGAATGTGAATTTGTGAAATCTAAATTTTTTCAGGAGACAATTTCAGCTTCTCCTATGACGTGATTAAAGTCCAGCAAAAAAAAAAAAGTGCATTACCACTTTTACTTCACCTACCGGCTTCCGGTGCCTACAAAATCCTTACAGATTTGTTAATAAGGGTTGACCAAAGAGCATTGAGAGCATCTCAAAGATAAATTTAGATACTTCCCAATCTAAAACTTTATAATCCCCAATGGGCTGTTTGGTTCTACGAAGATGATTGTAGATACTTCCCAATCCAAAACTTTAAGGAGCCGTTTGGTACGCGAGGAAAAAAATTATGTCCGAAAAAATTTGGGATGGAAAAATAATTCCCATGTTTGGTTTGCCCTATTCAAATTTATGCCTAGGAATTAAAAATGCCTGGGTAAATTGTTTACCCATGAAGAAACCAATTTCCAAGCAAATAGGTGGTTATATTTTTTTTCACCTGGAAATAAAATCAGCCAAAAACTTAACTTATTTACCATTTTGCCACTGACTTTTTTTTTTAAAATCCCGATCATTTCTCTCTTCTCTCTCTCGAGACACTCTCTCTCTCTCTCGCTCTCGCTCTCGCTCTCGAGAGACTCTCTCTCTCTCGGATCTGTCGAGAAAGAGAGCGCTCTCTCTCTCTCTCGCGCTCGGATCTCTCTCTCGCGCTCGGATCTCTCTCTCTCTCTCTCTCACGCTCTCATCTAGGTATGGATTTCCATTTATTCAATTTTTTTTTGGTTTTTTTTTTGGTTTTTTGGGTTAAATTTCTGTTAATTTTTGTCGATGTTGTTTTGGTTGCTAGATAAATTATATATTGTGTTTAAATTTTGATTTTTTTTGGGGGGGATTTGGTGATTAGGTTTTGATTTGAGATTTGGGTTTTTTTTTAGGGATTTGGGAGAGAAATTTTGGAGAATTAATTATAGATATGTTCGGGAGAGAAATTTTGGAGAATTAATTCGAAAAAAAATTATATGTAGTGCCCATGTAAATCTAAATTATGTGTTCGGCAGATTTTTTAGGCATTTTAAAAAATACACAAATATTTGCACAATTATTTAGATTTACAAGTGCCCATTGTAAATCTAAATTATCATACGTAGTGCTCAAGTAAATATCTAGCTCATTTTCTATTTGAATATGATCTCAACAATTATATGTAGTGCTCAAGTAAATCTAACAAGTTTAGTTAACAAAAGATCTATTATATATATTTGTTTGTTTAGGTTAAATAATATGTTATTAATATGTTGTTTATTTTTAATGTCAGAAAATGGACTGACTTTCTTTGACAAAGATAGAAGGGTACTCATCTATTTGATAATTCAACTGGATATGATGGATCGGTTGTTGTTACTGATGACTATGATATTTATTATGATAATTTTAGAGCTAAAAGCTACAAGAAAGAAAAAAATGGGAGGATGCTTACAAGAGGCATATAGTGAGACATGTCAACTTAAATAGAATAGTGTTTGAAAATGATCGATTGCGCATTGAGAACATCCGTATGGATCGAAGGACTTTCCACAATTTATGCCATATGGTTAGGGAGACCGGTAGATTAGACTAAGAACATGATAGTAGAAGAACAATTAGCTATCTTCTTGCATATATTGGCACATGACGTTAAGAATAGAATAATACAAAGACAACTCATGAGGTCGGGAGAGACTGTAAGCAGATTTGTTAACAAAGTGTTGCTCTCTTTGTTACGATGTCAAGCACTTTTGTTAAAGCGGACAGAGCCAATCCCTGAAAATAGCACGGATGATCATTGAAAATATTTCAAGGTAATGTAATTGTACACTTATAATTTCTTTATTTTGATTTTCTTAGGGTTGTTGTAAATAACTGACTAGTTATTTAAATTGTTAAGAATTGTCTTGGTGCCCTTGATGGGACTTATATCAAGGTCAATGTGCAAGAGGGTGATATACCTAGGTAACGTACAAGAAAAAATGAAATTGCGACAAATGTATTGGGAGTTTGCTCACCAGACATGCAATTTATTTATGTACTACCTGGATGGGAGGGTTCCACAGCTGATTCTAGGGTTCTCAGAGATGCTATTTCTAGGAGAAACGGGTTGGTGGTCCCTCGAGGTAAATTCTCTTATTGATATAGGTTGGTTGGTGATGAACTTTCAAAGTTTTAGCACTCACTTACTTTTTTTTGTTTAATCGTAGGTTATTATTATTTATGTGATGCTGGGTATAGCAACAGTGAAGGATTTTTGACACCTTATAGAGGTGAGAGGTATCACTTGAAGTCATGGGGGACAGATCACTTGCCTGAAACACCTAGAGAATATTTCAACATGAGACATTCTCGTGCTAGGAATGTGATAGAGAGAGCATTTGGTATGTTGAAAGGAAGATGGGCGATCCTTAGGAGCAAATCATATTATCCTGTCAAGACTCAATGTAGGATAATCATTGCTTGTTGTCTTCTACATAACCACATTCGACAACAAATGGCCGTTGACCCATATGAAGAGGAAGATGAGCAAGTTGATGTTCCAGAATGGTTGGAGGGGGAGAGGATTAGATTTGTCGAGAGCTCAAATGCTTGGAGTGCATGGAGGGATAACTTAGCACAAGAGCTTTTTAATAGTTGGAATGGAATTTGATTTTTTTTTTCTTGTTTCTCTTTGAAATGCGAATGCTGTGTAATGACTGTAGCTTTATCAATTTTGGATATTAATCTCTGTGAGAAACTTCTGATAGTAGAAACTGTCCGACTAATTCTTCAGTTTGTGTTCATATATATATTCTTGCCATCTTCCCCTTCTCAATTATCTTATGGAGATTCCATACATTATATCTTGATGGTTCCATTCTCATCCTCTGGTGGAAGAGGTTTTTTCTGTCTTTGCTACCAATTAATTGTGATTCCTCTGTACATGTATATATATATGCAGATGTGTTTGTTCTTATACGACACAAGCATTCCTTGTGCTATCATTTCATATATCTATATTCTTTGGAGTGTTTGCATTCATGCTTCAAGTTGGTGTGACCATTTCATATATCTATATTCTTTGGGATATATCTATATTCAGATATCTATATTCAGATATGTTTGCCATTTTGTTTTTTCCTGCAAAATTCTTGTGTGCTCTTGCATTTGATTTTATGGTCTCATTTTTCCATTCTTTTTTGTGAAGATGGCTAGTTCTAAGCATCACTGGACTACGATTGAGGATGCTAAACTTGTTGAGTGTCTTATAGACTTAGCAAGTGATGGAAAGTGGAAGGCTGACAATGGCACTTTTAGGGCTGGATATGCTAAGCAGTTGCAAGTTTGGCTCCATGAAAAGCTGCCTGGTTGTCTACTACAAGCTTCTCCTCACATTGAATCAAGAGTGAAGCATATGAAAAAACAATATTGTGCTATTGCGGAGATGTTGGGACCCAATGCTAGTGGGTTTGGATGGAATGACGAACTAAAATGTGTAGTGTGTGACAAAGATATTTTCCAAGATTGGGTGAAGGTAAACGCATGTCTTTGCCTTTTTCTTTATATATAATCTACTTACTGGCCCCTGTGGATATCTACATTTTGTTGTCCCTTTTGTTTTCAACCTCTTGTTGAGTATAGTTGATACATGTTCAAACATTTATTCTGTTCAAACATTTATACTGTGATCAGGTATCAGATTTGATACCTGTTCACACATTTATTCTGTTCAAACATTTATTCTGTTCAAACATTTTTACTGCTGTTTGAAACTGATACAGAGTAATACATATTTACCTTTTTTGTTCTTCCTAAATTTACCTTTTTTTGTTCTGATACAGAGTAATACATATTTAGTTGTTGATGTTGTTTGAAACTGAAAAATAAAAAAAAATCTACTAGCTGAAACGGCGGGGTTCCATACATATTTGTATTCATTTCTTCATCATGTGGACTTTACCATGTTTGACAGTCTGCAGAATCTGTTGTGTAGCTTCAGATGTTGAAGGGTTGGATATGAATGCTTCTTTTTGGAAATTTTACATTGAAATGGTCATAATATCAATTTATACTGTGATCAGGTGGACTTTACCATGTTTGACAGTCTGCAGAATCTGTTGTGTAGCTTCAGATGTTGAGGGGTTGGATATGAATGCTTCTTTTTGGAAAGTTTACATTGAAATGGTCATAATATCAATTTTATTTGCTTATAATAGTTTTTGTTCTGCACAGCTAAATTTACTATGGGCTGATCTTATTAATTTCTTTAATTTCTTGCGTTTACAGGCTGTTTGGTTGTCTTCAAATGAAAATACCATGCAACTTTGGTCTAAATATAACATTTGTTGTTGCAAATATGTGCTTGGTTGCCTTTACATGATGGTGTGGGATTTACAAATACATTGTTTGGAATAGAACAATTGTCTTAGTCATTTTTTTTACTGCTAAACTGAAGCAGAGATGCATATATGTTGGCCATTAATTTTCATCTTTGGAAGTCATGCTTATTCCAAGTCTTTCCTCTTTCATCTGCAGTATTTCTGATTTTAATTTGTATGTGCACATCCATCCCTATGCAACTTTTCTAGAATTGGTATAGGAAAGCATGCTTATTCCAAGTCCTTCTCATGGCCAACTCAATTATGGTAGTCTTTTTTTGTTTTGTTTTGCAGAGCCATCCTAATGCGAAGGGTTTAAGGAACAAGCCATTTCCATACTATGATGATTTGGGTGCTATATTTGGTAAGGATAGGGCAAGGGGTGAAGCAGTTGAGGGCCCGACCGATGCTATTGAAGCAATGGAGGAGGAGGAGGCAACAAATGAGGTGGTTCATGGTTTGGATGACATCCAGGAAAATGCGGATGTTGATAAGAATATGAGTCATTCACAGGTACCTACTGGAGATGCTTCTAGTAGTGGTAGGAGGATGAGGAAAAGGACTAAGACAACTGAAAGTACTACCCTTGAAAGTCTAGTCGATGTAATGAAGGACATGGGTAAGTTGTATGGAGAAACATCTGCAAATGTGGCAAAAATTGCCAAATGTTTTGAGATAGAAGCGGAGTGGGGTTCAAGGAGACTCAACGTATTTGAGGAAGTATCCAAGGTAGAGGGGTTTAGCGATGCCGACATGCTAAGGGCGGGAGAGATATTGAGCAGGGATGCAGCTAGGGCCAATTACTTCTTCACATTGCCTTATGGATTGAGGAAGCTCTACCTCCAGGGTTTACTTAGTAGTAATAATTGAGAGTAGTTCATTTATATCCTCTTGTTGGTTAGCTATGTGTGGATCTTTATGCTACTTATTTGTTGTTTGTATGAATTGTCTCACGTTATTTTGGTTTGTATCCACCTGAATTTGTAGACTTCATTGTGAATTGTAGTTGCACAAGCCATACAATGGAACTTCAATCTTTCCTATTTGGTACCTTTGTTTATTGCACAATCTCCTTGGTTCCTGTATTTACTTGTAGGTTATTTTGGATCTGTTGTTCTTGCCCTTGTTGGATATTGCTTTTTTAAGTTTTAGTTTGCTATTTATTTGGCCTTTGGAACAATAGCTGATGCACTTGATTGCTTGTTTGCTACCATCCAGTATTAGCTATGGTTTAATTTGCTTCCATCCGTATTAGCTATTTATTGGCCTTTGGAACAATAGCTGCTGCACTTTGAAAATATTTTGAGTATGTGTTTTAATTTAATAGACTTTGACAATTTTACCTGCAATATTTTTATTTTTTTATTGGGTAGATATGAAAAAGATTGTCACCATTATAACATTTTTTTATATTTAAATATCTTTCCATGTGAGTTTGAGGAATAATATATTCCTAGGAATTTATTTATGGTACTAAACGCATGTATTATATATACCCGGGAATAAATTATATATACCCGGGAATATTATATTATGTGCCAAACGTGGTAATAAAGAATATCCGGGAATATGATGCCTTGGAATAAAATTCCTTGGAATATAGAATTCCTGAGTATTTAGTATTTCGCGTACCAAACGGCTCCTAAGGGGGCGTTTGGTATGCAGAATACTATATAGCCAGAAATTCTATATTTTCGGGAATCAAATTCCAAGGAATTAAATTTCCTGAAAAATTACATTCCCATGTTTGGTGACAATATAAATATTCCCGGGAAAAAAATAAAAAATAATAATAACGAAAAAAATGAACAAATATAAAAAAAACCGGTAAAATCGACAAAAAATCGGTAAAAACAAAAAAAATGGTAAAAACGACAAAATAACAAAAAACGACAAAAACGATAAAAAATGACAAAAAAATCGTTTTAAACGACAAAAATGACCAAAAAGCGACAAAAAATGTATAAACGACAAAAAATAACAAAATAAGGGTAAAAATGACAAAAAATAACAAAAAAGGGTAAAAACGACAAAAATAACGAAAACACGACATAAAATCGGTAAAAACGACAAAAAAACCAAAATGCGGCAAAAACGACAAAAAATAACAAAAAATCGGTTAAAACGACAAAAAAATCGGTTAAAAACGACAAAAAATGGTTTAAAACAACAAAAAAATCGGTTAAAACGACAAAAAATAACCAAAAAATGACAAAAACGAAAAATAATCGATAAAAATGACAAAAAAGGACAAAAAATCGGTTAAAAGGACAAAAAATCGGTTAAAACGACAAAAAATCGGTTAAAACGACAAAAAATGACAAAAAATCGGTTAAAAACGACAAAAAAGGTTAAAAACAACAAAAAATCGGTCAAAACGACAAAAAATAACCAAGAAGCGACAAAAACGACAAAAAATCAGTAAAAGCGACAAAAAAAAGCGACAAAAATGACAAAAAAGGCCGTAAAATCAGTAAAAATGACCAAAAAGCGACAAAAATGACAAAAAAATGACTAAAAAATCGGTAAAAATAACAAAAAAAGCTACAAAAATAACAAAAAAATCGCTTAAAATGACAAAAATTGACAAAAAAGCGACAAAGGACAAAATTGGGTAAAAACGACAAAAAATAATCAAAAAGTGACAAAAAAAGACAAAAAATGGGTAAAAACGACAAAAAATCGCTTAAAATGACAAAAAATTGGTAAAAATGACAAAAAAGCGATAAAAACGACAAAAAAATAATCAAAAAGTGACAAAAAAGACAAAAAAAAAAGGGTAAAAAAAAACGACAAAAATCGCTTCAAACGAAAAAAAATGGGTAAAAATGACAAAAAATAACAAAAAAGCGATAAAAACGACAAAAAAAGAAAAATGTTCAAAACTAATCAAAATTGATCAAAAAAAAAGAAAGAAATTTAGACAATTTTTTTTGTCCGGGCAAAAAAAAAAAAAAAAAAACCCACCTATTCTCAAGGGATATAATTCCCATATTTTGTGGGTAAACTATTTACCCGGGTATTTATAATTCCCGGAAATAAATTTTTTATATGCCAAACAAACGTGGTAATAGATTCCCATCTTAAATTTTTTCGGGAATAAAAAAAAATACCGCGTACCAAACGCCCCCTAAAGAGGACCGGCTTGGCCAGGACAAATTCAAAATGATACCCCTTTTTTTTAAAAATATATTGAATGAAAATAAAATATCAATTTTTTGGAAAAAAATTCATTGATTGATTATCATGAACACATATTAGAAATATTTAGGGTCTCGTTAAAATCTTGCTTCCTTCGAGAAAATAATACCCTAACAATTTGAAAACTAAATCAATCTGAATACTAAAAGGGCGCGACTATCTGCACCCCATAACCTATTGAACACACCAAAAAAATTCCTATCCTACCCCTCCCCCCCTCTCCCCTCCCGACCCTGCTCCTCCTCCTCCTCCCGACCCCTCTTTCTCCCGACCCTGCTCCTCCTCCTCCTCCTCCTCCTCCTCCCGACCCTCCTCCTCCTCCTCCTCCTCCGACCCCCTCCGACTCCTCCTCCTCCTGACCCTCCTCCTCCTCCTCCGGGGTCGGGAGAGGAGGAAGGAGGAGGAGGGTCGGGAGGAGGATGGGTCGCGGGGGCAGGGGGGTGTAGTGCCCCGTCTCTCTCAGTCAATCGGAGGAATCGAAACGCCGACGACGTTCGGACTTAGCCTTGCAACGGCTTGCTCGGAGACATCGCTCGGTCGAGGCGACCCCTCGCTCAGGTGGGGTAGTTTCGGTGAACTCGCCTCATCTTAGCCTTCACATAATAAATTGCATATTTTCAACTTGCACAAGTAGGCTTGATAATAAAAGAGACGCATCCACATAGATAAGGAAATAATCCCAAGTCGGGTCGAATTGAGTTAGAATATGGAAAGGTCCAACGGTCGACTTAGAGTTGGTGCACGACGTGCTTTGAAAATGACACTCGGTCCTTCGTCTTGTGGCTTGGGAGAAGGAAAAGTTGGTCTTCGCCACAAAGCTAAGAGTTATCCTAAGTCATAGGCGTCGCCCGCATAACGCTTGATAAAGCATGCACGATCCCATCGTCCAAGACTTGGCATAGCCTTGGCTTGTCCTATGAGTCAAGTTGCGTTGAACGACTTTTGACATAAGTCTAGGCACCCAAATGACTTGGTCGTTCAAAGTCGAACGCGTGCACGGCACGTTTCCGTGATGCAAGGCTTGACGCAGTCCTTTGCTCGTCGAGTTGTTGCACGATCGAGTTAGACTATGTTTTGTTAGGCTATCAAAGACATTCTAAGCGCTGTCCCATATTTTCTACGGTTGTCGATATTACTTGGTTTCACGATCATAAAACCTGCCATATAGAGTATGACTTGGACGGTGGTGTCGCATAGAGTTCAAATGGATTTAAGGTACGATGTACGGACTTAGTGTTTAAGGCACGGGCCACGGTTGATTTATTGAGTTTGAAAAAAGGGACTTTTCAATAGGCATTCCTAAGTTGAGTGGAATGATAGGGCAAGAAAGAAGAATGCTCGCGACCATGATCGTCGAGGCGGTCTTAGATATGAGAAGTATTGAACTTGGCCCTGAAAGAGATGGTAATACTAGAATAAGAATGACTGTGTGAGACGTCAGTTCGAGTCGAGTCTTGCATGGTCATTGGACAACTTATCGACAAGGAGGAGTTTCCACGAGCGGCAATCTTGGGTGCCATGGGACCGCATCGTCCTGGGGGGAAACACGGTATAGCCGAAGCTGGACAAACCGCTCGGGTTATTCGGAAACTTTCAACGGGGCTAGCTACTTACGTTGAAAGAGTCGTCGAATAGCAAGGCTATAGTCCAAGATAGCTTGTGATGTTAGTGGCTAATTCATATAGATGGGTCGGCACGGGCGGCAATCTGCGTGTGTGCCTTTGGATTGAGTCGAGTTGAATGTGTGTACAGTTAGAACACAATGTTTGGGCCTAAGATTTGGCTGCAACGTAGGCGACGTGCTTCAGCACGAAATATGGCGTCGAGTCTTAAGTTGTTGGCATAGAGTTACATATTTTTGGTTTGAGTCATTTCGAGTTTAAGTCAGGAAGCGCCACAAGGCAAAGTTGGTTGAGTGACACAAAGTTCACAAGTCTTGATTAGGGTCAGTTGGTGATTGAAGTAGCAAGGGCCGCGAGGCGGCGATATGGTTAAGTCATACCGAGTTACGAGGCACGGCACAATGGACTTGTAGCACGATCACAAGGAGATTGGGTACTATCGCGTAGTCGCGTCTCTGATTTTGGGCCGTAAGGCAAATACGACTTGATAGGTTAACGTTGTTGGTACGAGAAGGGGTCTAGAGGCAAAGTATGAGTTGACGTTGTTGTTGCAAGCACGGAATGATCTAGAGACACAAAATAGGCCAAGGCGTCGGTCCTAAAACTGATCCTAAGACAAGAGTAGAAAGACAATCAAAAGGGTTATGTTACACAAAGTAAATGAACGTGTCGATTTTGTATGGGTGGGCGAGGAGATCCTTCCACCAGTACAGTTGAGTACTGACACCCACACAGTTTTTATGTGCAGGCACAGGTAGAAGCTCGTGGCGCGGAGCTCCCTTGGATGCGTCGAGGCATGGAGTTCCTTAGCGATTCGAGGCGTGCGACCGCGTGGAGTTAGGACTTATACGGGACATAATGTATGGACATCGCCTTCCGAAGCATCCGCTGGTTCAAGATATGTATTGAGAGATGAGAGAGAGCTGAGTGACTTGTAAAATGAGAGAAGAGTAAGCTTGAGTGATTGTAATCTTGGCCTTGCGCCCTATCGTAAACCTTGTTTCAATATCAATAAAATACATCTTTTGAATGACTTGTATTTTTTTCTAAATTTCTGCTGCTATTATTCAATGTCTCTGCTTGGGACTTCTGTGCGACGACCCCGTCGCAGCCGCTGTAATCGGCCGTTATGGAACCCGCCTTGCACGAGCGTAATCTAGGCTCATGCGGCATCGCGCCTTAGCGAGGACGATCGCTCCTATGGGAGCGGGGTGTGACAGGGGGTGGAGGAGCAGGGTCGTGAGGAGGATGGGTCGGGGGGACAGGGTCAGGAGGGGGGGACAGGAGCGAGGGGGAGGGGAACAGGGTCAGGAGGGGGGAGGGGTAGGATAGGGATTTTTATTTTATTTTTTGGGTGTGTTCAGTAGGTCATGGGGTGCGGATAGCCACGCCCATACTAAAATTGGCTTTTCCGTAATGTTTAATCAGAATAATGAAAATGATATCTTTGTAGTGATACCAAATCCAACTATCCCCAAATCATCTTATCATCAATATTTGTCAAAACCCACTAAGTAATACAACATTCCAAAAGTTCTAAATCAATTTACTCAAAATTTAATAATTCATTAGTGCAACTCGAGATCATTAAAATTATTGTCGCTATTAGCATCATGAGCACTCAAGTTCATCATTAAAACTTGAACTTTAAACTAAACAATCAAGTTCATTACATGAAGATCATTCAACGGAAGTTGCGTCATCGTTTCAGTGAGTAGTCGTTATTGTCTTAGCTGCGGCTACGCCAATTCAATGATTGTAAAATTTCAATTTTCAACTTCAAATCCCTAAGTAGACTTCAAAATTTTGAACAGAAGAAAATGACATGAAGGAGAAAAGATTGAAGAAAATTAGGAGTTTGGGATTCAATTCGCCTCTGGAATTGGAAAGAAAGAAGTTCTTAGAGAATTGGAATGGAAAAAGCTTCCATGGCTGGAAAAGCAATTGTCAATTTTTTTTCCTTCTTTTCCCAACTCTTTCATACTCTATATATTACCAACTCATAAAATTATTTGGGACCCCTTAATTGTACCTTGGTGCCCTGGACCCAGGCCACGTCTGCCTCTCCCCCGAGCCGCCCCTAACTTTAAATACTCCCCATCTAAGGGGATGTTTGGTTCGACAATTTGGGTACTGAAGTGGCCTCTTTTTCGTATTTGGACCAATGCCAGTTCACACATTTTGGTTCCTACAGAAGTCCCAGAAGTAGTATTTTTTTTTCTTTTTATCGGTGACATTACCCTCCTCTTTTTGTCAAATTTACTTCTTTTGACTAAGTAACATGGAAGTGGTGGTGGCTCTTGGCCTCGAGAAGAACCTCGAGCAGAGAGAGATAGTTATAAGGAGAGGGTAGGGTATGTAATTCTTCGCTCCGCATGGTGCATTACGCTGAGTCGTTGACTCGAAGATTTAAGTTGACCTGAATTAATATTGAGTTGATTCGAAGAAGTATCGATTCGAATCAATGCAAGTGTTAAGTTGATTCGAATGAAGTATTATATTTAGCTAGTTTCATGTGCAGACTTTTACGCTAAAATTTTTGAGGTCGACATTTTGTCTTATTTACAACGGAGTCCATCGAAGATCAAAGTATCGCCTCGCAACGAATTGAGACATAGGCAATAGGTCGAATCAGTCAAAAAATTCAAAGGAGCATGAAGTGCTCGAATGGCTAAGTTATATAAGATGATCGTGCAAATAAGTTAGGAAATCGAGCTGCATCGGCTTGATAAAATGATAGGCGAATTGGCAAAGGTGGGAGAACTCTGACCCTTCCTTCCTACTCCGCTATGCCTTAATGAAATATATCCTTGTATGCTAGTAATCCTATGGATTTCTTTGGGCGTGACTTGGACAAATAGATGTTGTAGTGTATGTTGAACACTAAGAATATTGAACAACTGAATCGAAACGTGCATCAAGTGCACGAGTCGGAGTAAAACATCGAATCACTACATCAACAAGCACCTCAGTGCACGAGCCATAAAGTATTGAATCACTGTATCGACAAGTGCCTCAGTGTACGAACCATAGAACGTTGAATACTCTATTGATGCGTGCCTTAGTGCATGAGTCAGAGGACGGTTGAACACTAAGTCATAGAACATCAGAGGATTATATCAAGACATGCATCAAATGCACAAGCCATAGAACATTGAACACTAAGTTATAGAAGATTAAAATATTGTAGCGAGACGTGCATCAAATGCACGAGTCAGAACATATTGGATAACTGTAACGAAGCGTGCGTATGTGCATGAGACTTGTAAAATATGGCTTCGTATGCGCAGTGGTAAGTTGTAGCGCAACGCTAAGGAACTGTCGTAACATCGAAATGTGTACTTCGTATATGAAGTGAGCAGTTGTGGCACAATTTCTACGGAACTGCTAATATGCAAATGATAGACTTCGTCAGCGAAGTGAACAATTATGGTTCGAAACCACGAAACTGTTTTATGTGGTATGTTGACTAGGAATGTTCAGAGCCTATGGGTCGTTCATTAGAACATTGAGTTGGGGCATGGTGTCACGGAACATTGAATCGAAGTATGAAATATTGAATGGAAGAATGGTAATGTGAGATGATGTGATTTCTGAGTTTCGGACTCAGACTATGTTTGTGTATGAGTTAGACACATATTGCGTGGTCATGGACTTGAATAACCTGTGCACGAATTTTGGTATCCCTCGAACGAGATCGTCAGGGCACCGGGACCGTTCGGTCTAGGAGAAAATTTGAGATAGATAATTGTGGGACATTTCATTCAGAAGGTTTGAGACATACTTTTAATGGTGACGCCACAATTAACAAAAATTCAAGGACCTTCAGTAACGAGGTTAGCAACTTGTACTTGGAGTAATCGTCGTATTACCATTGAGATGTAGTCCAGCATGGCTTGGAATGTCAGTGACCTTCATATAGATAGGTGCTGATTGGCTGAATGGTGCAGGAACACATATACTGTACAAATATCACATTTAACATGACATGTAAGAATGGTAGGTATTCACCTTGCATCGGTACAAGGGTGAGGACGTCGATATTGGTAAGAAGCCGCCACGAAATGACATGAGTTATATATATGTTGTCTGCTTACTTACACAAATCAAAGATAACATGTTTACAATGAGTACTTGCTTTACTGCTTACAATATGCCATAAAATTGATCCTAAGACAATGATAGAAGGATCACAAATTAAGCTACATGATTTACAATATTACTTAGTGTCGGTTTAGACGAATGAGTTCCATTCACCAGTATGATATGTGTACTGATATCCCAACCCCCCAGGTACTGAAGCGATTTGGACGTGTTGAGACGTCGAAGCTTGGACTTACAACATAAAGATGCGGTCGGGATATAGAAGACACAATGTATGGAACGTTGAGGTCCTTTGTGGGCTAGAGAGACCATAAGTGTTGTAAGCCAATTTGACATATTTATTGAGGCTATTGAGACTTTGTATTTCGCTACTTATTTAAAAAAAATTATTTCGTATACTCTGTTTAACTTCAATATGACTCTGCTTTCTTCTGCTGTAAATGTTTGAATTGAGATAACCATTTTAAGATTGAACCAGCTTGCTGTTGGAGTGGATGGGTTTCCCAACCTATGTGGAGAAGACCCCGTAGTGCGACGAGTGCCGTCTACGTGTTAGAGAAGCTCGGGGAGGTGACAAGGCCAGTCAGAGAAGCCGAAGAAGCTCGGGAGCTGCCAGAGGAGCTGCTGGAAAGATGGGGCAGTGTTCGGGCCGAACTCTGCCCCAGGGAAGAGTTCTGGACGAACTCTGCTTCCCTATTCCAGAACCTTGCTGGAAGCAGAACACAGAGTTTTGGCCGAACTCTGTGCCAGGACAGAGTTCTGGCCGAACTTTGTGTGTCGGGACTGAAGCATTTTTTAGGGTGATTTAATCACCGTTGGATCGTATCCTACGGTCCAGGTTTTGCTGTGAATTAGGGGGTTTATACATGGTTATTCCTAACCCTAATCACAACACAACATTGAAGAACAAGAGAGAAAAGAGAGGCAAGAGTGTCATTGAAACTTTGGGAGAGAAGGAGGTTTGAAGGCCATTTTCGAAGGAGGATCGTGTTCGGATAATCTCTACTCGTCGTCGTTGTTCTTCGTAGCTTTGTAATCATTATTCTTGCTCCTAAGTGTTGTGGGGATCCGATTTGGATCGGGAGAAGTTTGTAGAGGGTGTAATCCTTTATTTCATTAGTAAAGGCTTCTCAGGGTTGGACCCCGATCGTCCCGTAGTTTTTTCAGCAAGGGTTTTCCACGTCAAAAATTCTCTGTGTCTGCGTGGTTTGTTTCGATGTTTTGGTTCGTGCGTTGTTTTGCTCGGTTCTCTCGCAGGTATGCTCTAGTTTGGGAAAAGGTTTTCGCGTTTCTTTTCTAATAAAGTGGTTACAAAGCAAGGTTCTGAAATTCAGAAGGGTGTCAGGAGTTGACAAGAAAACTAGAGAGGAGAGATGGACATGAAGCCGGTGCGCATGGTGAACCTGAACGGCACCAACTATCATTATTGGCGGAGTAAGATGAAAGATTTGTTGTTTGTTAAGAAGCCGCATCTGCCCGTATTTGCATCCGAGAAGCCCAGTGATAAATCTGAGAAGGACTGGAAATTCGAGCATATACAGGTGTGCGGATATATCAGGCAGTTTGTTGACGAGAACGTGTACAACCATGTTCCCAATATTGAGCACGCGAAGACGTTATGGAATAAGTTGGAATCTTTGTACGCGAAGAAGACCGGGGTAAACAAGTTGTTCCTGATCCGGACGATGATGGGTCTGCGGTACAAAGATGGGGCGTCTATTACGGATCACTTGAGTGATTTCTAGGGCGTAGTTGACCAGCTGTCTCACTACGAAAATCTGCTCTATTGACGACGTAGTTTAGCGACGGAATAAAATAACGTCGCTAAATATTGAATATAGCGACTTCTTTTAATAGACATCGCAAAACGTCGCTGAATAGCGACGTTCCGCGACATAAGAAAAAGTACGTCGCTGAATAGCGACGTTCGGCGACGTAACTTAAGTTATGTCGCTGAATAGCGACGTTCAGCGATGTCAAAAGCAGACATCGCTAATGTTTTAATATATCTCGTTCGAAACTTTCATTTCCCCCTTCTCTCTCTCCCAAAAATTTTCCCAAATTTTTTTTCTTTCTCCTCTGACGAATCCCCCCTCCTCGCTGCCTCCCTCCTCCGACGAAGCCCCCCTCCTCGCCGCCTCGCTCCTCCGACCGAGCCGCCCTCTTCAGGTAAACCCTAACCCTAGCCCTAGCTATCTAGACACAAACACGGACACAAATCCGGGCACAGACACAGACACGAGAACCCTAAACCTAGCCCTAGGTTACAGTATCGGAAGTAGGGACGAGAATCCTAACCCTAGCCCTAGGTTACACGAGAACCCTAACCCTAGCATAGACACAGACACAAAATATATATATATATATATATATATATATATATATATATATATATATATATATATATATATATATATATATATATATAATATATATAAAATATATATATATATATATATATATATATATATATATATAATATATATATATATATATATAAATATATATATATATATATATATATATATATATATATATATATATATATATATATATATATATATATATATTATATATATATTGTGCCTATATAAAAAAAAATATATATATATATTATATATATTTTTATTATTATTATATATATATATATATAAAATATATATATATATATTTTATATATATATATATATATATATATATATATATATATATATATATATATATATATATATATATATATATAAATAAAATATATATATATATATATATATATATATATATATATATATATATATATATATATATATATATATATATATATATATTCACATATAACATTAAAAAAATACATTCACATATAACATATACATATATATAGAGAGAGGTAAAGCTATATATATAGGCACAACCACATATGTATATATAAAGGTAAAGGAAAAATAGCATATGTATATATGAGTGTGTGGGGGGTGTGTCAAGACATGTGTGCAGTAAAGTATATATGTGTGAGTGTGTATAGAGTGGCAGTTTAGGGTGTGTGTCAACATATGTATAAGTGTGTGTATAGAGAGAAAGATGTGGCAGCATATAGATGGGTGTACAGTAGTGAAGTGTCAACATATAGTTAGTGTCAACATACTATCACTACAACAAAAAACTCTTTTAATGACGACTAAAAAGCATCATTAATGACGAACCATGACGTTTTTTTTCCACAGCAACCGTTATGAAAACGGGTGTTATAAATATTTTTTAAAAGCGTCATAAAATAACCGTCATGAATAGTTTCTATAAAAGCGTTATGAATAGTTAATATATAGTGCACAATTCAGAACAATTTTAAAACGTCATGAATAGATAATATGTATAGGCTCAATGCAGCACATTTATAACACTTTATACTATTCAAATTAGCATATTTATAATGCTCTATACTGCACAGTATATATTACATTCCAAAAACTTAACATTATATATCACCATCTTTATTACATTTTTCAAAATAGAGTACATATCAACATCTTCATTACATTGAATATCCAAATACAGAATGTACCTAAAAAATAGGAATAAATCTCTCTTTTGCTAACCAAATTATTAGAAATATTTACTTAAATAGATTCTGACCATGGATCTTCTCTCTGCCATCTCTTGAAGATATCAGGAGTCCCAAAGAGAAGTAGTGTCGCAGCTGAACGACGATTTGGTGCTGCTGCAGCCGGCGCCATTGTGGAAGAGCCTCATCCACTGACCCCTTACTCTCGTCTGAACCCTCACCAGCGCCTGCATGCACCTCAGCGTCACGTTGTGCCCTTTTTGCAAAAAATCGGAAATGTCAGCTTAGCACTTTAGTAATCAACGCTGAAATGTGAGCCTAGCAATCAACCTGGATTTTACCAAGCTAATAAATTAAAGAAAGTTAACAAGAGTTTGCCTGAAAAGTTGAAGATAAACTGAGCCATAAAACATGCATATGCATAACAAGAAAATCATTCCATGTACAGGTTACTATAAGCTTACTTGAGTGAACCGAAAAATGTTGTCAATAAAAAGAAGCACATCTTGCCCTTCAGCATCTCGAAAATGCTCGGCAACTGTCAACCCAACACGAGCACGAGCACGAGCACCAGGGGGCTCATTCATTTGTCCGTACACAAGAGCACATTTGCTTTCACTCTACAACATGGAAACCGATTCCAAACTTCAGAAGCAAGAATACAACACAACTGATTGAAGAAACACCAAAGTAGCCTAGAACAAGTACCTGTTTTTCTCCAAGCTTAATCACACCACTCTCAGTCATTTCCCTGTACAAGTCATTACCCTCGCGAGTACGCTCCCCAACACCAGCAAAGACAGAGAAACCACCTGACAGAAAACCTTACTGATGTAATAGTAGAATCAGATAATAAATTTGCGCATTTGTGTGTATTCGTGTGAGACCAAGTGCTTATGTGCACATATCTACGTGTATGCGGACACACCTTATCAATCGTAGAGCCCAACGATGAGATAATCATATAGGTTATGCATTTTGGGTTATAAAAAATTGGTAACTTTTCTACACAGGTGGACATTGTATTAGCTGCTTGTGTACTACATACTTGGAGTAGATCCCAACGATGAGATAATCATATATGATATGCTCTTTCAATATTGATTGTATGCCACCTTTTACTTCTGAGTTAGTGTTCTGACAGAAAATGTATCCAAGACATTCAACTGATACGTACAAGTGAGCCTTTCTGGTACAACATTTACGAGTAGAGAATAATATTTCAATCTTAAATATCATCTTTTTTTTCTTTTTTTTACAATGTTCCTGCTATGCAGACATATCTGATGCTTCCCCTTTCATCTCTCTTTTACTTTATGTTTAATGCTTAAATACGAGTATTGGATTCTTTTCTTTTTTTACATTGTTCCTGCTATGCAGACATCTCTGTTGCTATGTTTCCTAGGCTCTTTAGCCATTGCCTCTCATGGTAGAACCAATTTTATCTATATATAATGATTATAAATATATTTTAATATGAGAATATAATTGGAGTTGCTTTATAACTAAGTTGGGATTTAACTCCAATTCAAAACCAGATAAAGAGGGCTTCATTAGCCCTATGCAGTGCTCTTCGTTTTTTTCCCTACTGATACATCTAAGTGTCACTATCTGTTCTCATTTTAATTATTTTTAGGAAAAGCAAGTTATTTTTACCACTTCCATGTCCAGCCGAGCAGCAATTCAAACACAAGGCACCATGAGTAATTGGTACTTTCATGATCTTGCTTTATCCATGCCGGGCGAGTGAATGGATGTTTGAAACTCTCAAGAGTAATCGGTATTTTCATGATCTTGCTTAGGAACTTTGATAAGGAGAGGAGACCAGGACATATTAGGACATGTCTTATAAGTAGTTTTTGGATGTAGGCGACATGGAATTCAAGCAGAACAAATTTTTGCCTGTGGAAAAGCAAATTATGATTACTAATACATACATAAACTAAGTAAGCACTATGCTATTTGCTATTATCTTTATGGGATATTCTCTTTATCTTTAAAGCTTGATTTTAGTCGATTCCTTTCTTCTTTGCTTTGTTTTTTTTTTCCTAGTTGTATTTTAGTTGAAACTTGATCTTAATTAATTCTTTTTCCATATGTGTGAATAATGAGTTTCTCTTGTTCTCCCCTTATCATTCTCTCCATAAATCTGACCCCAAGTCTACTAAATTATTTGTGTTTCAAGACTTTGCAATGCAGGTCTCTATGAGGGTATCTTTTATCAAATTCAAGGATTCTCATTCTGATGATCATTGGAAGAGAAACAACTGCTGGGTTGACAAGTTCGACATATTACATTGAAGCATGAAAAGAAAACATGAAAGACCAAGAATCCTTTACTCATGTAAGCTTGTTATTTTTTTGTCTATAAGAGAACCCGTAAATCCTTGAAACATGTAATAGACTCATATAAAAACTTGCATTGAAGAGTGGTTAGGAATAAACTATTTTGCTCCATTGATGTTGTTTATGATAACATTGTGAAGTTTCGTTAAGAGATATTCGTGCAGTTGTCGTCATTAGGTTGCTATGACGGAGAGTTCCATTGCTCATCTTCCTCATCTCGAACTTTAACCAATTTCATATACTATTGGTATGGTGAAGAGAGCCCTTTCTCTCTCACACACATGTGCTTGCACACACACACACACACACACAAACACACAAACACACATAAAGAGAGAATCATATATCATAATCTTGCTATTTGGAGACTACTAGCAAGATTTGTTCGGGAGTCATGAAATTATAATTCCTGAAAAGTAAAAGATATTTCGCTCGGATTAGTCGCAGTTTTGGTTTGATGTCGTCCCTTTTCCTGATGAAGAAATTCTAGAAGACTAAACTCGAGTTTTATTCCAAGGCCTCGTTTGGTTCGCGGAATGGAAGGGAAAGGAAATCAAATCCTTGACATTTCCTTTCCTTTGAGAAATTACAGTTTCTATTTATTTTTCTTTCCGATGTTTGGAAACGTCAATGAATTTGGAAAGGAAAGTGAATACTTCAATGTGGAAAAGTGATTCCTTGCCAGTGATTCCTAGGCGATCTAGGCGCTAGGCGGCGAGTGCCTGCACAACCAGCGCCTAGCGCTTTTCACAACGTTGACTGATATCACGTTATAGTCCCTACCACTACACTAAAACTCTAGATTGTGGTGATGGTTGAGGATTATATATTAATATTATCCCTATAACATGTATGTATCATATGTGCAGTTAGTCTAAGTCGGCACGATTCATCAGTAACAGTTCAAAGTGATACAACGTTCTTAAGACCCCCATCGACAATTAGGTTTGTCCCAATGAGAGAGATGGGCACTGAAATGACTCCTCTTGCTAGCAAAGAACCTTCTCATACTGGAACTCCTGTAAGGGCAACAACACCAATACGCAGTCCTTCTTCTCGACCATCGACCCCACAAAGGAGTGTACCAACTTCAACCTTTACTGAGAGAGGTGACTTCAACGAGGCTCATAATGGAAGGGAGTTATCTGAGAAAGAACTGCAAATGGAAACAAGAAGAGAGAATGATTCTGGGTACACAACTGGGAAAAGCCAACATCGCTGCATGGGCAAGCAAGGACGAGGATGAATACGAGGCATCAACTTCCTTTCAGAATGTACTGGTTAACCAACCAGCTAAAAGTGTTATCCAGACCCGAACTGCATCTTGGGAGGAGGCTGAGAAAGCCAAGTAGATGGCTAGGTAATTTTACTTCGAAATTTATGCATCTATATGCCAGACAGCTCAATTTTTAGAAGATACTATGCATTGCATGCACATTCTTAAGAAAATCTTTTTCTTAACATTGTAGTGTTAGTTTCTTTTAGAGTTTATCTTTGAAGGAATTCTCTGTGATTTTGAACTACTTAGGTTTAAGCAAGAAGAGATCAAAATCCAAGCATGGGAAAATCATCAGAAAGCGAAAAGTGAAGCTGAACTAAGGAAGGTCGAGGTATACTTTGTGATACTATACCAAGGCATCAATTTTCTGTTACCCCAATAATTGATCCAGTCGAAATCCCAATTTCTGGTCTAATTTAACATATATCCATGTTTACACTTTCAGTCATTCAGTTAACTCACTTAGCTGATACACTGAGAAATATTTGTGGTGGCAAAAGTGTGTGACCCATAGAGGATACTTTATTTACTCATAAATTAATGAAATTCTAATTGCTATGGATAAATAGACTCAGACCACTAGGCTCTACGATTGATAAGGGCTCGTTGTATCTTAGCCCATAAATTAAGTAAATGGCTGAAAATAAAAAAAAATCAAAAATTAAGTAAAAATATATAGTGAATTCATACTTGAAGAGCTGCACCCCCCGTTCCCGCGCCTTGAAGAGCTGCTCCACGACGTGGAGGGATCCAGAGGGGTGCTCGGCTGCCCGCTGCTTCTCGTTCAGGTGACCCGGCTGAGCTGCGGCGGACTCGTCGTCGCCACCCGCGTCAATCACAATAAACTTTATCTCATAAATTCAGTGAAACATAAGTGTGAGACACACGGATGGACGCTTGTGTCATGTCCGATAGGAATCATCAAGGTCATAACACATTCTTATTGTTCAATCAATTCGACCAAATCGAAAGATTCAATGTACCTACATAACTCACCTGATAACATCTTATTCCTCTCCTCCAACTAATTACAAAATTGATAATTTATGTTGTGTTTTGGCAATACCTTGTGAACAATGCCTCGTGTGTCGTAAGCCAGACGAGCATCCACCTCGGTGGAAACCCGCCCGGGGACTAATCTCGCTAAGTCCGCTCCAACATTCACCAGAGCCTGCCAATCCAAAAAACAAAATTCACATTTTTTGCTTCTATTTTTTCCATACACTATCCAAGCAAACCAATTATAAACACCACAAATATCAAAATAGACCTTATTAAAGAAGCACGACATCCGTCGGTTCGCATCCTCCTGTTCGTAGCATTCTCTGTCGGCCAAAGCAGTCTCCACTGCGCTCTGCAAAGAAAAAGAAGCACAATCTTAGAATAATTCTAACCATTTTGTCACTATGCAAAAAAATCCTCACTTTGAACTTGGTGTCGGGAAGGCTGCAGATCCCTAGCAACAGCGAAGAGCTCACAGTCGCGACGGTCGGAGGAAACCTAAAATTTTTCAACAAAATCAATAAGAAGGAAAAAAATTATGAATCAAACGAGTGATGAGAGGAGGAAGAAAAGAAACCTCTCGAAATCGTCGAAGACGACAGTGTCCGGCACGATCTCGCTGAAGCTCGACACCGCGTCCAGCTCAGTGCTCAGACCTAGCGACGATCGAGAAATCAAAACGAAGAGAATACATGCAAAAAATAGAAAAGGCAGGTCTAGAGAGGGGGAAAAACTTACCGGTATCGACGGAGGAGCCATTGCCGGAAGTGGAAGAGACCTTGGCGAAGGATCGGTGGAGACTGAACGCGAGATTCGGCGGCGGCGATCGGACCGGCGAGCTACATCTTCCGATCTGCAAATAGATTGAGGAGGAACAAAAAAATAGAGTTTGAAAATAGAATCGGTGGGAAAGGCCATGTCGAATTGGAAGGAGATCGAGAGAAACCTGGAAAGAAGAAGAAGGAGGAGGAGAGAGGAGAGAAGAGGAGATCGAGACTGACATATTTTTTTTTCTCCTTGATTTGGAGCTCTGGAGAGTGTAGAAGACGAGGACGAGTGATCAAACCAATGAAGACGACGAATTACGGATATGCCGTTAGGGCTAAGGTTAGGGTTTGGGAAAATTAGAGTTTAGGAAAATTTTAGGGTTCAGGGAGAGAAGGAAAGAGGGGGAGGAGGGAAGCTCTGAAAAAGATCGGATGTGAAGGGTTTTGTTGGAAGTTTATTAATTATAAGTTTGCCACCGCTCTAAAATATTAATAACACTTTATTTTATAAACGTTATAAAAAGCCCAGAATTAGCCCAAACCGTCATAGAAAAAAAGGTATTTCTAACTTTGATGACGCTTAGGTATCAGGCGTCATCAATACGTCTTATCGAGCGTTATTAATAGGCCTTTTTGTTGAAGTATGAATGGAAGCAACCTGTGGGCAGCAGAAAATGTGTGTGTGAGTGTGGACAGGTGTGTGTGGGGACAGTGAGCCTGTGGGGACAGTGAGCAGTGAAGAGTGAAAGGAAAAATAAAGTTAATAAACATAGTGTTCTCAGTTTTGGCAGTTAAACATTTTGTTCTCAGGTTAACATGATATCTCAGTGAACAATTTTATATATCTACTAAAATCGAAATTCAAAACCATACTCAAACACATATGAACTCAGTTACAGTTTTACTCAACTCAGATTACATACTCGAGTATCAGTGAAAATAGTTTAGGAATTTGAAAACTAAAACTCAAATGAAGACCCGAACAGTTCACATTATATTGCAAAACTCAAGTATCAGACAAAACCACATCTTCATAATCAACCCCAACCAAATTCAAAAATCAAACCCAAAGTCTATTTAAACTTGAAACCAGTTCTTAGAGTATCAGAATGTATTAGTGAATTTATTTCAAAAATACCAAATTGAAATCCAAACTCAATAAAACCTAAAATAGTTGTACAGAAGTGTTCCCCATATGTGTACGTATCAGAGGGAGGTATACGTGTCTAAACATTGGACACGAAGGTGTCCAAACAGAGAATAACAGAATATCAGTACATAGCAGAAAACCAGTATCGTGCAATGGGGTCGGGTCGAATTGGACACGACACAGTGTGCCATTGGCCACGTGCTTGTATCCACATGGAGAGTAGGGATAGGGCTTCGTGTCTATCACCTTGAATTGAATTGGGTCCATAAGTCGTGTGTCCAAGATACCAAGGCGTATCAGAGTCGAATTTATGATTGTGCACGCACAGTCCAAATCCCGTGCACGACCAGAAGTCTCGTGATCGCAGGCAAGCTCATCCGTGATGCGATCCACGACCAGAAGTCTCGTGATCGCTCCGAAAAGCCGATCCATGGTTGGATCATGCCAGAGCAGTGGACTGCGATGAAGGCTAGATTCGGCGAGGCCAGGTACCAGGAGCGATCTGACAAGGCCAAGGTGGCGCAGTCGAGCGCCAGTAAGTGGTGTGGTAGCTCCATTCCTATGACGGAGCATTTTTGTCGTCTGGTACGTTTCCTATGACGGACATTATTTTATATATAGTTGTATAGAATGTTTAATACTAATAATAGATAATATATTTTAATAGGTAAAAAAGGGTGAGTACCCCAACATGGTGACCGTCTTCCTGGTCACCCATCGGAGGACTGGGGAGTTTATTGATGAGAGGACGACGCAGGCATATGTACGTTCTATTCTTTATATTAATTACTGTAATTTAGAAAATAGGAAAATAGATATCAATATAGACTTTAGCAAACACTTAGACGTTAGCAAACATTGTTCTAGGCCGAGTTTCTTCGGCTACAAGAGGAGGCGGCTACTGCTGCTAGTGCGCCAGCAGAGGGAGGGGCTGGTACTTTCTCCCAGCCGCCTACAGCTCCATCGCCGGACGACCTCTGGATGACCGTCGTTGGTGGTCTTCAGAAGGGTACGTACTACGGTACGGGATCCTATGGCACCTATTTGGCTTCGGAGTCATCCCGGGCCCCCTCTGTCAGTGCGCAGTCTCCAACTTCGCAGACGTCATCATGAGCTCAGGATATTGGTCTACGTCGCGAGTAGCAGCAGCAGATTTCTAATCACCATACCGCAGAGCGACGATCCGACGATTCGATGATCACCGGACGATTTGATGCGGTCGAGCGTAGTATACAGGAGCTAATGAGTCTGCAGCAGGCTACAGCTGCCAGCTTGCACACGCTCACCGAGTCTACGGAGCGAACAGAGCGAAGACAGGTCGAGCTGGAGGGATCGCAGAGGACCATGTCTTCCTCACTCACTCAGATACATACTTCGATTGAGGAGAGTTCTCAGAGGATGGTGAGTACCCTTGCTGCGCATGCTGAGCGACTGCGAGAGCTGGAGCAGATATGTCCTTCCGGTCCATCGACGGCGTCGACTCCAGACGTTGCACTGCCTCCTACTGCCCCTATGGTGCAGCTTACACAGGAGCAGTATGTCACGCCCCGCTCCCGTAGGAGCGATCGTCCTCGCTAAGGTGTGATGCCGCACGGGCCTAAGTTGCGTCCGTGCAAGGCCAAGTCCAGAAACGGCCGATTTGAGCTAGGCCACAAAGTCGCACAGAGTGTCCCCATTTGCAGCGGAAAGTAAATGAACACAATTTGAAGCGAATTTAAACTCTTTATTGATTTTCAAGAAGTTTACAAGCGGCGTTAGGCCGAGTTTACAAGTCTCTCAAGCTCTCTCTCTCTCTCTCTGAAACATAAAAGGCGTGCCAAGTGGCTTACAATATAGAAAGATTTATGGCGATGTTCCGATACATTATGTCCTGTATATGGTGCTTCAGCTCCTTGCAACGCTCCAAGGCTCCAGAGTTAGCTTCTCGCCTTAGCACGTTCGAGGAAAGCTCCGCACCCGCCGATGTCTCCTGCATCTTGTAAGCAAACTATGGGGTTATCAGTACATTGTAATGCACTGGTGGGGAGGCTAGCTCGTCCACAATGCTATCATTACCAAACACGTTCTATTTACTTTTGTGCACCGTCTACCATTCATTGTCTTTCTAATCTTGCCTTAGGATCCCTTTCATGGCATATTTCATAGCCTATCTCGTGTTACCGATTTCATGTGTTTGCATGGAAATACATGCTCGACTTACCCATACTTACCGTCCGGCCTTCCCTGTCCAAAGTAAAACCAAGTTAGTCAACAATTCGTGTATATCAACTTAACGTAATTCACGCAAACATTCAATGTCAAGGGCGTGTCCCTGCCTCAGGGCCTAGCTCGTCGTAGACGTATTTTCTAACTCATTTGCACGAAGTACTCTCGATCATTTGGTGTGTTATATTCAAGCCTGTTCAGAAGGTGCTTTGTTCAGTTAACTTAGACTATTTTGTTTCAATGCAAGGACTTGTACGTGGATTGCCACCTGCAAAGCCCACTTAATCTATATGCACCGGTCGCTGGCATCACAAGCCAATTTGGACATATTTTCTTTTGATATTCTCACCAATCATAGCGTGATGGCTGGTATACCTTGATAGTCTTTTGAAATACCCCGCACTTACGTCTACTTGAAATTTTTGAGCCCACATCCAAGCAGCCCGTAAGCCATAATTCTGCCTAGGCCGACCACGATATCGTCGATCGTTGCCATTGGAATCCCTTATTCTTCCTACCTCCCGTATACGATGGGATTGTCCACGACCATTTCGTATTGTCTTGTCATTTTAACTTAACGGATGTCTCTGATCCATAGGCTAACCCTTAGCCATAATGCGTTATCGACCAAGTTGGCGGCGGCGTTCGTACATCGTGGGTAGCGAGCCCCGATGCACGTCTTCGTCATACCTGTCGCTAACCATTCCTTTCTTTCTTATCTTTTATTCATTCTTTCTTTTCTTTCTTTCACTTGTTCGTTTGTTCATTGATTCATTCACATATTCGTTCATTCATTTGTTGATTCATTCACTTATTCGTTCATTCTTTCATTCATACATTATGCAACTCCTCGTACGGGAGTCGCCTTGGCGACCCATCGGTCCCAAAGTCTTCCAATATTGCTATACTCTACTCGGAACGACTATGTCGATAGTCTTCCGTTTCATTGTTGTAAATCATTCATTGTTTCATTGTTGAGCGCATAAGGAATTTGAAATGTAAGCATGTGCCTTAGCACGAGCGCGGAGTGCAGTGCGAGAGTTCTCACATTTTTTCAAGTTCCTTTCCATATTATATACAAGCATACAAGATGGGATTATTTTCTTAGCTTGGTGCATTAAGTCATTTATTAGCATGCGCGGTGTTATCGTCTAGCGATTCTAGTGATAGTGTCCATATTATTATGTGTCTAGGCTAAGCAAAAATGGGTTCATCGGAGCCACCCACCTTAGCGATGTTCGCATCGGCCGAGCGATACTCCGAGCGCGCCTTTGAAAGTCTAAGTCTGGATTTCTCTTGACGGGCAAATATAAGTCTTGCATCGATTTCTTCATCGGGTCGACGCAACTCTTCGAGTCGACGGCTCGTTTGAGTCGTTGCACTTGTCGTTTGAATCGGCGTTCCGCTAGGGCGGAGCGGGTCATTACATAATACACCACTCAAAACAAGTCTCGTCCTCGAGACTTCCTCAGTGCGGGTCATCCTACCATTTCTTAGCTCATGCCATGTGCATACCTTAGACAATTCCTATCGAATGGCTTTATCGTTCGATGGCATCGAACTATGCTCGGTTGTCCTTCCAAGTTTTATGTTGCATGCGTTTGGTGAATTTGTTTTGAATGACTGTTCACTCATTTTAGACTTAATGGTACTTATTCAATCGTCGTATTTCTTTAACTTGGTTGCTATTGCATCGTGTCATGGGACTGTAATGGTCGCACGAGGTGCGTTGTCAAATTTTCAAACACGAGAGTCGTAGGCTGAGGCTAACTCACTCATTCGTTCATGCGCATCTCAACACCCACTTGCAGCTGCATTCGAGTTCATCATATCACTGAGTTTGCATCGTGCACATATTCAAGGCGTCCTCCGAATACGTACATTTCAACCAAGCTTAGCTATTAGCGAAGTCGGACAAGCTACTCGTGATAGTTTCGAATTGTCGATCGTTTCGCTAACTTCGATTAAAATCGAACTCATATGAGTCTCACTATCGTTTATCTCGGTCCTCGAGATGATTTGATTCGTTTCTCAAGCGTTCTTGTCTACGAAATTAATACGATTTCTTCTTTAGCGGAGTCGACCAAGTCTAAGTAATTCCCGTCCAATTCAAGACCAAGTATTACACTATCATCGAGTACGTCTTTCTATCAATGATTCAATTCGTTATCCCAACTTTACTTATGCGTCATCCATTCCTATCATTCACTTTGTTTGGGGCTAATCTCGTTGTCGTTCACGCACACTCCCAATTTTCTGTCCTACTCTAAGTCCTGTTGTCCCAAGTCTATCGTCCGTCCAGACGATACTGTAAATGTCGATCACACAGGTTCAATCACTCGACATAGGGTCGTCCGCCTATCCGCTAGGTCATCTCACAAGGTCATAGTTACAAGTCAAGTCCGTGGCTCATCGTGCAAGGTCGTTGCATGACGCTCGCCCCAAATCCTATGGTCAAACTATTTTGTTCGTTCGTACGGGATTTTCTACCCAAGTTTGTTTCACTCAAATTTCTAAACATCAAGCAGTGTTCGTCCTATTCGCATCAACACATTCTCCGCTCCAAGTCCGAGCTCGTTTAGGAAAGTCATCCTACGATAGGTTGTCCTCAACCAAATCCTCTACATGTTATTATCGTGTGTCCACACTAGCACTTATCGTAGTCTACCTCTTCAAGTATGTTTGATACAATTCACCTATCCAATTCATGTAGTCGATCACGAGGTCGCCTAGCCTTGCAATATGTCGTGCCCCGATCTCACACAAATCTGATTATCTACGGCGGACATGAATCACCATGTCAATATTCTCGTGAAATAATCGTCCTCATCGGGACGTAACTCTTGCGTTGTGTCTAGACTTACTCATTTTTGATACACAAATTGGGTCTACTCAATCCTCAACTTTACTTAGTCGTCCATCCTAAGTCCGATCAATCCTCTAATTTGCCTTCACTTCAAACCACAAGTCGTAGCAATCAAAATTGCCATGTCATAATATTTTAAGTTCGATCATTCCCGCTGGACATGAATCACCATGCCAACGCTCACGCGGAATGATTATCCCAAATCTGACGTGACGTATGTGCGAGGCTGGAGTTTCACTCGCGCAAGACAAGATCGTTGTCGTTATGGTTATCACCGAACAATCAAGTCACTTCCCTTCCTCATTCTAAACATTCATCTCTATCAAAATTTCCCAACATAGTATCCTTCAAAACAATAACTTCTAACACGATCATCATTCATCGAATCAGAATATTCCAGATTTATCGTACATCGATCTTTGATACGCCCTAATACCATCGATGATGTACATAACCTGACGATCTTCCTTTTGCAACAAATTCTGAGTCGTGCAACTTAATTTCTCAATTCGTATTGTCTCATGCTAACTCGTCATCGAGCAACATCTATTCCAATTACTTTGTCATTCTCGTATCTCCAAACCAACGTTTTCCATGCACGCTATCTTTCGATCGTGCTATCTTCGATCTCGTCTATGAGTATTTTGCCTTAACTCAAGTTTCAATCTATTCGACTAAATTCAAAATCGCATGCACGATCCACTACGTTTCCTCGACCAAAACATCCATTCTTTTATCGTTTCGAATCTCCATTCAACCGTTTCGTAATTTGCACTACGCATTCTTAATTCGTCCGAACAACATCTTGTCTGAGACTCTCGAAGTCGCAACCAACTAAGCGTTACTCGTTCTAAGGCTTTGCGCGATATCATCGCTTGCCGACATACTCGTACTATCCGTAAATCTTTTAGTCTCGCTCGAACAATTTCTATGTCGTCCATACACCACTCAGGATTTGAGCCACCTGACTAGTCGTCGATACTCGCTCTTATTCTTCTTCGAAGCTATCACATACACCACTCGGGGTCAAGTCATTCTACAAATCCTCAAAAGGTTATTCAACTTACAATTGACATGTTCAATTGTGCGTTCGCTCGTTCCTCAAATTCTAAGAACCATTTCCCGTATTCGTTTTAGCGTTGGTCAAGTAGCGTCTCTATCAACATACGTTCTAAGTCTCACTTATTCTCATCCGAGCGATAGTCGATCTTGCTCGCAAACTCGTTCGCACCAGAAGGTCTAGGTGTGCGATATTCGGCACAACTTAGCCGAAAGACTGCGTGCATAACCATCCCGTTCGAACTATACTTCGGTCTCGTGTACTCGTTTGCTATTGTCAGCATAAGGTTATTCAAGTACACACTGCGTTTGCTAACTTTTAGCATTTATTTTCCTTCCAACTCAAGTCCGTCGTAGTTTGGCACAAAGGCCTTCGCCTATCAATCCCGTTCAACCGAGTACTCGTACGAGCTTTTAAAAATATTAGACTTATTGTATGGAACATCCCAAGGCACAACGAGAGAGAGCATATACTTCTTTGTTTTCAAGCGAGCTTTCAAAACTGAGAAAATCGAAATGAAGTCCAAGGAAGTAAAACCGTGCTCTGATACCAATCTGTCATGTCCCGCTCCCGTAGGAGAGATCGTTCTCGCTAAGGCATGATGCCACACGGGCCTAAGTTGCACCCGTGCAAGGCCAAGTCCAGAAACGGTCGATTTGAGCTAGGCCACAAAGTCGCACAGAGTGTCCCCATTTGCAGCGGAAAGTAAATGAACACAATTTGACGCGAATTTAAACTCTTTATTAATTTTCAAGAAGTTTACAAGCGGCGCTAGGCCGAGTTTACAAGTCTCTCAAGCTCTCTCTCTCTCTGAAACATAAAAGGCGTGCCAAGTGGCTTACAACATGGAATGATTCATGGCGATATTTCAATACATTATGTCCTGTATATGGTGATTCAGCTCCTTGCAACGCTCCAAGGCTCCAGAGTTAGCTCCGCGCCTTAGCACGTTCGAGGAAAGCTCCGTACCCATCGACGTCTCCTGCATCTTGTAAGCAAACTGTGGGGTTATCAGTACATTGTAATGCACTGGTGGGGAGGCTAGCTCGCCCACAATGCTATCATTACCAAACACATTCTATTTACTTTCGTGCACCGTCTACCATTCATTGTCTTTCTAATCTTGCCTTAGGATCCATTTCATGGCATATTTCATAGCCTATCTCGTGTTACCGATTTCATGTGTTTGTATGGAAATACATGCACGACTTATCCATACTAATCGTCCGACCTTTCTTGTCCAAAGTAAAACCAAGTTAGTCAACAATTCGTATATATCAACTTAACGTAATTCACACAAATATTCAATGTCAAGGGCGTGTCCCTGCCTCAGGGCCTAGCGCGTCGTAGGCGTGTTTTCTAACTCATTTGTATGAAGTACTCTCGATCATTTGGTGTGTTATATTCAAGCATGTTCAGAAGATGGTTTGTTCAGTTAACTTAGACTATTTTGTTTCAATGCGAGGACTTACACGTGGATTGCCACCAGCAAAGTCCACTTAATCTATATGTACCGATCACTGGCATCACAAGCCAATTTAGATATATTTTTCTTTGGTATTCTCACCTATCATAGCGTGATGGCTGGTACACCTTGATAGTCTTTTGAAATTGTAATGACCCGCTCCGCCCTAGCAGAATGCCGATTCAAACGGCAAGTGCGACGACTCAAACGAGCCATCGACTCGAAGAGTTACATCGACCCGATGAAGAATCGATGCAAGACTTACATTGGCCTATCAAAGATGAATCCAGACTTAGACTTTCAAAGGCACGCTCGGAGTATCGCTCGGCCGATACGAACATCGCTAAGGTGGGTGGCTCCGATGAACCTGTCTTTGCTTAGCCTAGACACATAACAATACGGACACTATTGCTAGAATCGCTAGGCGATAACACCGCGCATGCAAATAAAACGCACCTAGTTAAGGGAATAATCCCATCTTGTATGCTTGTTTAGAACATGGAAAAGAACTCAAAAAATATAAGAACTCTCGCACCGTGCTCCACGCTCGTGCTAAGGCACAAGCTTACATTCAAGTTCTTTATGCGTTCAACAATGAAGCAATGAATGGTTTACAACAATGAAACGGGAAGACTATCGACATAGTCGTTCCGAGTAGAGTATAGCAACATTAAAAGACTACAGGACCGATGGGTCGCCAAGGCGACTCCTACACGGAGAGTTGCATAATTGTATGAATGAATGAATGAACGAATAAGTGAATGAATAAATCAACGAATGAATGAATGAATACGTGAATGAATCAATGAATGAACGGACAAGTGAAAGAAAGAAAAGAAGAATGAATAAAAGATAAGAAAGAAAGGAATGGTTAGCGACATGTATGACGAGGACGTGCATCGGGGCTCGCTACTCGCGCTGTACGGACGCCGCCGCCAACCTGGTCGATAACGTATTATGGCTAAGGGTTAGCCTATGGCTCAGAGATAGCCGTTAAGTTAAAATGACAAGTCAATACGAAATGGTCGTGAACAATCCCATCGTATACGGGAGGTAGGAAGAATAAGGGATTCCAAGACAACGATCAACGAAACATCGTGGCCGGCCTAGGCGGAATCATGGCTTACGGGCTGTTTGGGTGGGGGCTCGGATACTCAAAGAGACATAAGGCCGGGTATTTCAAAAGACTATCAAGGTGTACTTTCCATCACGCTATGATAGGTGAGAATACAAAAGGTGTATTTCAAAAGACTATCAAGGTGCACCCGCACGCTATGATAGGTGAGAATACCAAAGAAGAATATGTCCAAAATGGCTTGTGATGCCAGCGACCGGTACATATAGATTAAGTGGGCTTTGCTAGTGGCAATCCACGTACAAGTCCTTGTATTGAAATAAAGTAGTCTAAGTTAACTGAATAAAGCGCCTTCTGAACAGGCTTGAAATGTAATACACCAAATGATAAAGAGTACTTCATGCACATGAGTTAGAGAATATGCCTATGACGTGCTAGAATCTGAGGCAGGGACACGCCCTCGACACTGAATTTTCACATGAATTATGTTAAGTTGTTATGTATGAATTGTTGACTAACTTGGTTTACCTTAGACAGGAAAGATCGGACGGTAAGTATGGATAAGTCGTGCATGTATTTCCATGCAAACACTTAGAATCGGTAACACGAGATAGGTTATAAAATATGCCATGAAACTGACCCTAAGACAAGATTAGAAAGACAATGAATGATAGACGGTGCACAAAAATAAATAGAATGTGTTTGGTAATGATAGCATTATGGGCGAGCTAGCCTCCCCACCAGTGCATAACAATGTACTGATAACCCCACAGATTGCTTGCAGGAAGCGGGAGACGTCATCGGGTGCGGAGCTTCCCTCGAACGTGCTAAGGCGCGGAGCTATCTCTGGAGCCTTGGAGCGTTGCAAGGAGCTGAAGCACCATATATATGACATAATGTATCGGAACATTGCCATGAATCATTCCATCTTGTAAGCCACTTGGCACGCCTTTTATGTTTCAGAGAGAGAGAGCTTGAGCGACTTGTAATCTCGGCCAAGCGCCGCTTGTAAACTTCTTGAATGTCAATAAAGAGTTTGAATTCGCTTTCAATTTGTGTTCATTTACTTTCCGCTGCAAATGGGGACACTCTGTGCAACTCTGTGGCCTAGCTCAAATCGACCGTTTCTGGGATTAGCCTTGCACGGGCGCAACCTAGGCCCGTGCGGTATCACGCCTTAGCGAGGACGATCGCACCTACGGGAGCGGGGCATGACAGATTGGTATCAGAGAACGGCTTTACGTCCTTGGACTTCATTTCGAGTTTCTCAGTTTTGAAAGCTCGTTTTGGAAATAAAAGAAGTGTACGCTCTCTCTCGTTGTGCCTTAGGATGTTCCATTCAATAAGTCTAATATTTTCAAAAAGTCGTACAAGTACTCGATTGAACGGGATCGATAGGCGAAGGCCCTTGTGCCAAACCACGAGGGACTTTAGTTGAAAGAAAAATAATGCTAAAAGTTAGCAAACGTAGTGCGTGCTTGAATAACCTTACGTTGACAATAGCGAACGAGTACAAAGTACCGAAGTATAGTTCGAACGGAATGGTTATGCATACAGCATTTGGCTAAGTTGTGTCGAGTATCGCACACCTAGACCTTTTGGTGCGAACGAATTTGCGAGCGAGATCGACTATCGCTCGAACGAGAATAAGTGAGACTTAGAATGTATGTCGATAGAGACGCTACTTGACCAACGTCAAAACAAACATGAGAATGGTTCTTAGACCTTGAGGAACGGGCGAACGCACAATTGAACATGTCGATTGGGAATCGAATGACCTTTTGAGGAATTATAGAATGACTTGACCCCGAGTGGTGTATGTGATAGCTTCAAAGAAGAATAAGAGTGAGTGTCAATTTCTAGTCGAGTGGCTTGAACCCTGAGTAGTGTATGGACGTCATAGAAATTGTTCGAGCGAGACTAAAGGATTTACGGATAGAACGAGTATATCGGCAAGTGATGATATCGCACAAAACCTTAGAACGAGTAACGCTTAGTTGGTTGCGACTTCGAGAGTCTCAGACAAGATGTTGTTCGGACGAATTAAGAATGCGTAGTGCAAATTACGAAACGTTTGAATGGAGATTCGAAACGATTAAATAAATGGATGTTTTGGTCGAAAAAACGTAGCGGATTGTGCATGCGATTTTGAATTTAGTCGAAGGGATTGAAACTTGAGTTAAGGTGAAATACCCATGGACGAGATCGAAGATAGCACGATCGAAAGATAGCGTGCATAGGAAACGTTGATTTGGAGATACGAGAATGACTAAGGATTTGGAATGGATGTTGCTCAATGAAGAGTTAGCATGAGACAATGCGAATTGAGGAATTAAGTTACACGACTCAGAATTCGTTGTAAAAGGAAGATCATCAGGTTATGTACATCATCGATGGTATTAAAGCGTATCAAAGATCAATGTACGATAACTTGGGGGTACTCTGATTCGATGAATGATGATCGTGTTAGAAGTTATTGTTTTGAAGGATACTATGTTGGGGAATTTTAATAGAGATGAATGTTTGGAATGAGGAAGGGAAGTGACTTGATTGTTCGGTGATAACCACAACGACAATGATCTTGTCTTGTGCGAGTGCAACTCCAGCCTCGCACATGCTTCACGTCGGATTTGGGACGATCATTCCGCGTGAGCGTTGGCATGGTGATTCATGTCCAGCGAAAATGATCAAACTCAAAATATCATGACATGGCAATTTTGATTGCTTTGACATGTGGTTTAAAGCGAAGGTGGATTCGAAGATTGTTAGGACTTGCGATTGAAGAATAAGAAAACTTGAGGATTGAGTAGACCCAATCTGCGTATCGAAAATGAGTAAGTCTGGACACAACACAAGAGTTACGTCCCGATGAGGACGATTATTCTGCGGGAATGTTGACATGGTGATTCATATCCGCCGTGGATAATCAGACTTGTGTCAGATCGGAGCGCGACATATTGCAAGACTAGACGACCTTGTGATCGACTACGTGAATTGGATAGGATGGATAGGTGAATTGTATCAAACATACTTGAAGAGATAGACTACGATAATTGCTAGTGAAGACGCACGATAATAATATGTCGAGGATTTGGTTGAGGATAACTTATCGTAGGATGACTTTCCTAAACGAGCTCGGACTTGGAACGGAGAATGTGTTGATGCGAATAGGGTGAACGCTGCTTGATGTTTAGAAATTTGAGTAAAACGAACTTGGGTAGAAACTCCCGTACAAACGAACAAATGGTTTAACTATAGGATTTGGGGCGAGCGTCGTGCAATGACTTTGCACAATAAATCGAGAACTTGACTTGTACCTATGACTTTGTGAGCTGACCTAGTGGATAGGCGGACGACCCTATACCGAGTGATTGAACATGTGCGATTGATATTACAGTATCGTCTGGACGAACGATAGACTTTGGGCAACGAGACTTAGAGTAGGACGGAGAATTGGGAGTATGCATGAACGACGACGAGATTGGCCCCAAACTAAGGAAATGATAGGAATAGATGTTGCGCAAGTAAGTTGGGATAACTAATTGAATCATTGATAGGAAGATGTACTCGATGACAGTGTAATACTTGGTCTTGAATCGGATGGGAATTACTTAGACTTGGTCGACCCCCCTAAGAAGAAATCATATTGATTTCGTAGACAAGAACGCTTGAGAAACGATCGACAAATCAAAACTATCATGAGTAGCTTGTCCGACTTCGCTAATCGCTAAGTTTGGTTGAAATGTACGTATTCGGGGGACGCCTTGCATATGTGCACGATCCAAACTCAGTGATATGATGAACTCGAATGTAGCTGCAAGTGGGTGTTGCGATGCACAGAAACGAACGAGTGAGTTAGTCTCAGCCTACGACTCTCGTGTTTGATGAATTTCAACGTGTCTCGTGCGACCATTACAGTCCCATGATACGAAGAAATAGCAACCAAGTTGAAGAAACACGTTAATTGAATAAGTACCATCAACTCTAAAATGAATGAAAAGTCATTCAATAAAATCGACCAAATGTATGCGACACGGAACTTGGAAAGGTATCGAGTGTAGTTCGGTGCCATCGAGCGATAAAGCCATTCGATAGAAATTGTCTAAGATACGCACACGACATGAGTTAGAAAACGGTAGGATGACCTGCACTCAGGAAGTCTTGAGGACGAGACTTGTTTTGAGTGGTGTATTATGTAATGACCCGCTCCGCCCTAGCGGAACGCCGATTCAAACGGCAAGTGCGACGATCAAACGAGCGGTCGACTCGAAGAGTTGCGTCGACCCGATGAAGAATCGATGCAAGACTTACATTGGCCTATCAAAGATGAATCCAGACTTAGACTTTCAAAGACGTGCTCGGAGTATCGCTCGGCTGATGTGAACATCGCTAAGGTGGGTGGCTCCGATGAACCCGTCTTTGCTTAGCCTAGACACATAACAATACGGACACTATTACTAGAATCGCTAGGCGATAACACCGCGCATGCAAATAAATGACTCAACGCACCTAGTTAAGGGAATAATCCCATCTTGTATGCTTGTTTAGAACATGAAAAAGAACTCGAAAAATATAGGAACTCTTGTACCGCACTCTACGCTCGTGCTAAGGCTGAAGCTTACATTCAAGTTCCTTATGCGTTCAACAATGAAGCAATGAATGGTTTACAACAATGAAACGGGAAGACTATCGACATAGTCGTTCAGAGTAGAGTATAGCAATATTGAAAGACTACGGGACCGATGGGTCGCCAAGGCGACTCCCGTACGGGGAGTTGCATAATTGTATGAATGAATGAATGAACGAATAAGTGAATGAATAAATCAACGAATGAATGAATGAATGAATACGTGAATGAATCAATGAACGAACGGATAAGTGAAAGAAAGAAAAGAATGAATGAATAAAAGATAAGAAAGAAAGGAATGGTTAGCGACAGATATGACGGGGACGTCCACCGGGGCTCGCTACCCGTGCTGCACGGACGCCGCCGCCAACCTGGTCGATAACGCATTATGGCTAAGGGTTAGCCTATAGCTCAGAGATAGCCGTTAAGTTAAAATGACAAGTCAATACGAAATGGTCGTGGACAATCCCATCGTATACGGGAGGTAGGAAGAATAAAGGATTCCAAGGCAACGATCAACGAGACAACATGGCCTGCCTAGGCGGAATCATGGCTTACGGGCTGTTTGGGTGGGGGCTCGGACACTCAAAGAGACGTAAGGCCGGGTATTTCAAAAGACTATCAAGGTGTACCAGCCATCATGTCATGACCCGCACCCACTGTTAGGATACGAGAACGTAACAACGCCCAGCCTACGCCGCAGTATCGACGGTAGAACGCTGTCCTAGGTCACATCATCTAACAATATAATGCTAAGCAGATACAGTCTCAATCACATTTAAGGTAGAGCATGATAAGGTTAGATAAAACATAAAATCCAAAGAGATACGGGAGATAGAAGTCTAAGTGTCTAAGATACAAAAATCCAGAAATACATCTCAAAACTCAAATACAGTAATCCACAAAGTAAATACAACTCCAGACAAATAAAATAACTATCTAAACAACCTCTAAGGTGTCTCCTCTAGGCTAGCAGGCAACCTCCAAGCTATCTGTAAAATTTATCAACAGGTCCAGTCAGGACAGGAACGAGCACATCTCATCTAGAAAACCCAAATAAATAACAGAGAACTATAAAGCAGTTATAGGCAGTTGTATTGATGAAAATGGCAGTTTATATTCAGGTGATGGTAAGAAAGACAGATAAGGTGCAAGAAAAGTAAATAACTAAACAAGAGAAGAATCATAGCAATGAAGTCTGTAAAAATAAAACTAGCTGAACCAGGGTAATATGATGTGAAGTCCAGACAACAATGTAGACCAGTGTAACTCTAATGTAAGTCCAGTACAAGATGAATCTAATACAAGATGAATCCAGTAAGGGACGATTCCAGTTATAGTGATCAATGATTCCAGGGTGAGTCCAGCCTATACTCTAACAGTGTGTTTTAAAATACCGAGATCGACATGTAAACGGCTATGGGTAATCTGGCACACCTCTCACTGATCAGGCGAGAGATGGCTATCATTCCAGTAGATTCCAGTAGGGGTGATTCCAGTAATGGGGTATGTCTACATGTCTTACTCTAGTATTTCCCCTCCCAGCAAGTGAATCTAGAATTTTGACACAATGATTCAAGATGAGTCCAGCCAAAATATAATGATACCAGTAAATGATTCCAGTAAATAATTCCAGTAAATGATTCCAGCAGGTGATTCCAGTAATAGATGCCGGAAATGATGATACCAGTAATAGAGGCCAGAAAATAAATATGTGTCGTATACACGAATCCAGTAATATCTATACGTGTTGTAACAGAGAATCGTATACAACTAACTAGAACTGAAGTACAGTAATTGACAAGTAAATGAGAGAACTATCAGAGAATGTACTCGCCTGATAACCTGAACAGCTGATAAGTATAGGGGGTCCAACTGAAGCCACACAGTCCTATTTAAAGCAACACAGGTTACAAGGTGTCTGGCTCCTAATTAGAACAGCACAAGTCACAACATGTCCAGAAGGGTAATATAAAGTACTACAATGCATTCTACATGAATCTAGGTCAAACTAGGCCAAAGTCAACCCTTGGTCAACTCTGGTCAACTGCACTAGTCAAACTAGGTCATGTCCTAACCCAGTAAGTCTTACTAGGCCTAACCAAGACTATCCTAGCAAGCACACATCAATACAAGACTATACAAGCCAACATACACCCAACTCTATATAGCATGCAATTATTCAATACTCAAATAGGCAAGAATTCACATTGGATATACACTAGGTAATCTATTACTTTAAGCTATATATGTCTACACATATATACACATGCATATATTGGTATTCAACATTAGATCTATAATCATGACATTTCAAATGGTTATATAAACTTATATATTATAACACAATATGCTAACATATATATAATATACATACATAGCTAAGTTAACTATATTCATAAATACTTATTTAAGAGGCTATGTATGTGTATGTGAACATGGCAAAGGGGCAAGTGAGGGTTAAATGGGCATACATAGTGTATACATATCAAAGAGTGTCAAAGTGTAAGTGAACAATGTGTCAAGTGTGATAGTGTCAACATAGTGTAAGGGGGTACATGAGGTAATATAGGATTTGTGTTAACATAGAACATTATATCTCATTAACTTGTATATTGCATACATTACATCTATTATTACATTACATTCATGCTTGCATTCATTCATCATTCATTATTCTCTTACACCACTATATGTACCATACATTACATACTATGGAACCTACATATTCATTACAAGCCATACTTATACATGCTTACATTAGATAGGATACTTACACCTCATACATCATTTATTTAACCATTTACTCATGCTTGTATTCTCTATTTAATTACATAATGTATATACATTAACATGAGTTAAAATTAAATAGAACATTATATTACACACAAGGGTGCACAAAATGCATATGCCGAATAGTAACTCCTACTAATAATCAATACTGTACCATCTTAGCATGAATTAAAATTTAGGATTAAAGTATGTTATAGATCTATGTGTTAGCTTTCCGAAACTTTAAACGGATCGCGTTTTCGTTTCCGGAAACTCCCGGAATCACGAAAACACCGAGAACGCGTTTGTCTTTCGTACAGCTGACACTCAAATAATTCTCCAGAAAGTTACAGAAAGAATTAGGCCTATTAATACATGTTTTTGGAAAGCTAACTTCAATACGCTTCTTTTAAAAAAAACGGGAGATTAAACTGAGCTTTGAGCTAGAAGTTATAACATTTCTAAATTAGGGCTGAAATTAAAAACGTGGATAAAAATCATGACGGATTTAGGTAGTTTGAGACAAAAGAACACAAGTATATAACATAATATATCAAGAACTCACTCTCTACACTAATATGTATATATGAGACACTATAGAACACATCTCCAATACAAAAATATGAGATTAAACATGTAATAATTCATTCATACATAACAACAACACATAGTGTGTCCAAATTTGGGATTTTCCCACATGGACACAACCACAACACAAAGGACACTCCTATGACCTCCAAATGGACACGAAATGGACACAAATGGAGATACAACTATGGGGTCATTCCTATGGGTTCAAAATAGACCTATATGCATGAGGAAATAAAAAGGAGAAGGGATTTATACCTTCCGGTAGATCGAATCGAAGAAAAGCCTTCCCGGAGCGACACCGACACGTAGAGATTCCAAAAGGACACGAACGAGCTCCGAATCCTCCCAAACTTGGGTAGCTTCCTCCTTGGCTAGAATGAAGAAGGAAAGAAGAAGATTTGGTGGTGAAATGGAATGATTTGGTGGAGAAATCGTTAGGGATTGCTCTCTAGGAATTTAGGGAAGAACAAGAGAGAGAGTGTGGATGAGAATAATGAAATGAACTTGAGCCTATCCTCTCCCAAAGTGGCTGGCCATATGGGGCTATTTGTCCTATTATGGTAAGGTCCAAAATGCCCCCACTAACCTATTCTATGAGTATTAGGAAAGGGCTAATTGGTTGGGGCTAAATTAGTCATTCTAAAGTCTCTAATCACACTAATCTTATCCATAATAATTAGTATAACCTCTAAATAAAGTATTTATATCATATGGACTAAAATTAATATCATGTGGGCCATGCCTAACTAGTGTGTGGGTCCCACTAGAGTCAAACTACCCCCGGGTCCCCGTTTCAAGTCGGATTGAGTTGAAATTCGAACCCGACTCAAATAACCCCAAAACAATATCATAAATAATAAAATAATATCAAAATAATTCAAAGAGGTCAAATGCAAAAATATCCTTAGGCCAAAAATGATATTAAAATATTATAATCACATGGTTAGGCTCTAGGTCAAACAGTCTCTAGGATTTTACTAGCAAAACGTCAAAACCACAAGTCATTGATTTAAATAATTTTAAAATGATTTAAAATTACCAAAAATCATATCATGAATTAAATATTATTATTAAAATAATTATAAACACAAAATTTTAAAATTACCCTCATTTGGAAAACTGGGTGCTACACATCACGCTATGATAGGTGAGAATACAAAAGGGATATTTCAAAAGACTATCAAGGTGCACCCGCATGCTATGATAGGTGAGAATACCAAAGGAGAATATATCCAAAATAGCTTGTGATGCCAGCGACCGGTGCATATAGATTAAGTGGGCTTTGCTGGTGGCAATCCCCGTGCAAGTTCTTGCATTGAAACAAAGTAGTCTAAGTTAACTGAATGAATCGCCTTCTGAACAGGCTTGAAATGTAATACACCAAATGATAAAGAGTACTTCATGCAAATGAGTTAGAGAACATGCCTACGACGTGCTAGAATCTGAGGCAGGGACACGCCCTCGACACTGAATCTTTACATGAATTACGTTAAGTTATTATGTATGAATTATTGACTAACTTGGTTTACCTTGGACAGGGAAGATCGGACGGTAAGTATGGGTAGATCGTGCATGTATTTCCATGCAAACACTTGGAATCGATAACACGAGATAGGTTATGAAATATGCCTTGAAACTGACCCCAAGGCAAGATTAGAAAGACAATAAATGATAGACGGTGCACAAAAATAAATAGAACGTGTTTGGTAATGATAGCGTTGTGGGAGAGCTAGTCTCCCCACCAGTGCATAACAATGTACTGATAACCCCACAGATTGTTTGCAGGAAGCGGGAGACGTTATCGGGTACGGAGCTTCCCTCGAACGTGCTAAGGCGCGGAGCTATCTCTGGAGCCTTGGAGCGTTGCAAGGAGCTGAAGCACCATATACAGGACATAATGTATCGGAACATCGCCATGAATCATTCCATCTTGTAAGCCACTTGGCACGCCTTTTATGTTTCAGAGAGAGAGAGAGCTTGAGCGACTTGTAATCTCGGCCTAGTGCCGCTTGTAAACTTCTTGAATGTCAATAAAGAGTTTGAATTCTCGTTCAATTTGTGTTCATTTACTTTCTGCTGCAAATGGGGACACTCTGTGCGACTCTGTGGCCTAGCTCAAATCGGCCGTTTCTGGGATTAGCCTTGTACGGGCGCAACCTAGGCCCGTGCGACATCACGCCTTAGCGAGGACGATCGCACCTACGGGAGCGGAGCGTGACAGAAATACCCCACACTTACGTCTACTTGGAATGTCCGAGCCCACACCCAAGCAGCCCGTAAGCCATGATTCCGCCTTGGCCGGCCACGATATCGTCGATCGTTGCCCTTGGAATCCCTTATTCTTCCTACCTTCCGTATATGATGGAATTTTCCACGACCATTTTGTATTGTCTTGTCATTTTAACTTAACGGCTGTCTTTGAGCCATAGGCTAACCTTAGCCATAATGCGTTATCGACCAGGTTGACGGCAGCGTCCGTTCAGCGCGGGTAGCGAGCCCCGATGCATGTTCCCGTCATACCTGTCGCTAACCATTTCTTTCTTTCTTATCTTTTATTCTTTTTTTCTTTTCTTTCTTTCACTTGTTCGTTCGTTCATTGATTCATTCACATATTCGTTCATTCATTCGTTGATTCATTCATTCACTTATTCGTTCATTCTTTTATTCATACATTATGCAACTCCCCGTACGGGAGTCGCCTTGGCGACCCATCGGTCCCAAAGTCTTCTAATGTTGCTATACTCTACTCGGAACGACTATGTCGATAGTCTTCTATTTCATTGTTGTAAACCATTCATTGTTTTATTATTGAGCGCATAAAGAATTTGAAATGTAAGCTTGTGCCTTAGCACGAGTGCGGAGTACGATGCGAGAGTTCTCACATTTTTCCAAGTTCCTTTCCATATTCTATACAATCATACAAGATGGAATTATTCACTTAGCTAGGTGCGTTGAGTCATTTATTAGCATGCACGGTGTTATTGTCTAGCGATTCTAGTAATAGTGTCCATATTGTTATGTGTCTAGGCTACGCAAAAAGGGTTCATCGGAGCCACCCACCTTAGCGATGTTCGCATCGGCCGAGCGATACTCCGAGCGCACCTTTGAAAGTCTAAGTCTAGATTCCTCTTGATGGGCAAATGTAAGTCTTGTATCGATTTCTTCATCGGGTCGACGCAACTCTTCGAGTCGACGGCTCGTTTGAGTCTTTGCACTTGCCGTTTGAATCGGCGTTCCGCTAGGGCGGAGCGGGTCATTACACAGTATGAGTTCATGCTATCTCAGATGCGCAGCAGGGGTCCTCAGTGATTTCATTGATTTTTTTATGAGTTGTATGTATTGGCCCTATGGGCAAATTGTTTATTGGTACACTTTTGTTTATACACTTGGTGGGAGACTTTTTATCATCTCCTATTTTTATTTGACTCTATTGGATGTTTGTGATGATGTGTGTCTGTGAAGTAAAGTATGCAGGATTTGAATATATTTATGTTTATGATGTTGTTTGTGATGATATAAAGTGCAGTATAAAGTGTAAAGTGCAGTGTGCAGGATTTGAATACATTTTTATCATCTCCCATTTCCAGATTAGTGTTTAAACTGTATGTAAAGTGCAGTGTGCAGGATTTGGAAATTGCATTATATTTTTTTAATTTTCCAGCATATTAGCGACGGTTTGGGACGTTTTGCGACGGTTTTGCGACACGGAAGTACGTCGCAAAGATGTATCGGTACGTCGCTAACTGCGACGGTCCGTCGCTAAACGTCGCTCAACGTGCTGACGTGGCAAACCTTGCCATGTCACTACATGCGACGAATAGACGTCGCTAGATATGTTGCTAAGTTAGCGACGTACTGTAAATGTCGCCGAACGTCGCTAAGTTTGCGACGTTTTAGCGTCGTAGACAATTCGTCGCAACAGCGACGATTGGCGATGAACTTTTGTTCTGCGACTAGCTTTTCGGCGACCTACTTTTTTGTCGCTAATTACATCGCTAAATATATGTAGCGACATATTTTTACTTATTAGCGACGTTTTTGGACGTCGCTAATTCAGCCTATTCTGGTAGTGTCTTCAATGGGAGTCAAGTTCGACGACGACGTTCAGGGACTATGGCTGCTGTGTACATTGCCAGACTCGTAGAAGATCGTACGAGTATTTATGATCGCTTCTGCTCCAGAGGGCATGGTCATTCTGGAGTTTGCCAAGAGCGGGGTGCTGAATGAAGAGATGCGGAGACGTTCTCAGGGCACTTTATCCTCATCCCACCACTCAGAGGCATTGGTTTCAGAGAGCCGTAGAAGGGGCAAAAGCAGGAGTCCAGGTAGTGGCATAGACAAGAGCAGGGGGAAGTCCAAGGGTTGTTACGAGGACTCGGAGTGTTACCACTGTGGCAAGAAGGGCCAAATCAAGCGGAACTGTTTCGCTTGGAAGGGAGAGAAGAAGGGCGACAAGGGGAAGCAAGAAGAGAACACTACAGCGGCGGCCTCGATGCATGGAGACGATGTGATCGTCGTAGGTGATGAGGTTATCACAAACCTCGCCTGCGATGACAATTCTTGGCTGGTGGACTCAGGGGCTTCAGTACATGTATCTCACAACAGGGCACTATTTGCCACTTACACGGCAGGTGACTGTAGAGTGTTGAAGATGGGCAATGGAGATGTGTCGAAGGCGGTTGCCGTTGGAGATGTGCATTTGAGAACGAATACGGGTGTGGTTCTTGTTCTCAAATATGTTCGTCATGTTCCTGATATCCGTTTCAACCTGGTATCGGTTGGAAGGTTGGATGACGAGGGATTCTTCAGTCTCTTCGGAAACAGTCAGTAGAAGCTTTCCAGAGATTCGATGGTGATTGCCAGAGGAAGCAAGAAGTTCGATCTCTACTATATGGAGGGGAGCTCACAGGGGGCACAGAAGGTGAACGCAGTCAGTGATGCGTCTACCGAGTTGTGGCACAAGCGGTTCGACCATATCAGCGAGAAGGGGATGAGCTACTTGGTGAACATGAAGGTAATTCCAGACCTCAAGTCTACAAAGTTGGAGAAGTATATGTACTGCTTAGCTGGGAAGCAAAATAGGGTGTCTTTCCAAAGTCACCCAAGTTCAAGGAAGCCGGCGTTGCTCGAGTTGATTCACTCGGATGTCTGCGGTCCTATGAAGGTAAAATCTATTGGTGGTGCTTCTTACTTTATAACTTTTATTGATGACTGTTCCAGGAAGGTTTGGGTCTATGCCTTAAAGACCAAGGATCAGGTGATGCCTACTTTCAAAGAGTTTCAGGCCTCTGTTGAAAGAGAGATGGGCAAGAAGTTATTGTGTGTTCGGTCCGACAACGGCGATGAATACATTGGTCCCTTTGATGCTTATTGCAGAGAGCAAGGGATACGACACCAGAAGACTCTGCCCAAGACACCTCAGCTCAATGGTGTAGCGGAGCGCATGAACAGGACACTGATGGAGAGGGTGCGGTGTTTGCTGTCAGAAGTAAACTTGCCGGGCAGTTATTGGGGTGAGGCACTTCTCACAGCTGCTTATGTTATTAATTTGTCTCCTAGTGCTCCTTTGCAGGATGATGTGCCTGACAAAGTATGGTACGGCAAAGAGCCGTCATATAATCACCTGTGAGTGTTTGGCTGTAAGGCCTTCGTGCATGTACCGAAGGACGAGAGGTCCAAACTTGAGCCGAAAACGAGGCGATGCGTCATTGTCGGCTACGGTCGGGATGAGTTTGGCTGTAGACTCTACGACCCGGTGGGAAAAAAGCTCTACAGAAGCAGGGGCGTGGTATTCATCGAGGATCAGACCATGACCAACACTCAGGATTTCGAGACGCCTTCTGAGGCTAAGGAATTGCCTGAGTTAGAGTCATTTCGCTTCGAGCAGTTTTCAGAGGACATCGCAGAGGATCCAATTATGGAGGAGTTAGTACATGGAGTTGCTCCAAACCTTGATCATCAGCCTGCTGATGGTGGTCAGGGTGTTCCTCAGGAGGATGAGCAATACCGGAAAGGCAGTTCCTGAAGGAGAGGGGGCTGTTGGTATACAGCCAGCACCAGTGGCTCCATTGAGAAGGTGCGACAGAGAGCGTCGACCATCTATGAGATACTCATCGGGTGAGTATGTGTTATTGACTGACGGAGGTGTCACGCCCCAGAACCAGAATACCGAAGAGCGGGGGCAGACATAGCCAGCTACGTAATCCTAAAGTACGTTAATACTCTGAAATCACGTATAAGCTGTCAAGACATGGGGGTTACTTTACAAGCCATCTGTCAATCCTATGGTTTAACAATCCTAGGTATCTCAATCACAGGCAGTTATACAAGAGCAATGAGTACGATCATCATACATATAATAGTAAGGCATCCCGAACCATATACATGACTGATCATGAAGCCAGTACCACAGAACTGATGACCAGCTAGAATATTAGTCGTACATGATAAGGACTAGCTATAGTCTAGAATACACATATCATGTTTATGCCCGTAGGCTACAATATCAACGAAAATACCAAAACACGAACTAAACACGTGCTCGGGGCTAAACGTCACAAGAGGAGAATTTACATATCAGTGGGAGAATGAAAAAGAAACCCACTGAGGCACTCTGGTGCTCCGGCTGGTCACCGTCGAGTAGATGGAGCGGTAGATCCTTCGGGTTCTTCTATCAGAACCTGGCCATACAAAACCAGTGGGGTCAGACCCCAAATAGCAAGTACCACAAAGGAGGCCGAACTATGAACTTAAAACCAGCAATCAACAGGGAAAGAAAGCAATAAGTAAGGGAGGATCGAGATTCGTGCAGTACCAATGCAGTTATCCCGAATATAGGAAAACAGTAAGTAAAGCATTTAGTAAACACGAGTAAAAGTAGACTTGTTAAGCAAACGATCTTTTAAGAGTTTATGCAAAGCAAGTAGTCATATGAACAGGTGAGATAAAGTAACTAGAGAACATATTAAATAACTAGAGCTAGGTAATATACGAAGAGAGGACGAAAGTACTATTTCGGAAGCCATGTTACAACCCTTAAACCAAACAAGGACCGAGGTTGTAACCCTTCGCCTGAACAGAACTTGGTCTCTGATCATTTATTGCTAAAGGTGACAATCATTAAGTGACACTCAGAGGGTGACAAACAGGGAGTGACAATACAGAGTACAATACATTAGAGTGACAATCATTGCAATCATAATCCTGGAAACAATTAGGAACTGGATCTAAACAAGACTTAGACTGGGAAGGTGATATACGATGAGATAACCATGGGACTATTCAGATAACCAGGTTACAACCCGTAAACCAAACAAGGACCGGGGTTGTAACCCTTCGTCTGAACGGAACTTGGTTTCTCCCACCATTTATCGGCAAGATAAAATAAGAAATCAGGACATGTAACAATCATGTACAAGACAGGACGAATATGAACAATCAGGTCATGTGACAATCTTGTGCAGGATCAAGTCAAGACTAGACTGAGTTAGACTCCATTCAATCAATCATGGCCAAGCAATAAGTACGGCTTGATACTTTAACTAACTAGGGTTATCACAGGCCTAGTTACTAGCAAGATGCAACGAGATTCTTCCAAGTCCGGTTACCTGTTTGTTACTACCTGAATGACCCCAGCAAAGAAAAGGAAAAGATAGCATGATATAGCAGACACACTGTAGTAAGATACATGTGTCCTAAGGTACCACACTCGACGGCGGGCTGGAAGTGCGCTCATCTCGACGGATAGCAACAAATCCCATGTATATATATATATATAAGGCCGGGATCAAAGGGGCAACAGGTAACTGGGAAAGTCTCTCCATGAACTACTGGATTATTCTAGTAATTAGCCTTAGTCCATTTCAGTATGAATCCCTGACCGTGGGAAACCAGGGATTCATGCCCTAGACATGATGCAAGACAAGACGGGTTCATTTGTACAAGCACAATCACCCACGGTGTCCAAGCCATTCATACTGGTCATGTCAGGTTAGCCGTCGCAACAGCATTTCAAGGAGTATCATGTCAGGTTTATCATGTCAAGAGTACGCCACGGCGGGCCACTATCATGTCATTATCACGTCAAGTTTACTGGTCAAGAGTGCGCCACGACGGGCCACTATCAGGTCATGTCAGGTCATTAATCAGGAGTGCACCACGGCGGGTCACTATCAGGTCATGTCATTTATCAAGGAGGGGAAAAACTTGCACAATATAATATATATATAATATATATATTCTTGAAGCTAAGGAAAAACTCTACAACTTTCATGTTTTGAGTTTTTCAAGATTCTAGCTACAAAACAACTTAACAGGCAAAAACAGTGAAATAGAACAATTCCTGCACGAATCGGCGCATGAGATTCCTGCACAAATCGGCGCATGGGATTCCTGCACGAATCGGCGCATGGGATTCCTGCACGAATCGACGCATGGGATTTCTGCACAAATCGGCGCATGAGATTCCTGCACGAATCGACGCATGAGATTCCTGCACAAATCGGCGTATGAGATTTCTGCACAAATCGGCGCATAAGATTCCTACACGAATCGGCGCATGGGATTCCTGCACAAATCGGCACATGAGATTTCTGCACAAATCGGCGCATGGGAAACTCACGTTGCGTCTTCAGTACATGCGCGTAGGGAACCTACGCGCATGACACGCTCGGAGTTAAGGGATGCGTTGCCGGGACTTCACGGCGCATGGCCTCCCGGGCGCATGAGGTTCATCGTCCCCAAACAGCAAGTTCAGCCATAAAAGTTCCGGAAACTTGTAATGGCCATAACTTCCTCATCCGGAGTCGAAATCAAGCGAAACAAAAGCCAAAACTGCATGAAATTAAATTCTCTACAACATGAAATAATTAGTTTTCGTAAACAAGTAAGTTTGGTAGATCAAAACCCAAGAAAACCGAAAATAGTATAAACTTAGATCTACAAGAATCCACCCGGTAAAATCAAAAACTCCAAGTTCTAAACATGCTTAGAATCATGCAAGGAAGAAGATGGAACAATCAAAAGTAAATTTGTTCAAGGTTCGGCAAGGTGTACTTGCCTCTCCTCCTTGGTGAAGAAGGAAAGAAGAAGAAGATGAAGATAGAAAATAAAAATGAATAATGGAGGAGAGAGAGTGGTAGGTGGCTTATATAACAAGCCCAAGCAATCTCCACCATTCATTCCTCTCCACTCAATCTAAACCATACACCTCTCTCATAAGGAACCAAACTAAACCAAACCAAGTCAAGGTAGAACCAAACCAAATAAAACCAAATCCAAGTTAAACCAAGTCATGAAATCCTACACTTAGGAAAATTTAAAATATCACACAAATTGATAAATACGAAATACGGCTCAAATAAATACGTATCCGTATAAAATATCGATACAGTGAGACGGGTCTCACAACTCTCCACACCTTAGAAAAATTTCGTCCTCGGAAGTTCCTGAGGCTAGTCGAGCAAGATAACAAAACAAAAGCTCCAGGAAACTCAACAACCTCAATAAATCAATTATGGCATACAAGTAAGGTAAAACAATCAGTAATGTAATTAAATACGTAAGCGGTAAATAAATGCACAAGAACAAATACAATCATAATCAAGAAGGGCTGGAGGCATATGGATCAATATGTCTTCTGAGACAGTTGTGTAGGAACCAACGTACTTGCTGGCCAAAGCTGACTCCCAAAAATGGATAAAAGTCAAGCCTTAAGGTAAGTTGGTACCAATGACTTAGTTCAAGACATGACTCTACCCAGGACGTATCATCGTAGTTGAAACAGATGCATGAACTTTATCACCTGTCTCAAGATACGAAGACAGAAGCGACTGGCTGATCGGGATGGACTGATATCTCTGCCTGCATGCTGAGACTGATCTCCATAACTGACCTGGCTGAAGAATGCTGAGCTGCCCTCGGCAAAACACGAACAAGATAATCAGAAGGATCAAGAACAGTACCCTTGAAAGTTGAAGGACACAAGATCAAATCATGGGAACAGGAATGACCAACGATCAAAACAGATATCAAGTCAAGGATCAGAGGTAGAGAATAATCCGAAGGAGATCAATAAGGATAATCGTTATTGAGATATCTAACATGGTAACCCCCACAAATCTGAAAATCGAGACCTGCATGGGCACACCACTAAAACCATGTCACGCCCCAGAACCGGAATACCGGAGAGCGGGGGCAGACATAGCAAGCTACGCAATCCCAAAGTACGTTAATACTCTGAAATTACGTATAAGCTGTCAAGACATGGGGGTTACTTTACAAGCCATCTGTCAATCCTATGGTTTAACAATCCTAGGTATCTCAATCACAGGCAGTTATACAAGAGCAATGAGTACGATCATCATACATACAATAGTAAGGCGTCCCGAACCATATATACATGACTGATCATGAAGCCAGTACCACAGAACTGATGACTAGCTAGAATATTAGTCGTACATGATAAGGACTAGCTATAGTCTAGAATACACATATCATGTTTATGCCCGTAGGCTACAATATCAAGGAAAATACCAAAACACGAACTAAACACGTGCTCGGGGCTAAACGTCACAAGAGAAGAATTTACATATCAGTGGAAGAATGAAAAAGAAATCCACTGAGGCACTCTGGTGCTCCGGCTGGTCACCGTCGAGTAGATGGAGCGGTAGATCCTTCGGGTTCTTCTATCAGAACCTGGCCATGCAAAACCAGTGGGGTCATATCCCAAATAGCAAGTACCACAAAGGAGGCCGAACTATGAACTTAAAACTAGCAATCAACAGGGAAAGAAAGCAATAAGTAAGGGAGGATCGAGATTCGTGCAGTACCAATGCACTTATCCCGAACATAGGAAAACAGTAAGTAAAGCATTTAGTAAACACAAGTAAAAGTAGACTTGTTAAGCAAACGATCTTTTAAGAGTTTATGCAAAGCAAGTAGTCATATGAACAGGTGAGATAAAGTAACTAGAGAACATATTAAATAACTAGAGCTAGGCAATATACGAAGAGAGGACGAAAGTACTATTCCGGAAGCCAGGTTACAACCCTTAAACCAAACAAGGACCGAGGTTGTAACCCTTCGCCTGAACAGAACTTGGTCTCTGATCATTTATTACTAAAGGTGACAATCATTAAGTGACACTCAGAGAGTGACAAACAGGGAGTGACAATACAGAGTACAATATATTAGAGTGACAATCATTGCAATCATAATCTTGGAAACAATTAGGAACTGGATCTAAACAAGACTTAGACTGGGAAGGTGATATACGATGAGATAACCATGGGACTATTCAGATAACCAGGTTACAACCCGTAAACCAAACAAGGACCGGGGTTGTAACCCTTCGTCTGAACGGAACTTGGTTTCTCCCACCATTTATCGGCAAGATAAAATAAGAAATCAGGACATGTAACAATCATGTACAAGACAGGACGAATATGAACAATCAGGTCTTGTGACAATCTTGTGCAGGATCAAGTCAAGACTAGACTGAGTTAGACTCCATTCAATCAATCACGGCCAAGCAATAAGTACGGCTTGATACTTTAACTAACTAGGGTTATCACAGGCCTAGTTACTAGCAAGATGCAACGAGATTCTTCCAAGTCCGGTTACCTGTTTGTTACTACCTGAATGACCCCAGCAAAGAAAAGGAAAAGATAGCATGATATAGCAGACACACTGTAGTAAGATACATGTGTCCTAAGGTACCACACTCGACGGCGGGCTGGAAGTGCGCTCATCTCGACGGATAGCAACAAATCCTATGTATATATATATATATAAGGTCGGGATCAAAGTGTCACGCCCCGCTCCCGTAGGAGCGATCGTCCTCCCTAAGGCGTGATGCCGCACGAGCCTAGATTGCGCTCGTGCAAGGCAATTCCATAACGGCCGATTACACCGGCGGCGACGAGGTCGTCGCACAGAAGTCCAAAGCAGAAACATTGAATACATTGTAGCAGAATTTAAAGAAGAACACATGAACCCAAGTAACTCAAAAGAATCTCTTTATTGATATTGAATACAAGATTACATTGTGGGCGCAAGGCCAATTACAAGTCTCTCAGGCTCACTTTTCTCTCATTTAGAATTCACTCTGCTCTCTCTCATCTCTCGATTACAAATGCTTGAATCCAGCGGAAGCTTCGGAAGGCGATGTCCATACATTATGTCCTGTATAAGTCTTCAGATCACGCGGCCGTACGCTTCGACTCGCCAAGGAACTCCGTGCCTCGACGCATCCAAGCGAGCTCCACGCCACGAGCTTCTACCTGTGCCTGCACATGAAACACTGTGTGGGTGTCAGTACCACTGTACTGGTGGAGTGAGCTCCTCGCCCACCCATACAAAACCTACACGTTCATTTACTTTGTGCAGCTTAAGCCCTTTCGATTGTCTTTCTAGTCTTGCCTTAGGATCAGTTTTAGGACCGGCGCCTTAGCGCAACTTGTGTATCAGAACCATCTCGTGCTAGCAATGTCAACGTTAACTCATACTTTGTGCCTAGACCACTCCTTGTGCCAACAACGTTAACCTATCAAGTCGTGTTCGCCTTACGGCCGTAATCAGAGACGCACTACGCAACAGACTCTATTTCCTTGTCTCTAGTCCTTTCTCGTGCTTGTATTGCCGACGCACCGACTTATACTTGTCTTTCGTGCCGAACTCTAGGACGTAACGACTCGGTCATGCCATACTCGACTCGTGCTTCAATGTTACCGAGGCAGTGCCTCCTCGCTTAGTCTCGCCTACACTTGTGTTGTGACAACGCGACCGTGCCTCATAACTCAACGTAACTCCACACAACATGCCCTACGGCCCTTTTTGACTTAACTCGCAACTTAAAAGTCGACGCCACATCTCGTGCCGAAGCACGTCGCCTTTGCTGTAGCTAAATCTTAGGCTCCGATATTGTGTCTTTTTAACTCATACATATTCAACCGAATCCAAAGGCACGCACACGGATTGCCGCCCGTGCCGACACAAAACTTACCATATTAGTTGAAAACAACAATTATTATTAAGTGTTTGTTATGGGATTGGCCTAACCAGCCGCCTTGGACGTAGCCGGGTAATACGGGACCCCTGCAACGCAGGTAGCGAGCCCCGATGCAAGTCCCCGTCTTACCGATGCCTTACCGGCGTTGCCTAACCAGCGCGGCTACAACCAGTTTCTTCCTAGGCCGAGACGGTCCCGTGGCCTCGGAATTCCGCTCGAAGAAACCACCCCTTGTCGACAAGTGTCCAAGTTCATAAGGGTTACATGGAGTGTTTTAGGATACAGTTTGGGCTTGTTATGTGATCAATTTATTTACTTGGTTGTTTTAACTCTTTTCCTTTTTCATACTTTCTTTGCAGAGCCCCTAACCAGGGTTGCCTCGGCGATTAACCATCGCTTAGACTTAACGTTCTTTGAACTCAGGGAACGGCTACTGCATAGCCTTCCAACTTAACTTGAACATAACGTGTTTCCATAAGTATCGACCGACCGTGGCTAACTTTCCACTGAACCAACCGTGGCTCGTGCCTCTAAACCGACTCGTGTTCGACGCAACGCTGTCGCCCAAGTCATACCTCATATGACGGGCCTTGGGATCGTGGGACTAATTAACTTGACAACCGCAGAATGAGCAGGACAGCACATAGAATAACTTAGGTCGACCGGCATAACTTTGCCTAACTCACTCAAGCCTACAACTTAACCCAAGGAACGAGCAAAGGCTACGCCAAGCCTTGTGGGACAGGATCGTGCATGCTTTTAGCAAGCATTTGTGCGGGCGACGCCTATGACTTAGGCTAACTCTCAACTTTTGCACCGAAGACCAACTTTCCTTCTCCCAAGCCACGGGATGAAGGACCGAGTGTCATTTTCAAAGCACGCCGTGCACTAACTCTAAGCCGACAGTGGGACGTTTTCCATGTTCTAACTCGATTCAAACCGTCGGGATTATGCCCTTAGCTATGTGGATGCGTAGCTTTTATTATCAAGCCTAACTTGTGCAAGTTGAAAACACGATTTATTATGTGAAGGCAAAGATGAGGAGAGTTCACCGAAACTACCCCACCTGAGCGATGTCTCCGAGCAAGCCGTTGCAAGGCTAAGACCGAACGCCGTCGGCGTTTCGATTCCTCCGATTGACTTTGCGGGACGGGGCACTACACAAAGGGGCAACAGGTAACTGGAAAAGTCTCTCCATGAACTACTGGATTATTCTAGTAATTAGCCTTAGTCCATTTCAGTATGAATTCCTGACCTTGGGAAACCAGGGATTCATGCCCTAGACATGATGCAAGACAAGACGGGTTCATTTGTACAAGCACAATCACCCACGGTGTCCAAGCCATTCATACTGGTCATGTCAGGTTAGCCGTCGCAACAGCATTTCAAGGAGTATCATGTCAGGTTTATCATGTCAAGAGTGCGCCACGGCGAGCCACTATTATGTCATTATCACGTCAAGTTTACTGGTCAAGAGTGCGCCACGACGGGCCACTATCAGGTCATGTCAGGTCATTAATCAGGAGTGCACCACGGCGGATCACTATCAGGTCATGTCATTTATCAAGGAGGAGAGAAACTTGCACAATTAAATAATAATATATATATATAATATATATATTCTTGAAGCTAAGGAAAAACTCTACAACTTTCATGTTTTGAGTTTTTCAAGATTCTAGCTACAAATCAACTTAACAGGCAAAAACAGTGAAATAGAACAATTCCTGCACGAATCGGCGCATGAGATTCCTGCACAAATCGGCGCATGGGATTCCTGCACGAATCGGCGCATGGGATTCCTGCACGAATCGGCGCATGGGATTTCTGCACAAATCGGCGCATGAGATTCCTGCACGAATCGGTGCATGAGATTCCTGCACGAATCGGCGCATGAGATTTCTGCACAAATCGGCGCATGAGATTCCTGTACGAATCGGCACATGGAATTCCTGCACAAATCGGCGTATGAGATTTCTGCACAAATCGGCGCATGGGAAACTCACGTTGCGTCTTCAGTACATGCGCGTAGGGAACCTACGCGCATGACACGCTCGGAGTTAAGGGATGCGTTGCCGGGACTTCACGACGCATGGCCTCCCGGGCGCATGAGGTTCATCGTCCCCAAACAGCAAGTTCAGCCATGAAAGTTCTAAAAACTTGTAATGGCCATAACTTCCTCATCCGGAGTCGAAATCAAGCGAAACAAAAGCCAAAACTGCATGAAATTAAATTCTCTACAACATGGAACAATTAGTTTTCGTAAACAAGTAAGTTTGGTAGATCAAAACCCAAGAAAACTAAAAATAGTATAAACTTAGATCTACAAGAATCCACCCGGTAAAATCAAAAACTCCAAGTTCTAAACATGCTTAGAATCATGCAAGGAAGAAGATGGAATAATCAAAAGTAAATTTGTTCAAGGTTCGGCAAGGTGTACTTGCCTCTCCTCCTTGGTGAAGAAGGAAAGAAGATGAAGATGAAGATGGAAAATGAAAATGAATAATGGAGAAGAGAGAGTGGTAGGTGGCTTATATAACAAGCCCAAGCAATCTCCACCATTCATTCCTCTCCACTCAATCTAAACCATACACCTCTCTCATAAGGAACCAAACTAAACCAAACTAAGTCAAGGTAGAACCGAACCAAATAAAACCAAATCCAAGTTAAACCAAGTCATGAAATCCTACACTTAGGAAAATTTAAAATATCACGCAAATTGATAAATACGAAATACGGCTCAAATAAATACGTATTCGTATAAAATACCGATACAGTAAGACGGGTCTCACAGGAGGAGAGCCCGAAAGTTTTGCAGAGGCTATGGAAGACGAACACATATGGAGTGGATGGAGGCTATACAGGAGGAGATGAGTTCCTTACACGCCAATTCCACTTATGAGCTGGTGCGGTTGCCAAAGGGCAAGAAGGCTTTGAAGAATCGATGGGTGTTTAGAGTGAAGCAGACGGATGATGCTACTCGCCCTCGATACAAAGCGAGGCTGGTAGTTAAAGGCTATGATCAGCGGAAAGGCATAGATTATGATAAAATCTTTTTGCCTGTCGTCAAGCAATCGTCTATTCAGGTGGTGCTAGCATTGGCAGCCAGTCTCAACTTGGAGGTCGAGTAGATGGACGTGAAGACAGCATTCCTCCATGGTGATATTGAGAAGGAGTTATACATGGAGCAGCCAGAGGGATTCTGTGAGAAGGACAAGTCACATTTGGTCTGCCGGTTGAGGAAGAGCTTGTATGGTCTGAAGCAGGCTCCGAGGCAGTGGTACAGAAAGTTCGAGTCGTTTATAGGGGAGCATGGTTATGCACGGACGACGTCGGATCACTGTATATTTGTGAGGTATTTTGCCGATGATGATTTCATTATTTTATTGCTCTATGTAGATGATATGCTATTAGTGGGCCGGAATGCCACTAGGATAGCGGAGTTGAAGCGCCAACTGGGCGCGGCCTTCTCTATGAAGGATTTGGGCGCAGTGAAGACTATTCTTGGGATGGAGATCAGCCGAAAGAGAGAGTCAAAGCTACTACACTTGTACCAAAAGAAGTATATTCACCGGATACTTTAGCGTTTCGGTATGGACGGATCGAAGAAAGTGAGTTGCCCCCTTGCGGTCCACTTTAAGTTCACTGAGGAGCAGTGTCCATCTACCGAGGACAAAAAGGAAGATATAGAGCGGGTTCCATATGCTTCAGCTGTGGGGAGCCTTATGTATGCTATGGTGTGTACGAGGTCAGACATCGCTCATGCAGTTGGCGCAGTTAGCAGGTATATTTCAAATCCTGAAAGGGTACATTGGAGTGCGGTCAAGTGGATTCTACGATAACTTCAGGGCACTGCCGATTGGAGACTTTCCTTTGGTGGTGACGAGTCGAAGCTGGTTGGGTATACCGACGCTGATATTGCTGGAGATATAGACACGAGATGATCGACTTCGGGCTATGTGATGATGTTTGCCGGAGGAACGGTATCGTGGCAGTCGCGATTGTAGAAGTATGTTGCCTTGTTGACAACGGAGGAGGAATACATTGCGGCGACGGAGGCTTCCAAGGAGTTGTTGTGGATGAAGAAACTGTTGTAGAAAATAGGGCTGAAGCAAGAGCAGTATACTTTGCTTTACGACAGTCAGAGTGCTATTTACCTTGTGAAGAACCAGACATTTCATAGTCGGTCCAAGCACATCGAGACTCGGTATCATTGGATACAGGATGTGGTTGAGAAGAAGGACGCGGCGCTTGAGAAGGTTCATACTGATGACAATGGAGCGGACATGCTCACGAAGGTTCTACCAAGGGGGAAGTTTGAGTACTACATATAGATCGTCGGGATGACGACCTCCTCCACCTAGTTATGAAGGGAGAGATTTGTTGGAGTAGGTGGGGTTCCCAACCTATGTGAAGAAGACTCCGGAGTACGACGAGCGCCGTCTGTGTGTCAGAGAAGCTCGGGGAGGTGACGAGGCCAGTCGGAGAAGCCGAAGAAGCTCGGGAGCTGCCAGAGGAGCTGCTGGAGAGAGGGAGGCAGAGTTCGGGCCGAACTCTGCCCCAGGGGAGAGTTCTGGCCGAACTCTGCTTTCCTGTTCCAGAACCTTGCCGGAAGCAGAACACAGAGTTCTGGCCGAACTCTGTGCCAGGACAGAGTTCTGGCCGAACTCTGTGTGTCGGGGCTGAAGCATTTTTCAGGATGATTTAATCATCGTTGGATCGTATCCTACGGTCCAGGTTTTGTTGCGGATTAGGGGGTTTATACATGGTTATTTCTAACCCTAATCACAACACAACATTGAAGAACAAGAGAGAAAAGAGAGGCAAGAGTGCCATTGCAACTTTGGGAGAGAAGGAGGATTGAAGGCCATTTTCGAAGGAGGATCGTGTTCAGGTAATCTCTACTCGTCGTCCTTGTTCTTCGTAGCTTTGTAATCATTATTCTTGCTCCTAAGTGTTGTGGGAATCCGATTTGGATCGGGCTAAGTTTGTAGTGGGTGTACTCCTTTATTTCATTAGTGAAGGCTTCTCAGGGTTGGACTCCGATCGTCTCGTGGTTTTTCTTGCAAGGGTTTTTCACGTCAAAAATTCTCTGTGTCTGCGTGGTTTATTTTGATGTTTTGGTTCGTGCGTTATTTTGCTCGGTTCTCTCGCAGGTACTTTCTAGTTTGGGGAAAGGTTTTCGCGTTTCTTTTCCAACACTTGCCTTGCAACTCTAGACTCGTACGACACCACGTTCCAGCGAAGGCGATCGATTTGGTTGAATCGATGCGATGACGAACGATTTGGTGGGTCAGAGCGTGACCAGGTACGTGCTTGATATTGAGAAGAAAGATGGGCTAAGGAGAGAGGTGGTGATGGCGATGATGGTAGCAGCGTTTTAAGTCGAAGTCGACGTCGGTGAAGCCGGAATCGGGCACGTCGAAGAGGAGGTGCTCAGGGTTAACCGTGTTGAGGAGGAGACATTCGAAGACGGACGCGTCAAGGAGGAGGCTCTAGAGGGGGATAGCAAGGAGCAGTGGGGTTGAGAAGCTGGAAGAGCCTCTCTTTTTTGTTCCTGTAGAAAAAGAGAGAGAATTATGTTGATGATAAAAGTGGAGAAAGATAATTATGTTGATGATGGAAGTGGCGTTAAAGAGAGAATGATGTTGATGATGTGGATGCTCCTTGGGAAGGAGAAAAAAATGGAAAAGAAAGAAAAAAAAAATTGCTTTGTTTAATATTTTTTAAATGTAGCTATAATACTATTTAGTTTAGCAATATATATGTTGATATAGAAAGATGTAAAATGTTGGTGTTTTTGCCTTTGGACTAGAAAAGATAGTCCCACATCGGCTACACCAAATGGTGAGTATCTCAATATAATGCATTGCTTGTGTTGAGGTGTGCAAATGAGGTGTAGTGGGGCACAAGTTTGTGCCATATGGAAGTATTTTCCTAGAAGGAAAAAGGATTAAATCCAACAAGGATGCAAGTTAATTTTTGTTGTGCGGACTCGGACTCGGACGCGGACTCCAAGATGTCTCGTGCATGCACGGGAGGGTTCGGGGGGTAGGCGTGGACTGGCACACTTCTATGCTGATTGTGGGATGATCTAAAATATCAAACTCTATTTTTGAGTATTGGTATTTTAGTCCCACATCGGATAGGAGAAGAGGTGAAGTCTCAACTCCACTCTATAAATAGAGCCCCTTGGCCTCCTTTGAAAGATGCACCAAGAAGAGAGAAAAGGGAGTCTGTAAAGTCCAGGAAGCCCGTTCAAGTCTCAAATATTGACTTACGAGCGTTCCAGAAGTTCTCCTGAACTTGCTGGTTCCTGGGAGCTTATCCGTACTGCGGGTATAGCTTTGAGCGCCGGTGTTCTACACCCCAGCGAGATCCGTTCTTCTTCTTCCTTCCTCTTTCTGTTGCCTTCGAGAATCTGAGACTCAACTGTTGTTGATCATCTCTTGTTGCCTTCGAGAAACCGCTATTGCAAACGCGATTCGATTTTTTTTTTAATCGTTTAGGCTACGCAATCAGCATTATTTGCATCTCTTTTTTAGGGATTGCAACTGCATTCTTTGCATCTCTTCTTAGGGATTGCAACTGAGTTTTTCCATCGATTGTTTGCAAATAGACTAACAATCTCAAAGCTATACGATTCGATGGAAAACACTCGTGCTTCGCTTGTCGATACCGGCTTTAACAAGTTGGAGAAATTCGACGGCGAACACTTCCAGATCTGGAAGCGAAAGGTGACTCTGAACCTTCAACTCGTGGATGTTGATCACGTGTTGGATGAGGAAGAACCAATCGTTCCAGCAACAGGATCTGCTGCTGTTCTGGCCACTGCTACGAGCAAGCAGACGAAGTGGAAAAAGGATAACAGCATATGCAGGCTGCTGATCCTGAATTCCATGGAAGACTCTCTGGCCGAGTCCTACACAAAGAGGACTTCTGCCAAAGAGATCTGGGAGTCCGTGGGGAAGCTGTATGACGACGACGAGGCCCGGTCGAAGATGTTCATGGTTGAAAAATACCACAAATGGGTCTTTGAAGACGAGAAGACCATGCTGCCCCAAGTGAAAGAGTTCCTGAAGCTGCGCCAGAAACTGGAGGACGATAGCATGCCCCTCGTCGACAAGTTCGTCGTTGGAGGGGTCGTGGCAAAACTTCCTCCAGGATGGAGCAACATCTATGCAAGGATGCATAGGAAGAAGATGGAGATTAACCTGGATAATCTCCTCAGCGAGATTCATGTTGAGGACGAGATGCGCTCTCAACAGAAGTTGGACACCCTGTCCAAACAACTAGCAACGGCGAATCTGGTTCAAGCCACCAGAGAGAACAAAGGGAAGCAGGCGGCTTCTCACCACAAGAAGAAGGACTTCTCGAATCTGAAAGTGAAGGGTCCAGGATTCAAGCAACAGAAGTCCAAGTCCCATGTGACCTGCTTCAACTGTGGCAAGAAGGGTCACTATAAAAGTGAATGCAAGTCCAAGCCCAAAGAGCAAGGTGAGCCTAACAAGGTTTCTTTGGTTACTAATCAGGTTGCCATGATAGCACAGGTTGCAACTGTGGGGGCAGACTTGGACTGGTGGATAGACACTGGCGCGACATGTCATGTCTGTTCAGACAAGGAATGGTTCGTCTCCTATGAGCCTACTTCCGAGAAAGTCATGATGGCGAACCAGGCACAAGCTGAAGTACTGGGGATCGGGACGGTGGAGCTGAAGCTTACATCGGGGAACATTCTGACGCTTCAAGGTGTGAAGCATGTTCCTGCAATCGCAAAGAACCTGATCTCTGGGAGCCTGCTCTGCAACGCAGGCTTGAGGATGGACATCAATGCTGGCCAAATGGTGATGTCCAAGAAGGGTACTTTCTTCGGGAAAGCTTTTCAGACTGAAGAAATGTACAAAATTCAGCTTGTTGTAACCCAGCATAATAATGTCAATGCTATCACTAGTTTGAATTACTCTCTTGAGTTGTGGCATAATAGACTAGGACATGTTCATTGTAAGCGAATAAACAAAATGTCTAGTCTAGGACTTATCTCCAAGTGTGGGGATAAGGTAGAGAAATGTGAGATATGTGCTCAGACGAAGATCACTAGGAAACCCTTCCACAGTGTCCATCGAAGCACAGATCTTCTGGAGTTGGTTCACTCAGATATCTGTGACTTCAAACAATTCTCTACAAAGGCCGGGATGAAGTATTTCATTACTTTCATCGATGACTTCTCCAAGTATGCCTTCGTCTATTTACTCAAATCTAAAGACGAAGCATTCGAGAAGTTCAAGGAGTTCAGGGCCGAGGCTGAACGGCAAACTGGACAACAACTCAAGAGGCTAAGGAGTGATCGAGGTGGGAAATATAGGTCTCATGAATTCTCATCATTCTGCAAAGAACATGGAATCATCAACGAGACGACGGCTCCGTATTCTCCACAATCCAACGGAGTAGCAGAAAGGAAGAACAGAACGTTGACAGAGATGATGAATTCTATGCTGTTGACTGCGGGTCTCCCAAAGTGCTATTGGGGAGAAGCTGCATTAACGGCCACTTTCATTCTGAACAGAGTGCCGTATGCAACTTCCGACATAACTCCTCATGAACTCTGGTTCAAAGTCAGACCCAACCTGAATGTCATTCGAGTGTGGGGGTGCCTGGCTTATGTGAAGCTCCCGGATCTAAAGATTCAGAAGCTGGGGACAAGGACTACTAAGGCGATCTTCCTGGGGTATGCCGAGAAGAGTGATGCTCGGAGATTCCTTGATATCGAGTCAAATCATATCATCGAATCTCGCGATGCTGAATATTTTGAAGAAAAGTTTACAAGGCACAAGAACATTGTTCTCGCGGACATTCCGGAGAATAATGAGGGTGCGGAGCAGACAGAGATCTTTATCGAACCAGTAGTCCAAGATGGAGTTGTTGTCGAGGAGACACCAGCTGAACCAGAACTCGCTGAGCCGTCAACTAAGCGAGCGAGGAGGCCGAAAGACTTCGGAGATGACTTCGTCACCTATCATGTGGAAGCAGATCCGCTTACCTATGATGAGGCGATGAAGACCAGAGATGCTATATTCTGGAAGGAGGCGATTGACAATGAGATTGACTCAATCACCTCCAATAACACATGGGTATTGGTCGACCTACCAGAAGGAGCAAGACCCATCGGATGCAAATAGATCTTCAAGAAGAAGATGAAAGCACATGGAACCATTGACAAGTTCAAGGCCAGGCTAGTGGCCAAGGGGTTTGCTCAGAAGCAGGGGATCGACTACTTTGACACTTATGCTCCAGTAGCTCGGATGACAACTATCAGATTGTTAATTGCTTTAGCAGCAATACACAAGCTGGTGATACATCAGATGGATGTGAAAACGGCATTCCTTAATGGCGAGCTGACCGAAGAGATCTACATGCAACAACCAGAAGGTTTTGTCGTCAGAGGTCTGGAAGACAAAGTCTGCAAGTTGATGAAGTCTCTGTATGGTTTGAAGCAAGCTCCCAAAATGTGGCATGAGAAGTTTGACAAGGTGATAAGGTCAAATGGCTACAGGGTCAGTGAAACAGACAAGTGTGTCTATACGAAGTTTGCTGACGGAAGAGGAGTAATCGTTTGTCTATACGTGGACGACATGCTAATCCTAGGTACGGATTTAAGCTGCGTCACAGAGACAAAGAAATTCCTCTCGACCAAGTTCAGTATGAAGGACTTGGGGGATGCCGACGTAATCTTGGGGCTCAAGATCATCCGGACAGGCACTGGAATAGCGCTGTCACAGTCTCATTACATTGAGAAGATGCTCTCTCGCTACGGGTATCAAGATCTTCCTATTATTGATACACCGTACAGGAGTGATCTGAAACTGGAGCCAAATTCGAAGGAGAGCGTCAGGCAGTTGGAGTACGCTAGCGTCATCGGAAGTTTGATGTACGCTACTACTGCCACAAGGCCTGACATAGCCTTTGCCGTGGGAATGTTGAGTCGATTTACGAGCAATCCAGGCGTAAAGCATTGGAAAGCTGTGAAGCGTGTTATATCTCAAGAAGACTCAGACATATGCACTATACTACAGCGGAGATCCGTCAGTAGTGGAAGGCTTCAGTGATGCTAGCTGGTGTTCAGAGGTGGAGAGCGAATATTCCACAGGTGGATATGTGTTCGCCATGGGTGGAGCTGCTATATCGTGGAAGTCGAAGAAGCAGACTATGTTATCTCGCTCCTCCATGGAATCTGAATTCTTTGCATTGGACGCTGCAGCAGATGAAGCAGAGTGGCTTCGGGAGCTCATGTATGACCTTCCAATGGTTGGGGCTCAGATACCGACGATTCCGATATACTGTGACAACCAGGCGGCAGCAGCAGTGGCATCAAATGAACTCTTCAACGGGAAGAAGAGGACTGTGCGGTTGAAGCACAGAGCAGTGAACGATCTCATAAAAAGGGACGTCATTGCAAGTGATCGATGTTCGGAGTCAGGAAAACCTGGCGGATTCGTTCACGAAGGGTCTCAAGCGTCAGCTGGTCGAGGACACAGCAAGGAAGATGGGCTTGAAGGCATTCTAATATTGTGTCATTATAATCCTATCAATAAATTTTATGTTATTGGTTCAAAGAGAAATCTACCAGATATCTAATTTTTTGATTCAAGGGAGGACTATTGACTGGAAAAATATTAGTTAACAGTGGGCACTTGTTCTGCGGAACATGTAAGGGTTTCGGACCCAGAATCACTGTTGTCTACTATGAATTTTCTACGGAAAATTGATCCTGTGAGAAGGATGGCATAATGCCTTAATGAGTTCTCAGACTGAGTGAAGGTCTGTTATGCTTTACAGGAAGCATGGTGGCGCAACAACCACAAAGGAGTGTTACAACTCCATGCTACAGTGGGGTGACTCCACCATGAGGTTCCCAGGTAGGGGTAATGCCTCGGCTTTGTTAGCCAAGTTACAGGCGGCGTAGCACCGCATATAGGCAGGTAGCCTAATGTTGCATAATCGTAATAAAGAGATGTAGGCAGCACTACAAAGAGGCCGGTGTCCTCATGTTACAGTGGCATGACACCACGATGAGGTACCCAGGTAGGGGTAAAGCCTCGGCTTTGCAAGCCATGTCATAGTGGCGTAACACCACAAGGGAGCGCAAGGCTTCATGCTGGGTAGTTTGGCACTACAAAGAGGCTTGAGACCTCATGCTACAGTAGTATGACACTACGATGAGGTTCCCAGGTAGGGGTAATGCCTTGGCTTTGTCAGCCATGTCATAGCGGCGTAGCACCGCAAAGAAGCGCAATGCTTCATGCCAATGACTCTTTATATAGAACTCACCTATAGTGTATGGACAGAGATATCAGGCCGTCTCTTGAGGGTAAACTTGTAGACGCCCAAAAATTATACACTGAAACCAGGCTGGCACAAGGCCTTCAATGTGCAGCCAGAAGCACAGTTGATGTCACTATGTGAGTAGGAAGAATTGCAGTTATGGTGCAGAATTCAAGGCTTAGTCCATTCTTGTATCATGCTGTTATTTAACCTATGCGGGAAGATTCAAGTCGTAGCGACATCTCTCCTAATGCATGATGGACAATCACTGTGGGGAACGCTCAACCCATATATTGAGATATGTGGGGGATTGTTGGTGTTTTTTGCCTTTGGACTAGAAAAGATAGTCCCACATCGGCTACACCAAATGGTGAGTATCTCAATATAATGCATTGCTTGTATTGAGGTGTGCAAATGAGGTGTAGTGGGGCACAAGTTTGTGCCATGTGGAAGTATTTTCCTAGAAGGAAAAAGGATTAAATCCAACAAGGATGCAAGTTAATTTTTGTTGTGCGGACTCGGACTCGGACGCGGACTCCAAGATGTCTCGTGCATGCACGGGAGGGTTCGGGGGGTAGGCGTGGACTGGCACACTTCTATGCTGATTGTGGGATGATCTAAAATATCAAACTCTATTTTTGAGTATTGGTATTTTAGTCCCACATCGGATAGGAGAAGAGGTGAAGTCTCAACTCCACTCTATAAATAGAGCCCCTTGGCCTCCTTTGAAAGATGCACCAAGAAGAGAGAAAAGGGAGTCTGTAAAGTCCAGGAAGCCCGTTCAAGTCTCAAATATTGACTTACGAGCGTTCCAGAAGTTCTCCTGAACTTGCTGGTTCCTGGGAGCTTATCCGTACTGCGGGTATAGCTTTGAGCGCCGGTGTTCTACACCCCAGCGAGATCCGTTCTTCTTCTTCCTTCCTCTTTCTGTTGCCTTCGAGAATCTGAGACTCAACTGTTGTTGATCATCTCTTGTTGCCTTCGAGAAACCGCTATTGCAAACGCGATTCGATTTTTTTTTTAATCGTTTAGGCTACGCAATCAGCATTATTTGCATCTCTTTTTTAGGGATTGCAACTGCATTCTTTGCATCTCTTCTTAGGGATTGCAACTGAGTTTTTCCATCGATTGTTTGCAAATAGACTAACATAAAATTGGGTAAATTTTAATTTAAGTCATAGATATTGCTTAGATAGGAGAGATATTAAATAGTAGATAATAATAAAATAATTATTATTATTTATTATCATTATTATTGTTATTATGTAATTAAAAATTAATTATATTTTAAAAATAATTAAGAAATAATGAATTTGTCATTTCTAAGTTTTACTTATTCAAAACATCCAAACAATAGATTCATGAATTTGTCACTTCCAATCTCCACTTTTTTAAACTTCCAAACGAAAAAAGTGAAAAAATATGTATACGCATGACATGCGTATACAATACATATGCAAAATATAGATTTTACAATTTTTTTTCATACGCAAAATGTCTATTTCTCATTTCAACTCACTTTGCCGAACCAAACAGTTGAGTAGATGTTTTAAGTGACCCCATCAACTATTTAGTAATAATTTATAGATATTATACATTTTATATTAATTTTTATTTAATTATTTGTATATGGGATCCAATTTGTAAATTAAAACAAAATAAATAAATAAATTAGCTTATTGATTGTTATAATAACATGTACTTCCATTTCAAATTAATTTCGAACGCATCTAAATCTTGGAGGAATTTATAAGACTCTTTGGAGTTCATTTCTGCACCCCTCTACCTATTAAGGAAGGAAAATGAATTTTTAGACTAGTTACTTAGTGATTGGTCATAGTTGGTAGACAATTTTTCAGGTCAATCAGCTAAGAGTTAGAGCAAACTGTTTTGAGAATGAAGGGAGAATGGATTAGGATTTCATGCATACGAGCTTGAGAATAAAAGAGACACTACAAAATTAAAGTAACTTTGCTGTGTTTTATTAAACTTCCCTCAACTCTTCTCTTAAGACCGATTATCCGAGGGATCTCCTTTCAAAACTAGATTCAGGAAACTTATGTTGAATGGACAAGATTTGAGGAATAGTTATTTAACTTGGTTAATTTAAAATATATTTCTCCTTTGTATAGAAAATATATTTTCTCTTTTTTTAGTATAATATTAGTAAATAGTAAAATCAGACCATTCCTCTAAAATCAGACCATTCCAGGCTGTGCAAATGATACATATCATAGATTAATAAGAAGCAAAAGTGATGAATTTTGCAAGGAATTTGCATCCATACTAGGTTGCTATGTTCACAAACAAAGAGAGCCCTAGTCCAGTTCCCTGCAGGAATAATTGACAAATTCCTTTGCGGTGACATTAATCAACACTTGATGATAGTAATTGTGTTGTGTGCAGCAAAAAATAAATAGGTTTTATATTTCTTCAATCTACAATCACTAGCACGGCTAAGACCAAATTGATTTGGCATTGCAAAGAGAATTCTCAATTTGCAAATTCTCTTGCAAGGAGAAAAACATAGAGAATTAACTGCCGATGTTCAAACAAAGAGTGCTTATGATAACTCGCATATATAATAATTAAGAAAATTAGTTGTCTAAGCAAAAAAAAAAGGGGGTATTCCTCATCCTTTTATGTGCTTTTGACACCCCTAAAACAAGCATAAAAGAAGGCAGATATGAGAATGAACGGTTGTGGACAATTTAAGCAAGTACTTGCTGAAGTTAAAATATACTTGTCAGTAAAGAAAATAACCATAAGTAAATCACAAATAGAGGTTTACATTGAAGCAACATCTTCAACAACAACAAAAAACCCTCTACAACAGTAATGTTTCCGTCTATGAAGGTGTCACAAGCAAGTACTTCCAAACATAATAAATCAGTCATCTTGCTACCCTTTCTTTACCAGCGAGCTGTTTAGGCACAACGATCGGTCACACTTCTCTCAAAGACAGACCAAGGACGAGGTCCAACTGAGATGGAGATGATGTACAAATTTTAATCACATAAGATCACAGGTTACAACACTAATTTCATAGGATGCTTTTGAATTTCTGCTCAAAAGAGAATTGTTCAGCACAAATTTACACTAGATACAACCCTGCCAACAGCAGTCACGATGTCGAGTCATCCCCATGCTGAAACAGGGCCTTGCATGACTTACTCCCTGAGTATGGTGCCTCTAGATCCCTGCAGCTATCCTCTTGCTCACGGAAGTTTTTCTTCCCAGTCAACGGCGTTTCACACACAATTTCACCTTTTGATTCGTGCCGCTGCCTCTTCTTAGATTTAGATTTAGATTTAGGTCGAGACTCTTGTGTAGGTTTCTCTATTCTTGGCTGTCTGCAAGCCCACACCCTATGCAGATCTGGCACCCAACTGGTGAATGATGCAAATCTCCGGGCCCTGTCTCTTTGCATCTGGGCTTTTAACAGCATTATTTGATGTGCATTGGCAGATATATCTAGCTGCCTATTAGCATCATCTTCCTGTAACTGGACGGCATTTTGGTTGCGAGAAACTCTACCTGCTGATCTGGAGGCATCCTTAGGGGCATTATAGTTTTCATCTTCAACTCTGTGTGGTTCATCACCGTTGCTAACAGGTAAGGAATCAGATGCACCCACTTCTTCCTCGTCAAAGGAGAAAAATTCCATCTGCTCGTATATTTTACAGATAATCTCTCCCAGAGAATGGGAATACCTGCAAAAGGTCAGCAATTTAGGCATTTCCTTCCATTATATCCTTAAGCCTGTTATCTATTGTAGTTCGAGTATAGGTAAGATGCATTTGTATGCTAAGTTGTGCCTACTGACCTCCTCATTGCTATTAGAAAGTTATGCAAATGTTGAAAGGTCAAATAAAGAATGCACTAGTTTAGTTTACCCCGTGTAAATACAATAAAGCAAAGTGACCTATTCATGTTATACCAAATTTTGCATATAAAATTTATGCTAAGCAAATGTAATTAAAAAAAAGGGGACTGAAGAAGAATTTTCCATAAAGTTTTACTCAATTAATGCTTCAAGTGCATTTACCGTTATAAATGTGAATAGGAAGAGTAAAGAGACTTAACTTGATAAAACACAAGCTAGTGCATGTTGATACCGTAGTATGTAGTGCCACTTCCTGCTAGGCTAGACATAATACCAACTACCAGCTATGACAAAATAACTGATCATCGCAATATTTAAGATGATCATCGCAATATGTGTGTGTGACATATGGAGAGCTCTGCTAGGGTTTTCCCTATGGCGGCTACAACGCCTCCCCCCCGTCCCCTCGATCCTCTCGCCCGGGGGGTGGGGGTGGGGGGGGTGGGGGTGGGGGGGGGGGGGGGGGGGGGGGGAGGGGGGAGGGGTTCGGAGGGAAGGGCGGCGGCCACAAAGGGCCCCCCCCCCCCCCCAGGAGAGGGGGGGTCGGGCGGCGGAAAGCGGGACCCCCCCCCAGGCGGGAGGGGGGGAGGGGTCGAGCGGCGGACGCGGGATTGGGGCGGGCGGCAACAGGGGGACCCCCCCCCCCCCAATCGGGGGGGGGGGGGGGGGGGGCGGGGGGGGGGGGGGGGGCGGGGGGGGGGGGGGGGGGGGGGGGGGGGGGGGGGCGGGCGGGCGGCGGCGGGACCCCTCCAGGCGGGGAGGGGTCGGGGGGCGGGCGGCTGCAGGGGGACCCCCCCGGACGCGGGGGTCGGGCGGCAAGGGAGGTTCCTCCTCTGGCGGAGCGGCTCCAGTATTCGAGTTCGGGTCCGGGAGGGACAACACTGGGGATGCAGGCTGGCAGACGGTGACGAGACGACGGACTGGAGGGCTACGAGGGGCCCAGACCCAAGTATTGGGGCGGGCGGGTCCAGAAAATTATGGGAATCGATCATCGATAGGCACAGTGGATCCCCGTCGTCGTGGGGGAGGTACGGTGCGCACTGTATCGGGATGGAGGCCTAAGGCGACGGCGGCAGAAAGGCTAAGGGAATTGCTACTGATGCCGGCAGGAAAGGTCGGGTCCTGCGAGCCCCCCGACCAGGACGCACACTGAGAAGCAGAGGCCTCGGTCATGGAAGGAGGTTTGCACGCCAGTGGTTACGAAAAGCCCGATGTCGATGGAATTTGTCTCACCGATGTCGGTTGGAGGAGGACTTCGGGCGTATTTTTCCGCCGAAAAAATAGCGGTGGTTTCAGAATTCTGGAAGAACACTCTGGTGTTATATGTGTTAGGAAACAAGCCGTTCTATGGCCAAATCCGGGGTTATGCGGAGCGAGTCTGGAGACCCAAAGGTAGCATGAAATTCTTCTCCAGGGAGAATGGATTTTACTATGTCAAATTTGGACTAGCGGAGGATGTGTCCAAGATTCTGCAGGGAGAGCCTTGGTCATTTGATGGAAGACTCATTATATTGAAGGAGTGGACGCCGGAGCTGAGATGTGAGAAGGAGGTGTTGAACGCTATTCCCATCTGGATCCGATTTCCAGAGTTCCCAGTGAAGTATTGGAGCATCCCGCTTCTCATGAGACTTGCCAGCCTCGTGGGAAAGCCGATCAAGGCAGATGAGGCCACTGCTTTCCGCACCAGACTGATGTATGCCAGGGTCTTCGTGGAGATCAAGGCGGGCTCGGAGCTTCCGAGTATACTTGAGTATCAGGTACCGTCTTGGGAGGTTCTGACACAGTCGGTGGAGTATGACTGGGTCCCACCCATGTGTTCTTACTGCGAGTGCTTTGGGCACACTACCAGTGCGTGCAAATATAAGGGGAAGGAGGCCGCCAGGCCACAGGCGGGGGAGACGGCGCCAGACAGACATATGGAGGAGGACACAGTGATGGAGATCGACAGGAGGCTGGAGTCAGGATCACCGCAGAGACAGGAGAGCACGCAGGGTGCACTGGTCCCTTTCAGACCACAGAGGACTATGGTGACCAAGGGTATGAGCGCGGCTGACAGTGGTCAGACGGTGGTGGAGGCCTCCCCGGCGATCATGGTATACAGCAGCAGGAAAAGACACGCACCGGCCACACGGGAGGATATCCCACGGGCGAGGAATATGAATGACCAGACTAAAGCCAATCCTGACTGGACTGGAACATTAGGGGGGTGTTCCATTGGACGATGGAGGAAGATTGGAGGGGTTCTGAGGAGAGAATCGTGTGACATTGCTATTCTGCTGGAGACGAAGATTAGAGGGGCCGCTATGCTCTCGCGTAGGACTCCGACAAACTGGGATCACATTCACAACTTAGATCTTTGCGGTATGGAAAGGATCTGGGTTAGGTGGAACCGAGGTAGCTGGGAGAGGGTGCAGATCCATAAATTAGAACAACTCATTGGCATTACTTTCGAGAACAAAGGTGGATTCCGATTCATCCTGGGTGCTGTATATGGGCACAATGACCGGAGACTCCGGGAGGCTTTGTGGGAGGACATTGTGCACCTGGGTCTTACGGCGGACAGCATGCATCTCCCTCTGCTCATCATGGGGGACTTCAATGCTATGCTACTTCGTCAAGAGAAGGTGGGAGGTCGTCCTGTTCCGGACTCGATCTAATATGACTTCCAGAGGTGTCTGCTTATGTCAGGGATGCGGGGACTGGAGAGAGCTGGACATATCTGGACCTGGCACAACAAGGCTACACATAATCGGATTGCTTGTCAGTTGGATCGGGCCTTGGGCAATAGTGAATGGTTCAAGTGCTTCCCGAGCTCGGTGGCGGAAGGTCTTGCGGTGGGTACTAGCGACCATTCTCCTATCGGGTTGGCCTCTGTGAGAGACCCACTTTGCGGGCGAGGCCGTTTCGGTAACAACGGCTGGTATCTGTCGGCTGGATATGAGGAGGTGGTTATGGGAGAGATGCAGCACTTCCGGGAAGGCACGGCTCAGTTCCGCATGGTTCATAAACTCAAGCAGATCAAGCGTGCTCTTAGGGGTTGGGTGAAGACGAGACCGCGGTCTTCTCTGACGGATAAGGAAGCCGAGCTTCGGGACACTCAGGTGGCTTTTCAAGCTGACATTCTGAATGGGGAGTTGGCGGCTAAGGAGAAGATCCTGATTGAGGAGGTCAGCACCATGAGACTGCAGGAGGAGATTAGTGCGGCACAGAAGGCTAAATGTACCTGGCTCAAAGATGGAGACCGCTGCACCAAATTCTTCTATGATGTGATCCGCACCCGTCAGCACCGGAACAGCATCTCCAGACTTCTAAATGCCGAGGGACGTCTTGTGGAGGACCCGGTGGAGATTCAGGAGGAGGCCGTCAGATTTTACACTGACTTATATCAGCAGACGGATTACACTAGCACGTTCCCAGCCCTTGTCACGAAGAGGCTGGTGTCCCACCATGGGAATAGCCTGCTTTTGGCACCTGTGAGGATGGAGGAGGTGGAAGACATTGTGATGAAGGCTAATCCCAACAAAGCTCCTGGGCCTGATGGCTTCTCTTCGGGGTTCTTTAAGCGACACTGGGGTGTGCTTAAGGCCCCTGTTCTGGCGGCGGTACAGGAGTTCTTCACGGAGGGCAGGCTTCTGAAGGAGATGAACCACACCTTCTTGACGCTGGTTCCTAAGAAGGAGGGAGCGACCTCGCTTGCAGATTTTTGGCCCATTGCTTGTTGTAACTTTCTTTATAAGATTATCACTCATCTTATGTGCAGGCGTATGGAGGGGATTATGCAGGGATTGGTGTCCCAGAATCAAGCAGCGTTCATCAAGGGCCGGTCGATAGCGGAGCACAGCCTGCTAGCTCATGAGATGGTGAGGGAGTTCAGCAAACCTGGGGGGATGAAGGCATGTGTGAAGCTTGACCTCCGGAAAGCCTATGATACGGTCAACCGGAACTTCCTGTGTCACCTGATGCTTGCCATGGGGTTCGACGAGAGGTGGGTTGCGAGGGTGAGGGAGTGCATTTGCTCCCCTAATTTCTCAGTCCTCATCCAGGGCACGTCTCATGGCTACTTCAGGAGCAACAGGGGGTTGAGGCAGGGTGACCCCCTCTCACCGTATTTATTTACCTTGGTGATGGAGTACTTTACATGCATGATGGACACGGCGGTGCATAGCAAGAGGATCGTCCCCCTTTTCCGGTTGGTGAGTCCGGTTGTCTTCCATTTGATCTATGCTGACGACTTATTGGTGCTACTCCAGCCTTCTATGCGGGGCATGAGAGCGCTCTCTGACATTATGGAGGAGTTCGGATGGCTATCTAGACTCCAGTTGAACAGGAAGAAAAACAAAGTCTAGTTCAGTTCCCGGTGTACTCTGCAGGAGGAGAGAGCATTCGCCTTGGGAGTGGACAAAGGCGAGCTCCCAGTGAAATACTTGGGGGTCCCGCTGACGGTCAACTATGCCAGAGAGCAGGATTGTCACAGCTTGGTAGATTTTGATCAGAGGAGAGTGGAAGGCTGGCAAGCTGCGGGTCTATCATTTGGCGGACGGATTGAGTTGGTGCGTTCGGTTATTGCTGGCATCACGATGTTCTGGCTCCAATCTATCCAGATCCCTACGGCTACTATTCGTAAAGTGGAGGCCATCTGTGCTGACTTCATCTGGAGGGGAGGGATGCATGCGATCTCCTGGGACCAGCTATGTCGTCCTCGGGAGGAAGGAGGAGTGGGTTGAGGCCTCTTCATGCGGTCAGGAAGGCAGCTTGTGTGAAGATGGCCTGGAGATTCATCAAGGGGGGTCACTTTGGGCAGAATGGATGACGAACAGATACTTAAGGAGGACTTTCTGGGCCTGCAGGATAGACAACAACTTCTTGGTCACGTTTAAGGCCATTCTGAGGTGTCGACTGGTGCTTCAGACCGCTATCTGCAGGAACATGAAAGATGGAACGACTACCGACCTCTGGCTTGACCCTTGGTTGGGTTCCAGATCCTTGCTCGAGATATTGGAAGGTCAGCTGGACAGAGAGGCGGGCAGGGGACTCACATGCAGTCGGATCATCAGAGATGGAGTTTGGAGGCCAGAAGGATATTCGTATACTGCTCAACTTGCTGAGGAGATTCGCCTTATTACTATTGACGCTAGCCAGCATGAGGATTCCTGGAGCTGGGCCGGCCCAGGTACGGGGGGCGGGTCAGGTCTATTCTGCTTTCGTAGCTGCTATGACTTGGTTCGGACCCACCACGACCGGGCTGAGGAGGTGGACTTCATTTGGGGCAAGGGGATTGCCCGAAAAATGCAACTATGTACATACCGACTTCTACGGAGTAGACTGATGACGAGAGACAGACTCCTCAGGTTTGGGATGCAGATCCCAGATGCCAAGTGTGTGCTATGTAATGGGAAGGACGAATCTATGGGACATCTCTTCTTTGTATGCCCGATGACCTGGCACATTTGGACTGAGCAGTGCGTGCAGCTGAGAGGAGGAGTTGGGGTAGATAGAGACATCCGAAGCATTCTCAGCTAGATCCGAGATCACAGAGGCCGGGATCCGGGGTGCGGGGTGGGCCAGAAGAGCCAGAGTTCGTCTCGCCGCGTCCGTTTGGCACATCTGGAAGGAGCGGAACAGACGTATTTTCGAGGGCTTGACTACCCCCTATTGGAATTCTACATAACATAGAATTCGATGTATCAGTAATGGCCCCATAATATTATAATTTGGGGCATGAGAAGTTGTGATATTTATGTATTGTAATACCTTTTCCGCTATATGCGAGGAATAAATTCACCATTATTCCAAAAAAAAAAGCTAGTAAAGTTCCAGAATCCAGATAGCATTTAGGATCACGGTGCGATGGAGAGCCATAGCTGATAGCGGGTGATATGTACCCACCACTTAAGAATTATACTTTCAATACAAGTATGACATAATGATAAATAAACAATATTAAACAATAACCATGGAAAAATGTTTATTACCAAATACCCAAATAAATATCATAGGCCTAACTTTGGGCTTGAGGCATGAAAAAAAACCCACTATTAACATACTGTTTTTAAAAAAATTAGGTAACAAAGAGAACTTAGTTGCTATGTAGTTTCGCCAATGACCTCATATTCACATTGAAACCATGTAATCAACTATTACAAGTAAATTTGAGAAAGTATAACCTGGCTTCTAATATTTTGTTCTGTAAGAGTCTAAGAAAAAAAAATTACGAAATTTAATTTTCACGGAATTGAGCCAACAAGTCCAAACTACATTCAATAAAAGGGATGTAACTCTAACTCAGTAGTACCACAAATCACTCACCCCCCAGCAATTTGCGTTCTGTGAATTTCTTCAAAACTGTGGAACATTTCCATCCCAGAACACTAATAAATATCTCAGAAATTTTAAACCCAAGCCAATAAAAAGTTATTCCTAGTTGCACACTTATGATTGATTTAATTAGAGAACGGACATGATTCAACACCACTAAGGAAGAAAAACAACATCGTGTACCTGATTTGCAGCAATCAAGAGGCCTAACCCCATTTTAAACCACGGAAAACTGCTCATAGGCGAACACTCCGTTCCACCAAAGCGTTCCAAAGAAGACAAACTAACCTCATGGTCACTCGTTCCACACCAAGTGGCGTTTCGTTCCTTATCCCATATCGTTCTGCGTTCTAGGTAACCTTGCTATAACTATCTAATACAAAAATATAACATAAGGAACCTGAAAACTCATTGCTTACAATATTATGACTCTTGATTCATTGTGTGAAAACTATCTTAAAACACTAATTGCAAGAATCATGCATTTACACATGTTTCACCAGGTTACAGGATTTGTTCGGATGATATAATTCATTGGTTCACGGAAAGTAGGATTTACAAAACGACGCTAAGCATCATATTGTTACTACTTACATAGTTGCCACAGGTGAAAAACGCATGTAGGTGCAAAGGTCCTTCTGTTCCTAGGCAAAAAGAAAAGTGAGGCGTGCGCTTGAGCAAAGCAAGGCGCATGTATAATAAGAAGAAATAGGGAGGCCCTCGACCTCGAAACTGCAAAACAGGGAAGCATCACTGGCAGCTAAACCTTTAAAGTGGAGGATTGATGATGCTATGGGGTGCTTGTATAAGCAAAACCAAGTGCCTAGCTGAAGATGGTGCAGCTTCCCTTAGTGTTGAACTTCTCGCCTAGGGGCGCTTTAATAACTATGTCATTTACATTTGTACATGAATGAAATCACATTTGATACTACCATATAAGCTCAAAATGAAAAGAAAAAAATAGCAGTAATATCCTAGTAGTTATAAATTACCTTGACCTGTAATTATCATGCAAACATCTCTCATGATAATGGTGATGCTTCATAGCTCAGTGGCTCGACATTAAACAATATATAATATAGACATGCCTTCGAAACTTTTAGGCCATGTCACAGTGATGGGAAACAAATTTAGATTTTATGTTATATTTTGGTTAATTTTGGTTATTTTAGATAGAGATTGATTTTATTTGTTTTATCAGTCATGATTTAAGTTATCTTAGGGATAAGCCTTTAGATATTGGCTTATCTTCTTTTTATTTCTTGAGAGCATTCAAATAGCCTGTATGGTGAGATGCAAAAACCATAAAGTGGACTCGAATCTCTCTATCTTATATCACTCTCTACCTCCGACGTCATCAACACGACATTCTAAAATTGGGTATTCCTAATTATTATGTCTTTCTATTATAATTATTTGTGATAAATTTATAATAGTTGGTTGTTCACGTTTCATTTAAAAATTTGTGCCCAATTTGTAATAAATTATCGAATTTCATACAAATTATTTTTTCCTGGTTTAGGAATATTTGCGTCAAATTGGTATCCTGGTTTAGAAATATTTTTATACGTAGGTAGGTAAGACGCATAAAAAAATGTCTACACAAAATTTCTCACAATAAATTTGTGCGATAATCGATGTTGTATATGATAAGATTCATATCGACATGAAAGAGTTGCTCGATGAATATTTCAACCATATTAAGGCAGAAACTATTGCTAACGGTGATTCTATATCCTTAAAAAAAATTCATTAGTAAAACCTACTGGGTATGTCGTAGACGAGTCACCACTTAGATCCAAGTCTAGGTTTAGATTTAAACCAAATAAATTTTGACCTTTACATATCATCCTTAGAAGAATTAAATAGGTCATTTGATGACTACATAATTTAAATAATCTATTATGTCTTCTAAATATTTTGAACTCGTCTCAATAGTTAGGCCCGTGAACAATTTCTATTATATGTTTGTTATAAATAATTGTAATAGTTTGACGGAAATAATAATTGATTGTAGGTTCGATCATTTTACTTCTTTCGATACACTGAGACAACTGCATGATGTTATTTGCCAACCGAATATTCTGCTTCTTCCATCTCCACAACCGTCAGTACCGTCGTAGAGTTCCGTTGTCCTTTCAGAAGTCCTTATGTTGACTAAACTAATAAATCAGTGGCCTTCGCCATGGCCAATTTGGATGACATCACCTTGAGCACAATACTCAAATTTCACGCTTACATGATTCACGAAAAGGTAAATTTTTCGAAGCCGAAGAGAATGATGGAAAACAAATTTAGATTTTCTGTTATCTTTTAGTTAATTTTGGTTATTTTAGTTAAAGATCGCTTCTATCTGTTTTATCACTTATGATTTAGTTATCTTAGGGATAAACCTTTAGAGATCGGTTTTATCTTCTTTTTACTTCTTGGGAGCCTATAGAAAGTATTTAAGTTCATAAATTATGGATCAAAAAATTGAAAATGATAAATCTATTTTTTTAGTTTGTATGATGCGATGTCAAAATCCTAAAGTGGATCTCTCTATCTCATCTCCTTCTCTGCCTCTAACGTCAACACGACATTCTAAAATCAGGTAATCCTAATTATTTTTTGTCATTCTATTATAATTATTTGTGATAAATTTATAATAGTTGATTGTTCATGTTTTATTTTAAACTTATGCGCCAATTTTCCTAAGTTTCCAAGTTTTATACTGATCATATTTCTTCTAGATATTCGTTTCGCGTCATGCAGTACCACAAACAATAGTTAGTAACTGCTTATCACCAGCAAAAGTGGATTAACACCATGCAATCGGAGTGGATACCATACAAAGCTCTTTTCAATCAAATTGGATATTTTATGGTGTCAACACTCTTTAAAAGACATTATAGGGAAGCAGAAGGCTTGCTAAGCTTACACGGTATTCTAACTATGACAATCCTACCTCTTCTTTTCTAGATTGGAAGTATGATTAACCCAGAGAAGACCAAGAATGACATCGAATATAGATGCTTGACTCGTGCACTAAAACAAGAGACACAACATAATGTCAAATACACAGTGTTGTCCTTGATGGAAACATCACCAAGGAGATAGTCCCTAAATCATAGTAGTAGTAGTAGTGGTGGTGGTAGTTTACAACCTTAGAATGATTCCTTGACACTACGCAGATCATTCCAATTTTTTGGAAATAAATATAGCATAGAAATTCTAGTGATAAATGAAGCATCTACATACATATTACAAAAAGTTCATTATAAAATTGAGGTTTGATGACAACCATAGATCAAAATCAAATCCAAATGTAAGCAGCCTCTGTAACAACAGTAGAGCATAAACGTGGCATGGAAATACACGTCCTACTTCACATGGAAAGTAAGAGAAGTTCAACAGCCACTAATATCAGTCGAGCATTCTCACAAATCATGATCGATAGCTAAGCAATCTATTGTTCCAGCTTTGACTATCCAATAGAGAGAATCCATTGTTCACAAGTACTAAAGCTGACAAATAACTTCATAGTTCACTTTCTTAATTATTTTTGTTTAGAAGGATTGATAGTTGCATTTCAGAACCCTAATCGATCCACAACATTATTTTGCAAAAACCCAAACGAAACCAACACACCCAAAACAAAATAAGAACAACCAAACAAAATACGCAGCTACAGCTAGACTTATCTGTTGGAGGAGCGATGGTGGTTGGGGTCAGAGGGGAAGCGCCACTCGCGGGGGGGGGGGGGGGGGGGGGGGGGGGGGGGGGGGGGGGGGGGGGGGGGGCGGGGGGGACGGGGTTATAGGGGGAATTGAAAATTTCGAGTCACTACTAACTATGTATACTGCGACGTGCACGAAATAATGTCGCTAAACGTCGATGTTATTAAAAAATTAGCGACATTCAACGACTCATACCAGCGTCGATTTCCATATCTAACAGTAGTTGCTATTCATCGTAATTCATTGCCACCAACAATGTATTGCGATGTATTTGTAGAATTTAGCGACATCCGGTGATGACATCGCTAATATACCGTATTTTGGTAGTGTACGAATATGGATATTGGAAAGAAAAAAATAGATAACCAACAAGATAAATATTTTTTTTATTAAGGTTTCAATGTTTTAAACTTCTTTTTGTTGGCCCCCTCCTACCTAAGGTTCACACTGTTGGTCGATAGATATACTTTTCGGCTGTATTGTATTGATTTTGGCATATATGATCCAATACTCACCTCCATCAATACGACCTACACCAAAATTGTGGGGCTCTTTCTCGGTATTTCAACAAAGAGAAACTAAGAGGAAAAGAGGGAAGTATGGTTGTGCAGAAGATCGACAAGATATAATGTTTCAATAAATTTTATTTTCAACAAAATGTAACCATTAACATTTCTCCGAGTGGTATACTACCAATTCACAACATCCATACATTTTAATATCATTGTGTTTTCATTTAAAGCTATCTATTGTAAGGATATTTTGTCCAAAAGAAAGTAAAATAAACAACAATATATATAGTGAATAATTTAGTAATGTTGAATAATAATACATACACAACGCATAAGGTTATACACAAATGTATCATATAGTTTCTAGTATTTTTAAAACAATATCTTATTATTTTTTGCTTTCAAGAAACAAATAACCCTGAAACTGCAACAAACATAAAAGAATTAAGTGCACGATAGAAATAAAGAAAGGAAGATAATGGCAATAGATTCAGTTCGAAGAATTAGAGAATGGAGAGAGAACCACAAACATGTGGGGCTTACCATAACGCTAGCAAGTGAGGGGAAGAGTAGGTGTGGGTTCGAATTACAGTGTGGGCAAAATAAAAATCGGAATGAAAGAGGATTTTGGTGCTAGTAGTTGGTGCTAGTAGCCCAACATATGGATGGCCATTAAACGGTCATTAATGATCGGCCTCATCTCAAAAAACAAAGAAAACAAACGGGGGTGACGGAAAGATTAACCATCTAAATCCTGAAGAGGCAATATCTAGAAGAGAAAGGCAAAGAGAAACAAGCTACTGTTTGATATCCTGACTAAGGAGCAAGACGCGGGTGAAATATACTGCTCAGCGGACTCTCAATTCGTTGCTCAAGCTTTGATTACAATGTTAGAAGCATGGTTTAAAGTATCGGCCGATACCGATCCGATACGGCCGATACTGATACGGTTTGGCATGTCCTGATCTGATACCGATCGATACCCGATACTGATCGATACCGACATTGGGGGTCTCTTTTCCGGTCAATTCGGCAAAGAAAATTAAACGAAAAAGACAAATCAGCAAGGGTTTAAAGCATAATAAGGTTGTAAAAGCATGTAAAAGAAGAAAATCAATCTATTGTATGTAAACCAATCGGTAAGGGTGACTACTATTTCATTTAATTTCGAAACTACTAAGAAATAACACTGAAAATACTTAAAATTATGCCTAAATGTATAAAGTATATGTTTTTAAATGTAAATAATTTATTAAGAATTATTTGTTTTCCGATACCAAAAAATCCGATACTCCGATCCGAAACTGCCGATACTACCAATATCGCTGATACCAATACTCATAGGAATAGTCTGATACCGATACTGTGAACCTTGGTTAGAAGCTATCGGAAGTTGGGTAAAGATTTTAAAACCCGTTTATTCAAGGAGGTGGGATCATTAAAATAGGACTAGTCGAAAAAAAGAAAGAATGGGGTTCAAAATTTCATATAGGTGTTCTCAAATGACAACCACATAACAGATGGAAAATAACATATATCCTTTCCTTATGACTGGTCATGAAGGTTCTTGCTAGAACAAATGTGTCGGGTACTCAGACCCGGAGCCCAACCTGCCCATATAAGGCTTGGGTCCGAGCTAGGTCGAGTACGGTCTTCAATGTAGGAACTAAACCAACCTATTCACCATATGGTTTGGGCCGGGACAGGTATTATAATAAAATTTGTACAAATGACAGTAAAATCTCATATTTATCCAACTGTCCCTATTATCTTGCATCAGGTTTAGATCTGGTAAGATATACATGGACGCAGACCTGAGCCTATTTGACGTCTGGCTTCTGGGTCAACTTCTAAGAACTGGATCCTTCCCTCGCCAAGCCCGGTTTGGGTCCGGTTTTGATAATTATGGTCAGGAGAAGATTTGGGTCCCCTGTCTATCAGAAACCCTTAGTCTTCCAACACAGAAATAAATACACTCGGGCAAAGAAAGAGAAGTGAAAGTAAAAGGACAAGTAAACATAAGTGATTGGAAAATCGGAAGGAAACATGAAGTTAATCGCTAAACTGTAAATAAAAATAAATAAGAAGTTTGTGTAGGACGCAGGATGTATCAGAGAGTAACCAAGGTGAACCAGTACCTAAGGGTATTCCTTCCTAAATGGAGTACAGTGCTTCATGGGGATAAATGAAAGGGAACTCTACTAAAATAAGTTAGAGATGAATAACAAATGAAATAACAAGGGTTCAAAGATCAACAAGAGTAGAACTTTAAATTCAAGAACGACAAACCTTGATCTCCAAACATCAAAGGAATCCTAAAGGGTCATCTATAAAAAATCATAAAGAAAAGCCACATTGGAACCTGATTGTACATTCAAGGGCAGTTCTACATGCAGGTCAACTTGTATAGTGCTCTTATAAAAGAGTGCTTTCCATGTTGTACAAGAACATGTAGCCAAAGTGTGTACTGGTTGTCCACTGTCGTGAGGCGTTGTCAGGAATCTACTTGTAAGAAGAATATGCAAGGTCGTTCATATGTCCCTCCCTATGGTGCGTGCACACTTGTGTGCCCTTCTGTCTATTTCTATTTCACTATGGACCGGACTGGTTGTCAGGTGTGAACAGGATATCACTCTATTTTTCACCTAGTAGCAAATTGCACCCATTTGAAAATTGAAGCTGGTCCAAGATAACCAAAAGTTTAAGTTTGTGATTGGTCTATCTATTCATCGATGGCTAGTCTCCAGGAACCCTAATTCCTCGCAGATAATCAAGAAAATCAGAGAAAAAGTCAGGTTCCAAATTTTCACCAACCAAAGCTGATAGTTTGTTCCCATAACATTGAGTTTGCCATCTTCAAAGTAGCATTTATTTCCCAATAAAATGTTCGTATGCAGTAAGAATAAAGCCAAATACAACAGACAGGCCCGAAAAGGTCTTGTCCGAGAGAATTAGCTCTTTTAAACAAAATTTGTAGGCAAAAATATTGATTTGCATATAACTAGCAAATCCCAGCCTACAGTTACTAAACTGCAACCAAACCTTAGAAGTAAAAAAAAAGGGGTTTTGCATATAGGTACCAAAAATTGGAATTGTCATTTCTCCTCTCTTTGGCTTAATGTGTCATAAGATGACTGCAATTCCCTATAGCAGATTGTATCATCTTACCTCTTCATCTAGGCTCTTTATACTCTATGGAAACTTGGGGGTCACTCTTTGATTGCACGAGCTTAAGCTGCATGTCCAAAAGGTAGGTTACTCCTAGGTTGCATTCTTGCATGAGCTTAAACTACATATCCAAAAGGTAGGTTCACCTACCTTCCAACTGGCCGCCTCCGTTTTGTGGCATGATCTCAAGCTCATTACTAATCAGCTAGGAATTTGGACCAACATAAAGGGTTGATGTATGGCTGACAGTTGGTGATAAAAACTATCAAACCTTTTATGGAGCTTTCTTATGCTTCATACCCAACCCCATTCTGATGAGAGAAGGTTTGGATGATAATGATGATGATGCAAGTACCAACAAGCCCCAATTTTTAGTTAGTTAGTTAGTTACTACTTTGCAATTCACCCATGATCATGAATAATTTAGTGGTAATGCATATGGGTCCTATTTGACATGTATTCGATACAAACATCGTAAGGAGATGGAAAAAAAAAACTCACTAACTACTAAAGGAGGAATTATGGTACAGATCAAATGAAAGTAGGGAAAGGTTCCCATGGTTCAATATCCAGTTAAATCTTTCCAGAAAAGGCTTGTGAAACAATAACATACCTAGATTTTATTGTCCTCCCAGCAAATTCCAGAAGACTCTCACCAGAGAAAGAGTCTCCCTGCAGTGCGAACTCAATATTTTGCATGAGTGAGCAAATCTCCTTGATCATCTTCTGTTTCACAGTCTCTTCAAGAGGTGCTGCCACTTCCATTTTTAGCAACTCCATTCTAAACAAGATTTGCAGCTCATGCCTAAAGTACATTAAGGAATACAGGGATATATGTTCAAGAAAACCAACTATGCTCTATCTATTGCCAAAAATTCCAAAGAAAGTAAAACTCATAATGTTAAAAGGATACTCTCTGATTCTATGCTCCATACTGTAAGTGACGTTAGATTGATCTGATGTCAGAGATGCAGAACTGAAGCTTTTGTACTTCAATACTAAATCCTTAGGCTTCAAGAAGAGAAGATGAGAAACTTCAGCAGCAACCTTTGGCTCAGAAGCATTATTTGCTTGCTCGGAGACTGGACCATCTGTCGATCGCACTCCAAACTTAAAATAAAATGCATCAATGGATAAACCAACTAGTCGTCTGGCTAAGTGCCATAAATCTACGTCCACTGAATCCAGACCATGTTTGATCTTTTGAGGTACACTTCCTATGAAAACATCCAAATCTTCTAAACAAGAAAAGAACAACTTCTCATTTTCAGGCCCAGCACAATATTTCTCTCTACCAGACGAAGGAATATCTACTTTGGAGTCTTTTTGAGACTCGACGATCTCTCTTTCTTCATTGACATTTAAAGGCTCCTCTGCTTCACTTGACTTGAATTGGAAACAATCTCTTGATTTTTGTACCTGTCTCATCCAACACTTCAGAAACCGCAATTTCTTTGATAGGCTACATTCCATGGCAAAGTATATTTCCCACAAATCCCTCTCGGGAGCAACATAGCTATTTTGAGTAACTGCTGCTTCGTAGAAGGAACTCCAAGTGACATTCTGAATCAATTTTTTGTGCACCTTACTTCTGTTTCTTCTATCACCCTTAATTCTAGATAAATCAGTTGCTGAACTTTCTGCAGAATCTTTCACAGCTACCTGGCATGCACTTGAAGAATCCTTTACTAGTATGCTAAGAAGAGCGTAGTTAATTGTAAAGGGCTTTAGTATACCTTTGAAAGATCTTCCATTGCTATCTGAAAGAGAGACCAGAGCCCAATAGTTATTATTGAAGAGGAAAGCTAGAAGAAGCTGCCAAATCGGCTTCCCTTCTGCAATCTCACCCTTCTCTGCACACAACAGTTCAAGAATCCTGTCAGCAAAGAATCCCTTTGTAGAATGCTCTACTGAATCATTCCTACATTCAGCTGAAACCGATCTGAGCAACACTAAACCGCACGATTTCTCCATAAAGTCGAAATTCTCATGTTTCCTCCAAACTTTTGTAACATAGATCTTCACCATTTCCCCTTCGCATGTATCTGCTAAATGACCCCAAAAATCCGACCTTTGTCCAGTCAACTTCAGATCAATCACTTCAAGATCGCAACTTTTACACTCCAATGGCTCCCCACTCATGTCTGTGACGCCGAGGACCAACTCCGCCCGCCCCTTCTTGACATTACTGTCCGCCCTAAAAGCCATAGAGCATCCAATATAAGGAAAAATCAACCCGAACGGCAGCAGAGCAGATCCCAACAGGATCTCATCCGTCGAACACAGCCCCCAATTCAACTCCCGAATCCCCCTTCCCAGAAACCCTGACCCTAACTCTTTGTCTCCACGATGCCCATCGAAATTGACATTGACCCAAGTGAAATGGATGTCTCTGGAAGCGAATTTCTCGCTCACCGGACCGAAAACCTTACAGAAACTATCGAGGGACTCGTCGCGGTCTATATATTCAGGATACATCGGCGAGAACAGTAAGACGAGATTGGAACGGACTCTAAGGGATCCAGGATTACCTTCGTTAGGAGCTGCGGTGCCGGGTTCCCAGGAGTAGTCGTGCTCGAGCCGGAGGAGGAACCTGGCGAGGGACCGGAGGCTCGGGGAGGGGAGGGGGTCGTCGGCGAGCCCCGCGAGGTGGGAGGAGGCTAGGGTTAGGGTTCGGGAGAGGGAGTCTAGGGTTCGGGAGGGGCGATCGAAGGAGAGGAGGGAGGACGGTGGGGGGATGGTGAGGTGGCGGAGCTTGGATTCGGAGAGCACGGGGGAGAGGGAGGAGAAGAAGAGGGCGTGGGCGGAGAGGGAGGATTGGCAGGAGGAGAGTGGCGGAAAGGAGAGGAGTTTGGAGATGGAGTTGAGGATGGGGGCGATGTAGGAGTTGGGGTTAGGGTTAGCGTTCAGGGGGTGGAGGTCGATGAGGAGGACCATGCGCTGGGGGAAGGAGAAGGGATCCATGCCGAGCGGAGGAGAGAGAGAGAGACTGTGTGCGTGTTTGGAGAAAGATTTTTCTTTAGAGGTTTTTGGCGGGAAAAGGGAGATCTAAGGGAAATTCACTAGAAGACTGAGAGAGAGAGAGAGAGAGAGAGCTGGGCCGTGTAATTGTAGTAATGATTAGCCCACTGAACCAGGCGAAGTGACCTTGGAACAGGCCCACCAGGCGTGTATATTTATACTCGTCAACCATGTATTGGCCTTTTTTTTATTGTTTGATTGCGCTTTTATTCAATGTTTCATAATAAATTTTTCACCAATTGTAATGTTTGATATATTATATTTTTCATGAAATTTTTTTTAAAAAAACTATCAATTTTCATATTTTTGTTTAAAACGGTGGACAATTAAACTAGTCCAACCCATAAAAGAACATTATTTCCATGGAAAATAACTATTTTTTCTTGAAAAAAATGACAATCAAACACTCAATTTAAGTTTTCCATTAGAAAATTTTAAATTTTCATGGAAATATTTGTCTAGTATTGCCTGTGTTTGATTGAGTTTTTTTACATGGAAAATATTTCCATCATAAATTTTACACCAGCTGTAGTGTTTGATAGCGTATATTTTTCATTGAATTATTTTTCAAAAATCTATTATTTTTCATATTTTCCTTCAAAATGGTGGAAAATAAAATTGGTCCAGCTATAGAAAAATATCATTTTTTATGAAAAATAATGACAATCAAACACCCAAATTAATTCCGTAAAAAAATTTCCATGAAATTTTTTTTCCCTAATCAAATAATTTTGTGTAATTAGTTTATTTTCAACATATTTTCCACATTGTAATCAAACGCACCCTAAAATAATTCTGTGGAGTTAATTTATCTTTCACGTCTTTTCCACCTTGCAATCAAACGCACAGTGAACTTGACATGAATTCAACCAAATTGCAGTAAAAAAAATAGCATAATTAAGACAGGAGAATGAACTAGGGTTTACTAATTGGAAATTTTGGGGGAAGAAGAAAGAAGCTACATAAATAGAATTCAAATTGCAAACAATTCAACATACATTTCTCTCCTCCCTCCTCTCTATTTATAATGTCCAACTACATGTGTATCAGTTACTCTGATACATAGGCAATTAGTATCAATACTGACAGAATTTGCTGAGTACTAACTGTATTTGATGACTAGGCTATGAATGGCCAGGCTGTGACTTGCCACTCATGTTTCCCAAGCTGGCAGTTTATGTTGATTCCTATGCTGACTGGACCAATTGAATAAGATGAGAGACATGGAAGACTGAATGTATTTGAGATTGTACAGGGAGTAGCAGTCTATAATTAAGAAGCTGGTGCAATCTTGGTAGTGATCTGATAGGGACCAACGTACTTGGAAGATAGGTTTTAGGGTCTTTTCTGACCAACAGTGGTTTGTCTATAGGTGTCATGCCCCAGAACCAGAATACTGGAGAGCGGGGGCAGACATAGCCAGCTACGTATATTGAAATGGAATCCATCTCGCTATACGGTCACGGCTGTCTAGATACATGAGGGTTTACTACAAGCCAACAGTCTCCTATGGTCATGAACAAGCCTAGTGTCTCAATCACAAGCAAGTAAGTAAATGTTGCAAGATGTATGATCACTAAATATACAATAATAAGGCGTCCCAAATATTACATATTCAGCTGATCATGAAGCTAGTCGTTACAAAATGTTAGGACTAGCAAGAGTTTAGCCATACATGATCAACCCTAGGATCTGTTAATCATGTTACAGCCCGTAGGCAGACAGTAAGTAAAGTGCAATTGAGCTAAACAGGTGCTCGTCGGCTAAACGCCTCAAAAGAATATTTTTACAATAAAGTGGGAGATCAAAAATAAACCCACTCGTTGCCAGGGTTCCGTCTAGTGGCCACCATCTGGCTGGAAAGTCGGTAGATCCTCTGGAGCTGCTCCGAAATCTGGCCACACAAAACCAGCTGGGTCAGACCCCAGAAAGAGCAAGTGCCACAAAGGAAGCTTCACTTAAGAAGTAAAACCAGCAATCATCACAAGAGTATAAATAAGGTAAAAACTGAAAATAAAAAAAATACATCAGAATGATATACGACGAGATAATCATGGAACTATTCAGATAACCAGGTTACAACCCGTAAACCAAACAAGGACCGGGGTTGTAACCCTTCGTCTGAACAGAACTTGGAATTCTCACCATTTATCGGTAAAATAATTACAAGCATTCTGGTCATTCAATAATCTGGAACAGGATCAGGGCAAGACTAGACAGGTTAGACTCCATTCAATCATATCACGGCCAAGCAAGAATTACGGCTTAATACTTTAACTAACTAGGGTTATCACAAGCCTAATTACTAACAAGATGCAGTGAGATTACTCCACAGCCACAAGCCCTGCAAACCATCCAGGTTACCCAGGACGAAAGATTAGGGTTGAATTCAGGTGGGTACATCGTCTAGAAAATGCATGTACCCTTAAGTAGCTTGAAGGGTGCAACACATGACAGTGTGCTGGAAATGTGCCCTACTCGACGGCAGGCTACAGATCCCAGGCGCGCCCAGGTAACGGGATTGCCTGTAGCTGGAAAATCTCTTCATGACTAATATATTAATCTAGTTATTAGCCTTAGTCCATTTCAATAGGTACTCAGGAGTCCCTGTCCTAGACATGATGCAAGACAGGACTGGTTTATTTATACAAGCACAATCGCCCACGGTGTCCAGGTAATTATACAGGTCATGTCATGTCAGGTAGCCGTCACAACAGCTGTTCAAGATAATCATGTCAGGTTTATCATATCAAGTGTACTAGTCCGGAGTGCGCCACGATGGGCCACTATCAGGTCATATCAGGTTTTCTTGTCAAGAGTGCACCACTACGGGTCACTATCAGGTCATGCCAGGTATCATTTCCAAACATATTAAACAAATCCATGATTATCAAGTTCACGACAAAAGGCGTAAGGATATAAAATGGACGTAAAATATCTAATAAAATATCAATATTCAGGGCTATAGAAGAGCCATGCGGCTAAGGCATATGCGGCCAGGAATGATCACATGCGGCTGGAAGAGAACAGCTCATGCGGCTGAATGGATATGGGTTCATGCGGCCCGAAATCCGAGTTCATGCGGCTCGGAAAGGTCGGTCTCAATGCAGTACGGGCGTGCGACGCATGCGGCTGCAGGAGCTTATGGAGGGGTCTCATGCGGCTGAAGGGAATCAGGGTCTATGCGGGTCGGGATCAGTCAGTCATGCGGCTGAGAGGACTCGGGTCCTCATGCGGCAGCGGGAGACGGCGGTCTATACGGCTCGCGAGTATTGGAGTTCATGCGGCTCGGATGGGCGAAGTCCCATGCGGCAGCGGGGAGCAATGCCTATGCGGCTGGGAGCAAAGGTGCATATGCGGTTCGGGAAGAAGGGCCCCATGCGGCTAGAAGTACAAGAGCCTCATACGGCCGAACTAAATACTTGCCGTATGAACTTGTCATGCGGTCAAGTCCAATTGATAGTGCATGCGGTTTCGAAGCTGACTTGTCGTATGAATATTCATGCGGTCAAGTGCTATCATGCGGCTCGGAACTGTGCTTCTTCTCCAATATTTTCGAGAAGAAGTACACCATAAGCCATGGCTTCCAAGCTGCATAACTCTATCATCCGGAGCCCAAATCCGAACTTTTATAGGTCAAAATGGGGTAGAACGAAATTCTCTACAACATGGAACCATCAAAACACAGAAATAACAAGATTAAGTAGATCAAAACCCAAGAATCCAAAAATAAGTAAACTTAGATCTAGAAGAATCTAGCCATGGAAAGTAAAAATGCCAAGTTCTAAAGTAAGTTAAAATGCTGTAAGGAAGAGAATGAAGCAATAAAATAGAGTTCCTCCATGAAGCAAGTTGCACTTGCCTAGACCTCTCTCTTCTCTCTCTGGTAGGTAAGAAGTAATGAGGAAGAAGAAGATGAGATTAATGAAGAGAGAGAAAAGAATGGGCTAATAAATACAAATGGTGGTGGTAGGTAGGGGGTTCATCTAAGGGTTCATCATGGACCCAATCAAAACCAAGCCAAGCCGAACCAACCAACCCGAACCAGGAATAGACCAAGCCAAGAAGGAAATGCCAAGCCAGGAAATCATGCAATAAAATATGTACACGTATTCCAAGAATACGTGATACGAACCACAGGCATTATAATAGGGTTGTAACCTTAGGTATACCCAGTCAATTACAACGAACTCCCTGTCTTTTCTATTAGGGTGTATTTAATTGCAAGGTAGAAAATATGTGGAAAAGAAATTAATTTCATGGGATTTTAAAGAATTTCCATGGAAAAACTTAATTTGGGGGTTTGATTGTCATTATTTTCCACAGAAAATAGTTATTTTTCATGGAAAATGATATTTTCCTATGGGTTGGACAAGTTTCATTATTCAATTTTAGAAAAAAATATGGAAAATGATAGTTTTTTGGAAAATAATTTCATGAAAAATATAAGCTATCAAACACTACAATTGGTGAAAATTTTGTGATGGAAATATTTTCCATGGAAAAAAAGCCAATTAAACACAGCCTTAGTGTCAACTAGGTTCTTCATTTTGTCCTGTGCAAGCAACAAATTATCCTTTAGTAAATGTATTGCATTATCTCTTTACACCAAGGCTTCTGTCACTTCCTTATATTATATTGTTCCTTTAAGTAAGAAGATGGGGATGAGTCCTTCCGTAGACTGCTTCAAAGGGTGTTATCTTATTGGAAGAGTGTCAGTTGGCGTTGAACCAATATTTTGCCTATGACAGGTACTTACTCCATTCTTTGGGTCTGTGACCACAAAAACACCTCAAGTATCCCTCCACACACATATTGGTAACCTATGTCTGTCCATCCATCAGTTTGTGGATGGTAGGCAATGTTATACTTAATTGTGTTCCTTGGAGCTTGAAAAACTCTTTCCAGAAATGGCTAGTAAAGAGGGAATGTCTATTCGTCGCTACTGACTTAGGCTTTCCATGGAACTTAAAAACCCCATCTAAAAAAATATGAGCTACCATGGCAACAGTGTAGGGATGTCCTAATGGAAATAGATGTATGTATTTTGTGAGTCTGCCAATTACTGCTAGAATGGTGGTTTTGTGATGACTGGTTGGTAATCCCTCTATGAAATCCATAGAGCTATCCTCCCAAACCTTGTCTGAAATTTGTAGGGGTTGTAACAAGCCAGCTGGTGACACACTTTCACTCTTATTCTATCATATGCCCTCACATAGTATTGAACTGATTTCTTCATCCCCTTCCAGTAGCATACTTTCTTCGGCCTATGCAGAGTCTTTGTAACCCCTGAGTGTCCCGCCTGGAGCATATCACGAATGTTTCTTGAGCATGATTGTAGCAAAGTTTGAAGTAGGATCCACCAGGAGTCTGTTCTTATAGTATAGTAATTCATTCATCATGGAATAATTGCAGTGTCTAGTAAACCTTGTTCCCATTGTTCTTAATATGCATAATTTCCCATTTCATCTTTAAATTGTTGTAACCAGTCTGCAATAACAATAGTGACAGTTGATAAAGTTGCACCTCCTCTCCTAGATAGACTATCAGCAACTATATTTCACCTTCCTTTCTTTTATTCTACCTTGTAGTTATATGTCACTCCCATTTTCTGTTATACGTATTTTCAATATACGTATACGGATTTCTGACATTGGTCAGGTGGACCGTAATTAGACCTGTCTTGCTTAGCCTAGTCTTGGTTTAATCTTGACTTAGTTTATTTTAATTTGGTTCGGTTCAATTTGACTTGGCTTGGCTTGGTATGTTTTGGTTTGAGATGGAGAGATTTTGTATATAAACCAACTCCTTCTCTCTCCTCCATTATTTACATTTACTTCTTCATCTTCTCCATTTACTCCTCCCACCTACCAAGCCCTAGGCAAGTGCAACTTGTTTCATGATGGATCTCAAGTTTTATTGTTCCATTCTCTTCCTTACTTGATTCTAAGCCTCTTTAGAACTTGACATTTTTGGGTTTGATGGATGGATTCTTGTAGATCTAAGTTTGTAACTTTTTTGGTTTTTTTAGTTTTGATCTCGGAAACTTGGTTATTTCTGAGATCTAATGGTTCCATGTTGTAAGGAATTCAATTCTACCCAATTTTGGCTTTTGAACCGCTTGATTTCGACTTCGTATGAGCAAATTATGCCATTTTCGTGTTCATGGGTTCCCCACACCTTTTGGTGCTGTCGGGACGATGAACAGTGCCGCGCACAGTGTCTTCGCTGCCGTGCGTTATGCGCCGTGCTTGCACGCAACGTGTGCCATGGGCACTTTTGCTCGTGCGCAGGCCACTTGTGCGCCGTGCTTGCGCACAACGTGCGTCGTGGGCGATTTTGCCTGCGTGCAACGTGCAACTTGCGTGCCTGCCTGATTTTCTGCCACGCGCTCGCGCGCCGTGCTTGCAAGCAACGTGCAACTTGCCCGCCCGCGTGCCCGTACGATTTTTTGTCGCACGGTGTGCTTGCGCGTAACGTGCAACTTGCGCGGCCATGCGCCCGTACAATTTTCTGCCGCGTGCCGTGCTTGCGCGCAATGTGCGCCGTGGACAGTTTTGCTCGCACAACTTGCGCGCAGGTCACTCCAAATGACTGTTTTTGCCTCTTTGAGCTATTTTGTAGCTAAAATCTTGGAAAACTCAAAACATGAAAGTTGTAGATCTTTTCATTGGCTTCAATAATATGTTACTAGCTATTTTATGCCAGTTTCTCTTATTCATGATAATGTCAGGATAGAACACGATAGTGGCCTGTTAAGGCGCGCTCTTAACAAGTAACAAGTAACATGATAATTCTTGATAGTTATCCGTCGTGGTGCACTCGTGACAAGTAACTTGACATGATAATTCTTGATGGTGGTCCGTTGTGATGCACTCTTGACTTGATAAGTAACCTAACATGATAATTTTGATATGTTGTTGCGACGGCTATCTTGACTTGCTAAGTAACTCTTGTCTTGACACCGTGGGTGTTTGTGCTTGTATAAGCTACATGTCTCGTCTTGCATCATGTCTAGGACATGGATTTCTGGTTACCACGGTCAGGAATTCATACTGAATCTGACTAGGATAATGACTAGATTGATCAAGTAGTCCATGAAGAGATTTCCCAGCTACAGGCAGTCCCGTTATTTGGGCGCTTTAATTGGACTTGTAGCCTGCCGTCGAGTATGACACATTTCCAGCATACTGTCATGTGTTGCACCCCTAAGTCACCTAATCTAACTCTCTCAACTTGCAAGTGGATAACCTGGATTAAGTCTGCAGGACTTGTGGCTGTTGGAACATCTCAATGCATCTTGTTAATAACTAGGCTTGTGATAATCCTAATTAGTTAAAGTATCAAGCCGTACTCATTGCTTGGCCGTGATTGATGGATGGAGTCTAGTCTAATATTGCCTAGACAAGGCCAGTACATGGTTACTTCAGCCCGTTACTGTTATGCTTTACTTATTCGATAATTGGTAAGAGACTAAGTTCTGTTCAGGTGAAGGGTTACAATCCTGGTCCTTATTTGGTTTACGGGTTGTAACATGGTTACTGGAATAGTCCTTTAGTTATCTTATCGTCTATCACCTTGTTTTCTCTAACTCATGTTTTTTTGTTATCCTTTATGTATCAGTGCTAATATGTTGGTTTTAGTTCTTAAGTGAAGCCTCCCTTATGGAACTTGCTCTTTCTGGGGTCTGACCCAGCTGGTTTTGTATGACCAGATTTCGGAGTAGCTCCCAAGGATCTCCCTGCCTTCCAGCCAGATAGTGAATACCAGACGTAATCCTGGCAATGAGTGGGTTTCTTATTTTGCTCTCCCATTTTATTATAAATTATTTTTTTTGAGGCGTTTAGCCGTCGAGCAAGTGTTAGCTCGTGTTGAAACTGTAATTTCTGTCTGCCTACAGGCTGTTACATGATTGACAAATTTTAGGGTTGATCATGTATGACTTAAACTCTTGCTAGTCTTCATATTTTGTATGACTAGCTTCATGATCATCTGAATATGTAATGTTTGGAACGCCTTACTTTGTATGTCTGATGATCTTACATCTTGTAACAATTACTTACTTGTTGAGATTGAGACAGCAGGCTTGTTCATGACCATAAGAGACTGTTGTCTTATAGATAAACCCTCATGCATCTAGATAGCCGTGACCGTATATCGAGATAGATTATACTTCAATGTACGTAGCTGGCTGTATCTGTCCTCCGCTCTCCAGTATTCTGGTTCGGCCGCATATCCATCGACCAAGTACTTCGACGCAGTAGCTCGGTATGATCTGCAGACGAGATTCACTAACCTCAAGCAGATGGGAATGATGGTCGATGGATATGCGGCAGAGTTTTCTAGACTTAGTCGGTTTGCTCCCACCTTGGTGGCAACCGAATTGGACCGAACCCAGCGCTTCCAGCAAAGACTCCACCTAGAGATCATTATATCAGTGGAGCAGTTTGAGCACCAGACATTTGATGCCGTCTTGCGAGCAGCGAAGAGGCATGAGTATACTTCGCAGAGGATTGTAGATAGAAGTGGAGGACGAAAGAGGTCTCATGGGCAGATGTCCCAGTCATCAGCACCAGCCCCTGCAGCTAGGGCTTTAATAATTGGAGCTCCTATGAGGGCGACCGCAGTTTCTTCGGTTCAACACTCGATACCAACGTATCCTCAACAGCAGAAGCAGAAGCAGTCTTCCACAATGGGCTGCACCCATTGTGGGAAGCCAGGACATGTAGTATCAGAATGTCGCAGAGCACAGAAATTATGCTTGGCTTCTGGGGCACCGGACCACAAGATAGGGTCCTGTCCGAATAGAGCCAGTTCATCATCGCAAACCTAATCAGTCCATCGGTTAGAGGTCCAGCACTAGTGCAGCAGCAGTACCATCCTCCGAGGCCATTGCCGCCTCAGGCTCAACAGTATGCCCAGGTTCATATTTAGAACATGCAGAGAGGTCATCAGCAGAGGGGACCAGCACCAAGAGGACAAGGACAGGCTATGGCTCTGACCGTGGCAGAAAAATTGGCATCAGATGAGGTAGTGGCAGGTAACATTCTCGTCAACTCTTTTCCAGCATCACTATTATTTGATTCGGGTACATCGCATTCATTTATGTCTGTACGATTCGCAACACGGATAGGACTGGAGCCCGAGTCATTATCTGTAAGGCTCAATATACTTACTGGTAACGGTCTTGTGGGGGTAGATAGAGTCTATTTCTCGTGTCGAATCGTAGCTAGCGGTAGAGAGTTTCCCGCTAGATTGATAGAATTTCCGATGGTCGACTATGATGTGGTCCTTGGAATGGATTGGTTGAAGGATCAATACGCAAGAATAGACTGCCATATTGGCAGAATTATTTTTGGTATTCCAGGCAAACCAGAGTTGTTATTTTCCAGAGGCAAAGTAAAACCTTCTCCACTAGTATTGCGGATGGCAGTAGCAGAAGCAGTTCAATTTTCCAGAGTAGTAGGAGAGTTTCTTGATGTGTTTTTCGAAGAGCTTCCAGGTATGCCATCGGAGAGAGAGATAGAGTTCACTATTGATTTGATTCCAGGAACGGTACTAGTATCAGAGAGAGTCTACAGAATGGCACCATCAGAGTTGAAGATCCTGTACAAGATGATTGAAGAACTCAGAACCAAGGGATTCATTCATGCTAGTGGATCACCTTGGAGAGCCTCGATACTCCTTGTTAAAAAGAAGGATGGTACGTCAAGATTATGTATTGATTATCGTACCTTGAATTCTGTAATAATCAAGAACAGATATCCCCTACCAAGGATAGATGATTTATTTGATCAACTCAGTGGGGCAGCAGTATTCTCGAAGATTGACTTACGGTCAGGGTACCATCAGATCAGAGTCAGAGAGCAAGACATTTCGAAGACAGCATTCAGATCTAGATATGGACATTGGGAGTTCCTTGTTATGCCATTTGGAGCGACCAATGCACCGACCATATTCATGGACCTCATGAATCGTATCTTCATGCCCTATTTGGACCAATTCGTGATAGTGTTCATAGACGACATCTTGGTCTATAACAAGAGTGAGACAGAGCATGAGCAGCATCTCCGTGTAGTTCTTCAGATTCTCAGAGAACAACAGTTGTACGTAAAGTTCAGTAAGTACAAATTTTGGCTGGATCGTATTTCGTACTTATGTCATATCATCACCAGAGGTAGAGTGGAAGTGGACCCCCAGAAGATAGTGGCTATAGAGACATGGCCAGTACCTAGCACCGTCGCAGAAGTTTGGAGTTTCCTAGGATTGGCCGTCTATTACCGGCAGTTTGTGTCAGACTTTGCTCGAATTTCAGCACCATTGACGCAGTTGACCCGCAAGGATGTGCAGTTTACTTGGACAGCAGAGTGTCAGAATTTATTCGACAAGTTGAAGCAAAGATTGATGATGGCTCCCATTCTCACGCTTTCAGATGGGACTGGAGGATTTTCAGTTTATTATGATGCTTCTGGCAGAGGATTGGGATGTGTCTTGATGCAACATGGTAAGGTAGTAGCTTATGCGTTACGTCAGCTTCGTGATCATGTGAGGAATTATCCAACCCATGACTTGGAATTAGCAGCGGTGGTTTTCGCATTCAAGTTGTGGAGGCATTATTTGTTTGGAGATCGAGTGGAGATTTTCACCGATCACAAGAGTCTTAAGTATGTGTTTACTCAGAAGGATCTTAACATGCGTCAGAGAAGATGGCTAGAGCTACTGGTGGATTATGATATCAACTTGCAGTATCATCCTGGGAAGGCCAACGTAGTTGCAGATACGTTGAGTAGAAGAGCAGAAGCTTATTTTCTAACAGCACAGCCAGAGTTATTAGTAGACCTTCAGAAGATGGGAATAGAAGTAGTTCTTCCTACCAATGTGGCATTAATGGCCAGCATGCAAGTTCAGTCCAGCATAGTTGAGAGGATCAAGATGTAACGCCTGTTGGCCCAATGATTATATTGTATTTTTGAATATGGCTAATCAGTTAAGTTTAACATAATGATGTCACTAATATTCATATACTCACTATCATATTGCTACTTAAACTTAGCATTGTTCTAATTGTCCTATATTATATTGCTATGCTTGTATCGTACTGCAACATATTTTGCTGACCTAACATATATTTGTAGACATGCAGTAAGCATGATCAAACATGATCAAACCAGGACATAGGCAATGAAGAATTAATGATGGACCAAAGACGACGTCATACAAAGAGATTTCTTCGAACCGCCTAGCGACCTATTCGGGGCCTCGCATCGGAGGTTCCGCTGCCCGGTCAGCGGACAGGGGTCGAGGGGGTAGCGCTCAGATTTTTAGATCTGTTTATCTTTGGACGACTGCTGTCAAGGAAAAAGACGTCTTCAGATCTACTCAAGTATCAGAAAAAAGGCGTCATCAAAGGGCTCTTGGTTTTTCTACTTGTTCCAAGTCTGTAATCTTTAATTTATTGAGTCTAGGAGAATGTGTACGTTGAGTTGCACTGAGTCATCTCAACCCCTAGACATATCTCTCCAAGCTCTACCATACAACCAGACCAATTTCTGAACCAAGCTCAAGCTCCACCAAAGCCCAAAGGCCATTTGAACATTCTGCCACCAAGGAGGCAGAGTTCGGGCCGAACTCTGCCCCCACACAGAGTTTGGGTCGAACTCTGTCCCCTGATTTCTAGGAACTTATTTTTAGGGTTACCAATTGCTAGCTGGTACAACGACTATATTTTTGAATTTTGAGGACAGAATTCTGGCCGAATTCTGCCTTCCAGACTAGTATATATAGGGCATGATTTCAACCATTTTCATTCATATCTTTATCATCTTTCTATCTCTCACTCTCAATCATCTAAGCCTTATACTACCTAAGCCTTACTCTTCCAATCTACTAGCCACAAAACTTCCTAAGCCCCAAGGTGCTCAAGTGCGATTCAGCTTGAAGTTTTTGTGCAAGAGTTGAAAAGAAAAGTCACTTAGACAATTCCAAGTTTTGCCACCTGCGAATCTGTAAGAAGTTGGCGTGCTCTTCTGAGTAAAGGCACGTGGTTGTACACTATTTCACAAATAGTGGATTTCAATCCTGAGCTAGAGTTCTCAGGCCTGGACTAGTCCTCCACGAGGGAAACCAGGTTAAAACTGCTGTATTTGCGTATGCTCTTCTGATCTTTATTTACTTTCGCATTTTTCTCTGATTTATTTACTATCTTGATAGTTGTTTTGTGGAGATGATATAGAGTTAATTTTTATTTGGTGATTATCGACACAAACTCTATTCACCCCCCCTCTAGAGTTGCCTACACGTTATTTCAATTGGTATCAGAGCAAGGTCTCTATTGTTAGGCTTAATGTGAGCACCCTAAATTTTGGGTTGATTTTTTTTTCATTTATTTTATTTTTCTGATTAATTGGTTTTGATAAATATTTTATTCTATTTATTTATCTGTAAGTGTAATTCTTCATGCCTTTGATATTTGGAGTGTCAGGGATGTTCAACTCTGAAAATCTTCTTCACGAGTTTGAGAGTGGACAGGATTGCCTTCCTGATGGCATATAGTGTCCCACTCAAACTTGTTCCCTTGTGCTCTTTTTGCTTCGCAGAACTTCGGATCGAATTAGACCGTTTGATTATTAATTAATTTCCCACTCTTTTCCTTGATCATTATTAGCACGTTACCGTGACTTTTAATTTGGGAGCGCAAGACCAGTCAGTTTCTTGAAACCAACTTCTCATTGATGATCTACTCGAGACGCTCGTCACCCATGACCTTCGTGTCCCACTCAGACACGTCATTTTGTGCTCCATTTGATTCGCACAACTTTTCCGACACGTGACCCGATTTTATTTCACTCTACGGCGTCACATTCATCTTCCAACTTGATTTGTGGGTCTCCTGTCGACCAAAACCTGTCCGCCACAATTATGGACATGGCCCACATTGAGCCTACTATCCGTCCGCCACTTGTGTCTCATTTATTGGAATCCCCATGTGCTACTTATTCACTCATGATCATCAACGCCTAATTTTAATTCAATTTTTGCACAATGTCCGGTTTTGACCCAATCCGGCTCCACCGAGTCCAGCCCAGCTCCATGTTGCTCTCTATTATAATTCCCTCATATTTTCTTGTCCAAAATATCAAGTACTCTTTTTGCCTATTTTTCTATATTTAATAGAAATTTTCTATTGATTTTTAATTCCCATTGGAATGGCCATTTCTCTCTGATAAATTTTAGCCCTTGATTTCCCCTAACAAATCTCCTCCATTCATTTTCCAAACTTTTCCACACCCCCACAAATTTTTTCCAACAGCCATGTGGCCGGCCCTAGAAAAATTTGCATGGAGAGAATCTTTTTCTCTCTCTCTCTCTTTACATCTATTATCATCCTCTCTCTCTCCCTTCCTTACTTTATTTCCCACACAACAAAATAAACAACAGCAGCATACTTCAACTTCCCCCTCCATGCAAACCCGACCCTCTCCCCATCCATGGCCGGAGCGCCGACCTCCACTGGCTGAGCTCGGCCGCCGGCCGACCTCCATAATCAGCCCATCTCCTTCCTCCATTTCCTCCTCCTCTATCTCCATCTATAACACCACCACCTCCACACCATTCCGCCACCACCACCAAACCGGCCGATCACCACCCTAGATCGCCGCCCCCTCACCGCCGTGCTCACCCCACGCCGTTGCCGTGGCCATCCCAGATGCGCCGCCGCGCGACAGTATACAGCAGCAGCCGCTGCACCGCAGCAGGCGCACACGCGCGCGCGCGGGCCGCCCTCGTGCGCCGCCTTGCCGCCGCGTGGCCTGCCGTGGCTCCGGCGACCCTCCCCGTGGGTGCGCCCCACTCCGACGTACTGTCCCCTGACGGCCACCGTCCTCCGGGACGCGCCGTCGAGGCGATTTGTGCGTTTTGAACGACGTCCCGTCGTGACGCGCGCGGAATCAAGTTCTTTTGGCGTCCCGTCGCAGCAACTTCGTGCACATTTTACCGGAGATTCGATCGTTGGATCGGCGATTTCTTCGCTCCGTCGCAATCTCGGTATATCCACCTTCATCTCTGTCAATTTTCGTCCGTTAATTTTATCGTTTGATACATGAAAATCGGCCACCAAGTTGACCGTTTAAATTATATTAAATTTGGACAGTTTCGCGGGGCCAACTTCGTCAGCTTGTATCTCCTCCACCGCAGCTCCGTTTGGCATGCTACCAGTTCCTGTGCTAAGCTGGTATAACCCTCTTGCTACTCCTTCAGTTTCGTTTCATTGTGAGCTTGTTTGATTGGTTGAATTTGACGTCAAAGTTGGCCGTCCGAATTCGTAATTTCCAACTTGTAAAATTCTATTTTTGAACACGGGACTCCAGATTTCATTTCTGACACCACCATTAGACTTGTGGCGTCATTCTGGCATGTTTTCATATAAAATTTGTTAGATTTGGAGAACGTGGGCCCTGGCACGTTTTTCGGTGCAAAGTGGGTCCCACATTCTGGATCAACGGGTCATTTTGAGATCGGCTCATCGGAATCCAATTCCGGATATACCGTTGAGTTTGTATCGTCATTCTAGACTCGTTGACATATAATTTGCTAGGTTTTGGTGGACATTGGATCGGACACGCATTTCGGTGCAAGTCAGATACCAATATCCGGGTCAACGGGTCATTTTGAGATCGGCTCATCGGAATCCAATTCCGGAGATACCGTTGAGTTCGTATCATCATTCTGGACTCGTTGACAGGTAGTTTGCTAAGTTTTGAGAACTTTGGCTCCAGCACGTATTTCCGTGCAAACTGGAATTCCAAGTTCTGGTCAACGGGCCAAATTGAGATCGGGTCAACAAAATCCAATTCTGGAGATATCGTTGGGTTCGTATCGTCATTCTGGTTTCCTGGACATATATTTTGTTATGTTTTATTGACTTGATTTCTTGCACGTTTTTCGGTGCAAAACGGCTCCGACACGGACACCGTTTTGACCCGAAATTACCTTTTTGCCCTTGTGTCCAAATTGGACCGATGGGTAGGCTATCCTAGCTAATTTGACCATTCTGGACACGTTGGCAATGTTTATTTCATCGTCCGACAATGTTTGTTGATAATTTCTCTGAGTTTAACCTTTTTATAATTAATTAATAATTAATTCATATAATGTTCGTATTTCGGGATTAGTACAACGAAACTGAGATCAGCCAATTCCAGTGATCTCACATCGCTGAAATTGACAAGTTGGACACGTGGATCACTATAATAAGATTATCAACCTTATCGATAATCTCCTTATCTCGATTTGCGTGTCGTAAGTTTCGACGTACAAATAACGAAGTACACTTTATATTAGATTAGAATTGACCCTGTTTGACCAGAGTTGACCAGTTGACCCAAAGTCAACTGTAAGTCAACACTTGACCTAGTTTGACTAGATTATTGACCGGAGTCGACCTAGAGTTGTTTTGACTTAGAAGAACCTAGAATAATGTAGATTGATTATAGAGATTCATTTATTACAACTTGAACACCTTGTAACCTGTGTTGCTTTAAATAGGACTCTGTGGCTTCAGTGGGACCCCCCTATACTTATCAGCTGTTCAGGTTATCGAGGCGAGTACATTCTCTGATCATTTCATATCCTGCTTAGAATTATTTCCTGCAGTAGATTACTTTACTTGTACTGTTACGATGGTCACACGGATTGGTGCTATATGGATCCTTTCTTGAGATGTTATCCTTAGGAAGCATCGGGAACTCTATGTTCTGTGCGTTTCACTTACATGGCGTATCACTATGCTTCGTTGATTCTTCGATCACTTGTGACATATACTCTTATGATCACAGAGTCTTCCTAGAATCCTTATCCCATTTATGGGACTACTATGTATCACCTTCGGGGTCTATCACCTTCGGGGACTGTTACATAGCATCATATAACATAACCTGGCTGGATCCTTGTGTATTGATTGGGGGTACGGGGGAGTATAAATGGACATGTGAATAATACCCAAGTAGTGTAGCATCAGAATCTCTTCCATAGTGTAGCATCAGAATCTTCTATGCCATTTACATGTCTATATTGTACTCTGACTCACTAGCCACATGTTAGCTCTTTATTTATAGTAGATATTTCTATTACAGCTTTCTCTCTCTGTTTACATACTGTACTTCTTTCAGTACTTGTATCTTACTTTACTGCATGAATATATTTTCTAACCTGCTATGAACTGTTGAGATGTATTGTGCTCGCTCCTGTCCTGACTGGACCTGTTGATAAATTTTACAGATGGCCGGGGATTGCCTGCTAGCCTAGAGGAGACACAGTAGGGGTTGTTTAGGTAGTTATTTCATTTTGTCTGGAGTTGTATTTACTTTGTGGATTACTGTATCTGTATTTGAGTTTTGAGATATATTTCTGGGTTTATGTATCTTAGACACTTAGACTTCTATCTCCTGTATCTCTTTTGGATTTCATGTTTTATCTATCCTTATCATGCTCTACCTTAGATGTGATTGAGTCTGAATCTGCTATGTCACCCCCATTCGGGGAGTATAAACTGTTTAGTCTTATACTGTTAGATGCATTGAGACCTAGGACAGCGTTCTACTGCCGACACTGTGGCGTAGGCTGGGCGTTGTTACGTTCTCGTGCCCTAACTCTAGGGTACGGGTCGTGACACGTTTTTAGTGGTGGCCCATACAGGTCGAGACTAAAAGTGTAGTGGTATTCGAACTAGAGTACCACTACAGCCTGCACTAGAAATATGATATATTTTTGAAGGTACTCAATCACAGTTAGGGACCCTTGAGAGATTTCTGGGACGACCCTGGAGAATCTTATTTAACTTCGATTTGAAAACTCTCTTTTTCCCTTGATTTGATTTATTTTTACTTTTGTTGTTAAATTTGATTTTAATGGATTATTATTGAATTTGAGTTTGTATTTATTAATTTTGATGGATGATTGTCGAATTTTGAATTTTGATGATAGCTGTTGCATTCGAGTTTGTATTTTGATGGATTTTGTTCATTTTTGAATTTTGATGTTCGTTAATAAATTTGATTTGATTTTGAGTATCCATTATTGATTAATTTAATTTTTGGCAAGATGAAATTATATGGGCTAGGTCATCTATGTTATGGAATCTAGTCTTCTATAGTCACATTAGCCAGCATGGTGGGGACATATAGTCTGACTCTGGATATATTTCTTGGGTGTGGAAATTTAAGGTTTTCGCAGCCAAGCTAGCGGCACCGCGAAAATGTTAAATACCATAATTCTAGAGATATGTGCATAAGTCAAGGGCTCTGTGATTATCGTAGCCTTGCTTACTAGTATGACGAGGATTTAGAGTACATGATTTTGGATAGACGCATATGATTATCGGATTGCACCTTAAATATTTTTGAACATGTTTTCTCTACTTTTGTTGCAGTCCCTCAAAAAAAAAGAATTATTAATTGGTTTATTTTGTTTAGTTTCTAATTATTAACTTAGGAGTAGGTTTAGCTGTTTTTATAAACCTTGTGAAACTTCTTACCATGAATTCTTCTTAATGCCACGAATCGATGATTTTTCTAAACTTTATCTTGAATTTGATAATTTAACTCTGGATTTCAAAACGGTTCCTTCTTTAAACAGATAAGCAGAACAGATTTTATCGTTATTTCTTTCTTGCTGTTATTCTTGTATTAGATAATAATGATAATGAAACTGTCTTGATTTTGTCAATCACCTACTCTGTAATTTTGGTAGGAATTTAAATGTTGGTCCTGATGTAGAATTTGATTTCATTTGGGACATGAGAATATAGATATAGCGGACACAAACACCTTGTTTGATACATATGCATGCTACGCTTGATTTCCAACATATCTAGATAATATTAATATGTCATTAATGTTAAATTTTCAAAATCCCAATCTTTCTGGCTTTCTGCTTTTCCAGTTTAAATTCGTGATTTAGATATAAATTTCACGTTATTAGTTTTGTCTACATAACTGCACATGTATGATATCTACAGGGTTTCAATTTTTAGAGAAATTGGTTAAGCTATGTTAAATTTGTAAAATCTGAGACTGTGTGCATATTAACCCTTGATACGGGATTCCAAATGTTAGTTCAAATTGTCGTTCCATTTTTTGTAATATTTAGAGTTGTGTACATTGTTGTTGTAGGGATATAATGTTAGGTTTCATATTCTTACATGTTAGTTTGTGATAAACATTGAGTTGGTTTTAATGTTCAAATTTCTCTAAAATCTTGAAAACTAGTTACATGTTAACATTTTTACATTGATTTCCATGTTTAGTTAAATTTCAGATTTAACATGTAATATTGAACTGTATGCGTAGATAAATGTATTGATAGTATGTTAGGGTTCATTTCTATCATGCTAGGATGTATTGGGAGCATTGAAATTAGTTGTGATGTTTCAAACTCCTAAATTTTGAAATTGTATTATGTTAATATTACACTGGTTAAATGTTAGCTTATTTTTAGATATTTTTTTTATGTAAACGTTGAACTAAAACTGGGTTTAACCTTTCAATATTAAGCTATAACCCTGTACAAGGACACACACACACACCCTAACTTAGTATACCCTGTCATGTAAACCTAACCCTTCCTCTCTATGTTATGTTTCATATAGATATATATAGAGTTTGTACGTACATATTATAATATATATAAATACATAACTAAGTCTCTATTTTATATATATATATATATATATATATATATATATGGTTAGCCATGCAAGTTATGATTAAATAGGTTGCGTATTGTAGATTGTTTAACCAATATGCCATGATTAGTGTAACTTGATAGCTGTTGTTTTGGAACCCAATTTCTCATATACAATTTCATATGTATTCACGTACACACACGCCTACTATCTAACCACATGAACATGTCCCCATACACATAATGCTAGCTTTTTCCTCTCTAACGCTCTCTCTATATATATATTGTAATTGAATTTCATGCAATTGACTTTCATTCTTTAGCTTGCGATTTTGATTTTCTTGATTAGTACCCCTTTTAGATGATTGGTAGTTACCTTTCTTTAATTATTTTTGATAAGTACCAGTTTTCATATAGGACGGTAGACTGCCTTACAGTTTTGATGGTTGTTGTTTCTGTATCTTTCTATTTTAGCACCCTGGATTGCTTGTGTGTTTGATACCCTATGACCCTTTCGGTTAGCATGACTAGTATACCTAGATGAGACTTTCACTACCACCGTATGCCATGACCATGTATGCCATTCTTTTATTTGATGGCATGATTTGTTTTAATCCGGGACTTTGATTATGGGGGTTTGACCTAGAGGGAGTATGGACATTTTAATTTCGAGGACGAAATTTTTTATAAGGTGGGTAGGATGTGAGCACCCTAAATTTCGGGTTGATTTTTTTTTCATTTATTTTATTTTTCTGATTAATTGGTTTTGATAAATATTTTATTCTATTTATTTATCTGTAAGTGTACTTCTTCATGCCTTTGACATTTGGAGTGTCAGGGATGTTCAACTCTGGAAATCTTCTTCACGAGTTTGAGAGTGGACATGATTGCCTTCCTGATGGTATATAGTGTCCCACTCAAACTTGTTCCCTTGTGCTCTTTTTGCTTCGTAGAACTTTGGGTCGAATTAGACCGTTTGATTATTAATTAATTTCCCACTCTTTTCCTTGATCATTATTAGCACGTTACCGTGACTTTTAATTTGGGAGCGCAAGACCAGTCGGTTTCTTGAAACCAACTTCTCATTGATGATCTACTCGAGACGCTCGTCACCCATGACCTTCGTGTCCCACTCAGACACGTCATTTTGTGCTCCATTTGATTCGCACAACTTTTCCGACACGTGACCCGATTTTATTTCACTCCACGACGTCACATTCATCTTCCAACTTGATTTGTGGGTCCCCTGTCGACCAAAACCTGTCCGCCCCAATTATGGACATGGCCCACATTGAGCCTACTATCCGTCCGCCACTTGTGTCCCATTTATTGGAATCTCCATGTGCTACTTATTCACTCATGATCATCAACGCCTAATTTTAATTCGATTTTTGCACAATGTCCGGTTTTGACCCAATCCGGCTCCACCGAGTCCAGCCCAGCTCCATGTTGCTCTCCATCATAACTCCCTCATATTTTCTTGTCCAAAATATCAAGTACTCTTTTTGCCTATTTTTCTATATTTAATAGAAATTTTCTATTGATTTTTAATTCCCATTGGAATGGCCATTTCTCTCTGATAAATTTTAGCCCTTGATTTCCCCTAACTAATCTCCTCCATTCATTTTCCAAACTTTTCCACACTCCCACAAATTTTTTCCAACAGCCATGTGGCCGACCCTAGAAAAATTTGTATGGAGAGAATCTTTTTCTCTCTCTCTCTTTACATCTATTATCATCCTCTCTCTCTCTCTCCCTTCCTTACTTTATTTCCCACACAACAAAATAAACAACAGCAGCATACTTCAACTCCCCCCTCCATGCAAACCCGACCCTCTCCCCATCCATGGCCGGAGCATCGACCTCCACTGGCCGAGCTCGGCCGCCGGCCGACCACCACAATCAGCCCATCTCCTCCCTCCATTTCCTCCTCCTCCATCTCCATCTATAACACCACCACCTCCACACCATTCCGCCACCACCACCAAACCGGCCGATCACCACCCTAGATCGCCGCCCCCTCACCGCCGTGCTCACCCCACGCCGTCGTCGTGGCCATCCCAGCTGCGCCGCCGCATGACAGTATACAGCAGCAGCCGCTGCACTGCAGCAGGCGCACACGCGCGCACGCGGGCCGCCCTCGTGCGCCGCCGCACCGCCGCGTGGGCAGCCGTGGCTCCGGCGACCCCTCCCCGTGGGTGCGCCCCACTCCGACGTACTGTCCCCTGACGGCCACCGTCCTCCGGGACGCGCCGTCGAGGCGATTTGTGCGTTTTGAACGACGTCCCGTCGTGACGCGCGCGAAATCAAGTTCTTTTGACGTCCCGTCGCAGCAACTTTGTGCACATTTTCCCGGAGATCCGACCGTTGGATCGGCAATTTCTTTGCTCCGTCGCAATCTCGGTATATCCACCTTCATCCCTGTCAATTTTCGTCCGTTAATTTTATCGTTTGATACATGAAAACCGGCCACCAAGTTGACCGTTTAAATTGTATTAAATTTGGACAGTTTCGCGGGGCCAACTTCGTCAGCTTGTATCTCCTCCACCGCAGCTCCGTTTGGCGTGCTACCAGTTCCTGTGCGAATCTGGTATAACCCTCTTGCTACCCCTTCAGTTTTGTTTCATTGTGAGCTTGTTTGATTGGTTGAATTCGACGCCAAAGTTGGCCGTCCAAATTCGTAATTTCCAACTTGTAAAATTCTATTTTTGAACACGGGACTCCAGATTTCATTTCTGACACCACCATTAGACTTGTGGCGTCATTCTGGCATGTTTTCATATAAAATTTGTTAGATTTGGAGAACATGGGCCCTGGCACGTTTTTCAGTGCAAAGTGGGTCCCACATTCTGGGTCAACGGGTCATTTTGAGATCGGCTCATCGGAATCCAATTCCGGATATACCGTTGAGTTTGTATCGTCATTCTGGACTCGTTGACATATACTTTGCTAGGTTTTGGTGGACATTGGATCGAACACGTATTTCGGTGCAAGTCAAATACCAATATCCGGGTCAACGGGTCATTTTGAGATCGGCTAATCAGAATCCAATTCCGGAGATACCGTTGAGTTCGTATCATCATTCTGGACTCGTTGACAGGTAGTTTGCTAAGTTTTGAGAATTTTGGCTCCGGCACGCATTTCCGTGCAAACTGGAATTCCAAGTTCTGGTCAACGGGCCAAATTGAGATCGGGTCAACGGAATCCAATTCTGGAGATACCGTTGGGTTCATATTGTCATTCTGGTTTCGTGGACATATATTTTGTTATATTTTATTGACTTGATTTCTTGCACGTTTTTCGGTGCAAAACGGCTCCGACACGGACACCGTTTTGACCCAAAATTACCTTTTTGCCTTTGTGTCCAAATTGGACCGATGGATAGGCTATCCTAGCTAATTTGACCATTCTGGACATGTTGGCGATGTTTATTTCATCGTCCGACAATGTTTGTTGATAATTTCTCTGAGTTTAACCTTTTTATAATTAATTAATAATTAATTCATATAATGTTCGTATTTCGGGATTAGTACAACGAAACTGAGATCAGCCAATTCCAGTGATCTCACATCACTGAAATTGACAAGTTGGACACGTGGATCACTATAATAAGATTATCAACCTTATCGATAATCTCCTTATCTCGATTTGCGTGCCGTAAGTTTCGACGTACAAATAACGAAGTACACTTTATATTAGACTAGAATTGACCCTGTTTGACCAGAGTTGACCAGTTGACCCAAAGTCAACTGTAAGTCAACACTTGATCTAGTTTGACTAGATTATTGACCGGAGTCGACCTAGAGTTGTTTTGACTTAGAAGAACCTAGAATAATGTAGATTGATTATAGAGATTCATTTATTATAACTTGAACACCTTGTAACCTGTGTTGCTTTAAATAGGACTCTGTGGCTTCAGTGGGACCCCTCCTATACTTATCAGCTGTTCAGGTTATCGAGGCGAGTACATTCTCTGATCATTTTATATCCTGCTTAGAATTATTTCCTGCAGTAGATTACTTTACTTGTACTGTCACGATGGTCACACGGATTGGTACTATATGGATCCTTTCTTGAGATGTTATCCTTAGGAAGCATCGGGTACTCTATGTTCTGTGCGTTTCACTTACATGGCGTATCACTATGCTTCGTTGATTCTTCGATCACTTGTGACATATACTCTTATGATCACAGAGTCTTCCTAGAATCCTTATCCCATTTATGGGACTACTATGTATCACCTTCGGGGTCTATCACCTTCGGGGTCTATCACCTTCGGGGTCTATCACCTTCGGGGGCTGTTACATAGCATCATATAACATAACCTGGCTGGATCCTTGTGTATTGATTGAGGGTACGGGAGAGTATAAATGGACATGTGAATAATATCCAAGTAGTGTAGCATCAGAATCTCTTCCATAGTATAGCATCAGAATCTCCTATGCCATTTATATGTCTATATTGTACTCTGACTCACTAGCCACATGTTAGCTCTTTATTTATAGTAGATATTTCTATTACAGCTTTCTCTCTCTGTTTATATACTGCACTTCTTTCAGTACTTGTATCTTACTTTACTGCATGAATATATTTTCTAACCTGCTATAAACTGTTGAGATGTATTGTGCTCGCTCCTGTCCTGACTGGACCTGTTGATAAATTTTACAGATGGCCGGGGATTGCCTGCTAGCCTAGAGGAGACACAGTAGGGGTTATTTAGGTAGTTATTTCATTTTGTCTGGAGTTGTATTTACTTTGTGGATTACTGTATCTGTATTTGAGTTTTGAGATATATTTTTGGATTTATGTATCTTAGACACTTAGACTTCTATCTCCTGTATCTCTTTTGGATTTCATATTTTATCTATCCTTATCATGCTCTACCTTAGATGTGATTGAGTCTGAATCTGCTTTGTCACCCCTATTCGGGGAGTATAAACTGTTTAGTCTTATACTGTTAGATGCATTGAGACCTAGGACAGCGTTCTACCGCCGACACTGTGGCGTAGGCTGGGCGTTGTTACGTTCTCGTGCCCTAACTCTAGGGTGCGGGTCGTGACACTTAACATCCTTAGAGTAGATCCTTGTTTATTTGTGTATGGCATCGTATTCCTCCTCCTCCGATAAAGAGGGTTTTATTTCTTCTAAATGCAAGAAATACTCTAAGTGGAAAGCCATGGCTAGCCAATCCTTAAAGTTTGCTAAAGCTTTTCATTCTACAAATGAAGAACTTTAAGAAAAGGTTGTTCATTTAGAAGAATCTAATGAGTTTTTAAGAAATGAAAACAATGATTTATTATCTAGACTTGACTCTCAAAGCTCATCTTGTGTTTCTTTAAAGAGTTTGAATGATTCTTTAACTTTGAAAATCAAATCTCTTTCCTCATCAATAGAAGATCTTAAGAAGCAAGCACATGAGCTAAATCATTTGCATGATTCTTCTATTGACTCTTTAAAGAAACAAAATAATGATTTTATTTCTAGAATTGCTTTATTTGAAAAAGAGAATTATGCTTTAAATGCTAAATTTGATTCTCTTACTTGTTTGCATAATGATTTGCTATTAGAACATGATATTCTTAAGACCAAATATATGCATACTCACTCTAGAGATATTCATCATTCTAGTATGTCACATGCTCATAATCATGCTCATTCCGATACATGTGCACACACTAGTATTAGGTGCTTCTATTGTTCTCGCATTGGACACATGAGTGTAACTTGTCCTATTCGTAGGAGTTTTTCTACCGATGCTAGAGTAAATAGTATATGGGTCCCTAAAGCTAACAATTGCGGATCCAAGTTTATTTGGATACCAAAGTCTTCGCCTAATGTTGTAGGTGGAGCTTCTTGTATCAGGACATAGCACCGAGAAAGCGTGTTGGTGGTTGCAAAGCTCAAAGGTCATCTTCCAAGCAATTGCACCAACACAAGTGTGGCCACTAGAGCCACTTTGGTAACATGCTAAACGATTCTCTTTAAATGGTTTATATTTGTTGAATCTAGCATGTTTCTCTTGATGTCTTGCTACTAGCTCACATTGATATTATTTAGTTGCTTTTATATAAATCAATGTGAGATATAATACTAGCATGCTTGGTTAATTTTCTTATTATTTCTTTTATCTAGCATGACTAGTTACTTAGCTTAAATGATTAGTTCACACTATGTAGTTTATCACTCATTTTCTATTAGTGTGACACATTTAAATATGCATGCTCACTATTCTTTGTCTTTATAAAGCATGTATATCACTCTAGTTCATAGGAGCTTGATTCTTGAATTTTGTTTTAAAGTTTGACTCTCTATTTTTAAAGTTTTGAGATAGTTACTTCTTGCCGATTTGTATTTAATATGTCATATTTATCTTAATTGCTATTTGTGAATATATGTGTTTAGCACAAGCTACTTATAATTTGATAAGTATATATTTATACTTCTTTTTTAATCTTGTGCTTGCATAATATCTTCATTATCAATTCTCATATTTTATTTTGATTATCCTCTTGAGAATCAATTATGTCTTTGCCTAATAAAGTTTATTTATACATGACTATACTTATCTCCATTTCTATGTAGATTATGTATTTATTATATTGACATCTATTTTTGTATAAATATCTTTATGTGGGCATATGAGATGAGCTCAAGTTTCATATTATTTTGAAGAGTATTTATTCATACTTGTGCTTATCTTATAATTTAGCTATTGATTCTTTTGACCAAATTTGTGTTATCTCTTCTTGAATCAATTAGCTTCTTCCTTAAAGCTTTCTTTAGATAATGTCTTCTTTTGATGATATCTTATTGGCTTTTATTTGTTGACTTTATGGATACATGTCTTTCACTTGATTTTTGATCTTTTCATGTATATATATAGTTTTATCTATGTGATTCCAAATGTTGATATTTATTTATTCAAATACCTTTAAATTGGAATATTGAGAGAAAATATTTATTAGTGTCTTGTTCATGACTTTTATGAAAGTTCTTTTAAGAATTGCTTGGTTTTGTGCTTTATCTTATTTGTTAAAATTATCGTACTTATTTTGAGTATGTAACTTCTATATATTTATCTCCATAAGTGCATTATAAAAATATTTGTTTTGAAAATATTCTTAGCAAATTTTGATGATGATTCTTTCATTGTTATTTGGGTATTTACCTTTCTTATACTTAGGATTTTAGGATTTTGATGTTGTTTGATGATACTGCATATATTCTTTTAAATCTAAGTTCTTAAAAGTAAAGAACATTTTGGGAATAAGCCGAAAGGGTCCTTCTGTCATGTACAGGTGTAAATAGCCTGAAGCGACACGGTGCACTAGTCTTCGGACTACCGCTAGCTGGGAACCGGCCCCTACAGCTAACCCAAAGTGATCAACACTTTATAGACTTAAGATTTATTAAGGTCTACTTGCAACCATTTTCTAGTTCTGGATCCACCCCTAAGTTCCAGAATACTTCATCATATCTAGTCCTATATTTTGAGCTATAAATATTTTATTATTATTGTCCAATGATGTTTTGTAGCACATGAGAATACATGTAATTGATATATCATACTTCTCATGTCTTTAGCTACTATGGGTTGAACTTTTACTTTGAGATTTTCCATTTCTAGAGAATACACTTTTATAATGGTTATAATTTTGCATTCTCTAGATCAATCTATTATTTCATTATCTTGGGTTAATCTCAATATTTAGCAAAGAGATTTGCTCTATTGTGTTTTAATGAACATCTCTTTTGTCCTTTACTTGATGAGAGTCTAATTCATTTACTTGCTATCTTATACTCTTATCCTTGCTTAACAAAGAGTATATAAATCATTTTGATCATTCAAAATGTATTGTCCTTATTGTGAACTCTATGCTTAAGCATGTATCTTTAGTGTTAGTGACTTAAGATTTAATGAGCACATTTATCCTATTAATGGTCTACCTCATTAATCTTAATTAGTTATGTAGCTTGCTTATTTACGATATATTGATTAAGCTACATAATTTTCATAATTTTTGTTCACTTTCACTCATCTAACTATCTTCTTGAATTTCAATGTATATGTGATATGCTAGTTTACAAAAACAAGATTTATAAATTTTCTTGATGAGATTTGTATTCTATTTTAGATACATATGTTTGGTCTCTAAAATTAGTTTGACAAATTTTTTATTTAATCTTGTTTCCATTAAGGTTTGTGATTCATCGCTTTAACTTCCTTCCATACTAGTCATTGGAAAGCATCCCTTAAATTTCTCTCATCTTTTGAGTCATAATTTTATTATATTATCATTTCTTTGGAATAAATTTGCAATCATTTAAATAAGATTGACTCTTTTCTATATTTTCTATTGGTTTGTTTATATGATTTTTAGATAGGATTTTTGACGGATCATAATTATTTATTGGTTTACTTTATGAATGATCCTAATGATTGAGTAGTCCTATATTATCTAATTATGTGGTTATCAAGTTAATTTATTACTCTACTTTGACTACTCATGGATTATCACATATGCTCTTTGCTATTTGAACTTCATTGGTTTCTCATTTAGTATTAGCAAGGTTGGATTATTACCCGTTGATGGGTACATATGTGGTAAAACATACATAGTCCATGTAAAGCAATAAATTGGTTGATCATTTCTTAATTAGGTAATCATGGACATGATATTTGAGTTTTATTTTATTTTTTTGTATTTTTGAGCTATATTTTGACTTTCACCATGATTGATTTAATTGACTTTATTCCTTTCATGATGACATTTTTCTCAAAAGGTAACATGCGTTGATCTATCATATTTCAATATGATATTCTTCTATATAGGTTAGTGTATGTCATCTTTGATTACATGTGCTAAATTGAAATATTCTTTTGATTTCTCATCTTTAGTAACTATTAGTGGATATATCTTCTTGACTAAAGATAATATTTTTCGTTCTATGACATTTTTATAGCCTTATATCATTTTTTATGTCATAAGTTATCATTTTATAGACGTTTTTATAGCATTAAGCAAGGGGGAGAAATCAATAGTTGATTTACCCCTAGATCTTGAAGTTATCATTTTTTGTTATAAGTGCTTTGGAACTAGATACGCATATTTTAAGGGGGAGAAAATAAATTGGTTCAATTCATTTATACCCTTTAATATGTCGTATACGTAGTTCATCATTGACCCATTTTTTTATCATTATTAGGATGCTGATATTTTGTGAAAGGTTTATGAGAGTATATGTAATTGTTTTCATCATATTATCTCTCTTTTATATGGGTCATCTCGTTAATATTTACTTTCGTATTTTATCTTGATGACTATTGTGCTTTCTTTGATTTAGCTTTCTTTGTATGTTTAATTTGGCTTTCCTTGTTGAGGACTTACCCAAAATTCATGATTTTATCTATATTGGTAATTGTTTGAGGGGGAGCATTTACGTCGACTGAACTTCTCTCTCTCAAACATTTTTCTCCTTTACCTTCATGTTTATCTAAAGGGTATTCATATAGCATGATAAGGTAATTGAGTTCAAATGCATGAATTTTGGATAAGCAAATAGATTTGTAAATAATGAGATTATTTTATATCAATTGCTCTATTTTACATTGATTATTCGTTTATTTTGTTCCACAATTTATCTGTAGACAATTGTGCTATCATAGTTTCATTGATCAATGTTTCAAGTTTTTATATTTCAATTGCTATCAAGTTTGTCTATTTCAATATCTCAAATGGTATCTTTCTTCTTTGATATCTATTATTTACAATTATCTAATCCCCATGGTTTTTATTGTAATTTTTTTTCTTCCAAAACTAAAGCAATATTTCATATCATACTATGTTTTTGGATGTCCTTCTTGGATTTCATATTGGTAAACTATCTATTGATTATTTTTAAATTCTTTTAGTTTTACCAACTATTTGTGTTTTGACAAGCTATTTTATATTTGGCACTCTACATTGGGTATGTAGTTTCTATACTTGTCTTTACACACTTCTCCCATTGTTCTTCATTTAGTATATCTTGATCATGATTGTCTATGCCTTCCTCCTTTACTTATGCTTGAGTTTCGTTTTATCTCATATTATGGGGGAGCTTATTTTTTGATCATGTCAAAGGGGGAGAAATAAGTTTAAGTTAGCACATAATATGTGTTTATTAGTGATACATGCATCTATCGTATCTGTCTTAAACTTAACCGATTTGCCATAATCAAAAAGGGAGAGATTGTTGGCCCAATGATTACATCGTGTTTTTGAATATGGCTAATCAGTTAAGTTTAACATAATGATGTCACTAATATTCATATACTTACTATCATGTTGCTACTTAAACTTAGCATTGTCCTAATTGTCCTATATTATATTGCTATGCTTGTATCGTACTGCAACATATTTTGCTGGCTTAACATGTATTTGTAGACATGCAGTAAGCATGATCAAACATGATCAAACCAGGACATAGGCAATGAAGAATTAATGATGGACCAAAGACGGCGTCATACAAAGAGATTTCTTCGAACCGCCTAGCGACCTATTCGGGGCCTCGCATCGGAGGTTCCGCTGCCCGGTCAGCGGACAGGGGTCGAGGAGGCAGCGCCCCCCGTCGGGGGTTCGGGGGCGAAGCCCCCGAAAGGTATTCAGATTTCCAGATCTGTTTATCTTTGGACGACTGCTGTCAAGGAAAAAGACGTCTTCAGATCTACTCAAGTATCAGAAGAAAGACGTCATCAAAGGGCTCTTGGTTTTCCTACTTGTTCCAAGTCTGTAATCTTTAATTTATTGAGTCTAGGAGAATGTGTACGTTGAGTCGCACTGAGTCATCTCAACCCCTAGACATATCTCTCGAAGCTCTACCATACAACCAGACCAATTTCTGAACCAAGCCTAAGCTCCACCAAAGCCCAAAGGCCATTTGAACATTCTGCCACCAAGGAGGCAGAGTTCGGGCCGAACTCTGCCCCCACACAGAGTTCGGGCCGAACTCTGTCCCCTGATTTCCAGGAACTGATTTTTAGGGTTACCAATTGCTAGCTGGTACAACGGCCATATTTTTGAATTTTGAGGACAGAATTCTGGCCGAATTCTGCCTTCCAGACTAGTATATATAGGGCATGATTTCAACCATTTTCATTCATATCTTTATCATCTTTCTATCTCTCACTCTCAATCATCTAAGCCTTATACTACCTAAGCCTTACTCTTCCAATCTACTAGCCACAAAACTTCCTAAGTCCCAAGGTGCTCAAGTGCTATTCAGCTAGAAGTTTTTGTGCAAGAGTTGAAAAGAAAAGTCACTTGGACAATTCCAAGTTTTGCCACCTGCGAATCTGTAAGAAGTTGGCGTGCTCTTCTGAGTAAAGGCACGTGGTTGTACACTATTTCACAAATAGTGTATTTTAATCCTGAGCTAGAGTTCTCAGGCCTGGACTAGTCCTCCACGAGGGAAACCAGGTTAAAACTACTGTGTTTGCGTATGCTCTTCTGATCTTTATTTACTTCCGCATTTCTCTCTGATTTATTTACTATCTTGATAGTTGTTTTGTGGAGATGATATAGAGTTAATTTTTATTTGGTGATTATCGACACAAACTCTATTCACCCCCCTCTAGAGTTGCCTACACGTTATTTCAACGCCCCGATCCCAAAATACTTAGGACCGGGACGTTACATGTTTTTGTGGTGGCCCATGCAGGTCCCCTTTCCGTTTCGGTTACATGACTGTACCGAACGGGCCTACAATATAGGATTAGAGTATAGGATCTCATCCACCTGCTTGACCCTCTTCCTTAACTAAATTTTTCGAATCACTTGTTGAACTTCATTGATCTACATCTTGCTTGAGCTCTTTCTACCATAATTCTTATTTCCACACTTGATAGGAAGATGACTACACTAATATATGCTCATAGGTCAACCACATGGCTAGAAGGATTACATTGACAACTAGTATGCTTTGAGATCCTCTTTGAGTTATAAAGATATGAGGATAAGAGGGGCCATATTTTTCTAGAAGTATGGATTAGTTATTTACAAGTTGGGTAGTAGCAACATTAATAACTTCAAAGGATCGATAGAACTTTAATTGGATCTACAAAAGGATAGTTAAATCTATATACAATTGAGAAGGAAAATTGATTTGATTTTTCAGTTTTGATTTTTGAAGGTCTTTGAAAAATATTTATGATTCATTTGATTATAGCTATACATCCTTGAAGGGATATAAAGTTGGTTGAATTTTTTTTTAAAATTTAAATGCTGCTGTAAAATTTATGAGGGTGATTGATAAAGCTTGGTAAACTCATAAGGTTTTAAATTGGGTTGTATGGATCACAATTAATAAGTTCATGAAATTTTGAATTTCAAGTTTGAAGTAATGATATTGAAATTCTGGTTTAAAATATTTGGAAGAAATGAAAACGATTGTTGAGAAAAAAATTTCAAATTTGAAATCGTGTCATTTGATTGAGAATTTACAAATCTATTTAGATTTTGGGTTTAAAAAGTTGTGATTATGGATATCAAATTTTGGAAAAAAAATTTGAATAATGAGTTTAAAAATTGAATTGCAAATATTAAAGTTTTGGAAAAGTTACTAACGATGTGATGAAAAGTTATTTTGATTGATTAAAGGAATTACCATTTAAAAATTGAGATTATATTTGAATGACTTAAAATTGAAGTTGTGATTGATGAGTGCGTTAAAATATTGAGCGGAAAAAAAAATTAAGATTGCTCATGATATGCTAAGGATTTAACTTGAGGTTTTTTGAGAAAATTTTAGAGTTTTAAAGTTATGAAGAAATATTGAAATTTTTATAGATTCATGGTTTATGAACTCTTGAGTTTGAAAGTTGGAGTGAAAATGTTAAATTTTGAAAAAGTTAGTAGTAACGTGATGAAAGTTCACTTGGAGAATTATGGAAGGGATTAAACTTTTAATCATGATTAAATTAGACGGCTTGAAGTAAATACAAATTATGGATGTTCATTTTGGAAAACTATTTAGAAACTGTTTGAAGGAAACTTGGGTTGTAAATTTTAATGATAGGCCGCCAAGATAACCCTAATGGGTTAGAAGGATTTCACACTAAGTGCCATATCCCTAATGGCCATGATAATAGTATAAACACAAGTGTTGTTACTCATCTACAAAATTATGTGATTATATTCCAATCTTGACTCACTTGACATTTCCTCAAATCTAGATTTTATCGTGACTATCTAACCATTTGAAACTTGAGAAATGATTAGATTATTCCTTGATCATACTCCATCTAAGTGGCTATCATATCTCTAGAAACTGTATTCCTAATTTATTTTACCTTGATCTACTAGAATCTGAATTATCTTTATTTAGCTTGGTCATTTATCTCATGTACTCCCACTTTCTATTTTAAATTCTTTTATGTCCTTTACCGTGACTCGGATATTTGGAGCACAACACTAGACTTTTCCATCAAACAAATTTCATATGTAAGACCAAGACGAGCCTACCTTCATGTAGGTATATCATGTCCCACTAAAATACGTCCCTCTGTGCTCTATTTGCTTGATACGACTTTCGAGTCGGAAGGACTAAACTCAAATCTTTACCATTAAACTAATATATTTTTTAGCTGCGGATAAGACTCAACCTTGACTAATTCTTTCCACCCGATGTGTGATTGTGTTCTATCTGACTCCTTAACATGCTTGACTTGTGCTTTACCTTGATTGCTTGACCCATTGACCCCTTACACCACTAGTTCAATTCTTGTAAGTTGGGTAGAATACCTCACTACCTAACAAACATTTTCCTGGTGAACCATATAGATGAGTTCATTTATACTACTAATTTGAGGACCTTGGAATAATTGATTTCCTTCATCACTACCTCCCTTACTTACATATTTCTCTATCTTGTGCTGCTAAATTAGCTTTAGTTTTACAAGCTTATTCCTTTATCAAGCTTGTTAATGACATATTTTATTTGGCGCACCCACTAACATATTGTCTAATCAAAACTGGTGCATGATGGTCTGATCTACCGAGTGCACTTTTGTTCGCTTTTCATATATCATTCTGCATGGATGGAAATATAGTTAACTTGCCCCTAGAATCCCATCCACGATTGCCTTAACAATTCTTCTTGAATTAGTCAATCGCCTTTGAACCATATATTAGTGATTCAAAATATACTCCTTGAACTCTTGTTGGCTTTCGTCTTTACCTATTCTAGACAAAGCTTGTACTTGATAGATAGGCCAAACTATTCTCCTATGACCATGATATTTGGATATACACCGAGATAGCTAGCCACTGACCATCCAATATGACTGTAACTCCATCTCGAGTACTCGTCCCCTTCACGACCCTCGATTCATTATTACGATTTTTAATCACTCTTGAGACTTAAGAAACGATTCAAATCAATTCCTTAATCAAATCCAAACCTATACAACCATATTTTCTCGATGAACCATATCTTCCAAATTAGTCCCTTTGATCTACTCGTTGCCTTACTATTTCTTGATTTGTGTTTGCCTTAGTTAGCGACCCTTATCCATTACCATATCTGTGAATTAAGTTCATAATTATCTAATTCATGACTTTCTAAATGCACACTTGTGATAGCCATCGTTTTCCTGCCTCGCCCAATGAATTGTTCATACTTCTTGTTCGTTAAACTCTTGTACCCTACCTATTCCTAAATTTTGTGGACGAAATTCTTGTAAGTTGGGTAGGATGTAAACCCCCTAAAATTTTTACTATAAATTTTTTTATATAAATAAATCGGTGTTTAAATTGTACTTTGTATTGTACGTCGTATAGTTTGTTCACGTTATTCGTATTGTATGTCGCATGCGATATGGCGTTCGTATTAGCCCGACGAGTGCGAATATGTGCGGGATACATATTTTAGAAAATATTTTGATTTTATTTTAAAGCAAGTATAGTTTTGCAAACATATATATATATATATATATATATATATATATATATATATATATATATATATATATATTCGATAAATACTTAATTTGTTTAAAGGTTGTGAGCAAGAGAATTTCAAAACTCTATATATTTTGCCTTATGAAATGCTACTTTATTTTTTTATACAAATATAGTAGTAATTTGGAAAACGAGGATATTGTAAATATTTGCATACATAAATCTATATCATATATAGATTTTAATTTCTAATTTTTGAAATTAATTATCATATTATTTTCCCAACTTATAAAAAGGCATTTAAAATATATTTATTGTGATTTAAATCGCAATTTGATTTTCTTGGAAAATTTTCAAATAGCTTTACATTAAAGATAAGGATTTTTTCTATGTTATATTCAAGAGATTTATCAAATTAATTTTTAGCAATTTAAATTTAAAAGATGGAATTATCCATCGGGGTTTAAACCATCACAAGTTCTTATCCAACTGGGAATTCCCACCTCCTATATAAGGAGAGGTACTCATCCATAAATTATTTCCACCCCATTGTGCATCGCGTTCGTGCCTCCCATCCACTATATCTTCTCCAATACAAATACATCATAATTTTTGTCCTGTCCGACAAACCGGACGTCCAACCCAGCCGTGTCGAACCCATTCCGATACGACACCTAATGTAATGACCCGCTCCGTCCTAGCGGAACGCCGATTCAAACGGCAAGTGCAACGACTCAAACGAGTCGTCGAACCGAAGAGTTGGCATCGACCTGATGAAGAATCGATGCAAGGCTTACATTGGCCCATCAAAGATGAATCCAGACTTAGACTTTCAAAGGCGCGCTCAGAGTATCGCACGGTCGATGCGAACATCGCTAAGGTGGGTGGCTCCGATGAACCCGTCTTTGCTTAGCCTAGACACATAACAATATGGACACTATTGCTAGAATCGCTATACGATAACACTGCGCATGCTAATAAATGACTCAACGCACCTAGTTAAGGGAATAATCCCATCTTGTATGCTTGTTTAGAACATAAAAAAGAACTTAAAAAATATAGGAACTCTCGTACCGCGCTCCACGCTCGTGCTAAGGCACAAGCTTACATTCAAGTTCCTTATGCGTTCAAACAATGAAACAATGAATGGTTTACAACAATAAAATGGAAAGACTATCAACATAGTCGTTCCGAGTAGAATATAGCAACATTGGAAGACTTCGGGACCGATGGGTCGCCAAGGCAACTCCCGTACGGGGAGTTGCATAATGTATGAATAAATGAATGAACGAATAAGTGAATGAATGAATCAACGAATGAATGAATGAATATGAGAATGAATGAATATGTGAATGAATCAATGAACGAACGAACAAGTGAAAGAAAGAATGAATAAGATAAGAAAGAAAGGAATGGTTAGCGACAGGTATGACGGGGACGTGCATCGGGGCTCGCTACCCGCGCTGTACGGACGCCGCCGCCAACCTGGTCGATAACACATTATGGCTAAGGGTTAGCCTATGACTCAGAGACAGCCGTTAAGTTAAAATGACAAGTCAATACGAAATGGTCGTGGACAATCCCATCGTATACGGGAGGTAGGAGGAATAAGGGATTCCAAGGGCAACGATCGACGATATCGTAGCCGGCCTAGGCGAAATTATGGCTTACGGGCTGCTTTGGTGTGGGCTCGGACATTCCAAGTAGACGTAAGTGCGGGGTATTTCAAAAGACTATCAAGGTGTACCAGCCATCACGCTATGATAGGTGAGAATACCAAAGGAGAATATGTCCAAATTGGCTTGTGGTGCCAGCGACCGGTGCATATAGATTAAGTAGGCTTTGCTGGTGGCAATCCACGTGCAAGTCCTTGCATTGAAACAAATTAGTCTAAGTTAACTGAATGAAGCGCCTTCTGCACAGGCTTGAAATGTAACACACCAAATGATAAAGAGTACTTCATGTAAAATGAGTTAGAGAACCTGCCTACGACGTTCTAGAATCTGAGGCAGAGACACGCCCTCGATACTGAATGTTCACATGAATTACGTTAAGTTGTTATGTATGAATTGTTGACTAACTTGGTTTACTTTGGACATGGAAGATTGGACGTAAGTATGGGTAAGTCGTACATGTATTTCCATGCAATACATTGAAATCGGTAACACGAGATAGGGCATGAAATATGCCATAAAACTGACCCTAAGGAAAGATTAGCAAGACAGTGAATGATAGACGGTGCACAAAAGTAAATAGAACGTGTTTGGTAATGATAGCATTGTGGGCGAGCAGCCTTCCCACCAGTGCATAACAATGTACTGATAACCCCACAGTTTGCTTGCAGGATGCAGGAGATGTCGTCGGGTGCGGAGCTTCCCTCGAACGTGCTAAGGCGCGGAGCCAACTCTGGAGCCTTGGAGCATTGCAAGGAGCTGAAGCACCATATACAGGACATAATGTATCGGAACATCGCCATGAATTATTCTATGTTATAAGCCACTTGGCATGCCCTTTTATGTTTCAGAGAGAGAGAGCTTGAGAGACTTGTAAACTCGGCCTAGCGCCGCTTGTAAACTTCTTGAAAATCAATAAAAAGTTTGAATTCGCTTCAACTTGTGTTCATTTACTTTCCGTTGCAAATGGGGACACCCTGTGCGACTCCGTGGCCTAGCTCAACTCGACCGTTTCTGGAGATTAGCCTTGCACGGGCGCAACCTAGGCCCGTGCGGCATCACGCCTTAGCGAGGACAATCGCTCCTACGGGAGCGGGGCGTGACACCAAACCCTAAGCCCTGCCCCTGTTTTGCCTCGCTACATCGACAACATTCCTCCAACTCCGCCTCCTCCTCCTCGTCGTTTCGAACAACCGTCGCTACGATCCTCCGAACCCGTCATCACCCCTTCCCGGCACCCAACTCCACCACCGCCGACCCTGTCACCCCCGGATCCCCTGTCGACAACAGACCACCACCATCAAAACCACCATCATCACCGCCACGGCCTCGTCGCTGGAGCCGTACCCAAAAGAAAAACCCTAAATCGCAACACACCAAGACACTCACCTGACCTTGGCTTCTCCCCGGCGCCGGCCCACTCCTCGTCGAGTTCATCGACCTCGCCGCCTCCGTGAGATCGGGCCTTCCCCGTGCGCGCCGGAGCCGTACGACTTCCTTCGCCTGTCCCCGGAGCAGCGTCGCCCCCGCCACTCCCCTGGATCACTGCCGCGCTCGGCTCAGCTTCGGCCGCCCGATCTCAAAGTCCTCCGCGTCCGCTGCCGCCTTCCCGAAAACTCCCTCCGCCTGCGTTAAGCCGCGCCACCCCGCGAGCTCCGCCTCCCCTCTGCCGCACGACCACCGTTCCGCCGATTCCTCCTCCAGATCGGCCGACTCCTCCCCCGCTGGCACCGGCGCACCGACCGTTGCGCCGCCCTCCCGAGTGCTCCGTCCAGAGTCGCCGCGCCACCAGCTCCCGTCGCAGATCTGCCCTGCCGTACCAGAAAACCCCCAACGCCACCTCCGGAGCCGCTGGTAAACCCTCTCCTCACTTTTCTTTCTCTCTCTCTCTCTCTCTTTATTTGGAGGAAAGAGAATGTTATATTAATAAGAGTTTTTTTATTATTATTAGTATTGGTGTTACTGATTTTACCATTATTATTGTCATTATATTTATTATTAATATTAATATTAATAATAATAATAATAATAATAATATTATTATTATTATTATTATTATTATTATTATTATTATTATTATCATTATTATTATTATTATACTACTTAACTTAAGTGATATCAGTAATATTAATAGTATTGTTAATGGAGTTATATTATTAGGATGGATTTTGGAAATTATATACTAATATAATATATTGTGAAAAACATATTACAGATTTGACCCTATATATATATATATAATATTTCAAACATAGTTTAAGCCCTAAAATAAATTTCCTAGAGTAATTAATATTTACATAAAAATATTTTGACTAAATATAGTTTTCAAATTATTATGTATAAATTATTTTCTAGTGTTTACGTAAAAAAATTACTTTAAATATATTTTTCAAGTAATATTGATGATTTCTAAAATAGATATTTTAAATTGTGAAATATGGTTTTTGCCTTAATCTTATTTTACAACTCAGAGTATTTTTACTAATAAGATGTAATTTCCAAAATTATTATATATAAATATTTCAAGTATTTTTCGTAAATAAATTTTTACAAGTAAACATGTTTTTAAAGTAATATAAATATTTTCTAAAAATGTGGTACGTAACTTTCTACACAATTCTTCTCACCATTAATCGTGACTAAATCATGCTTCCTACTTTCTTGTGGATTCATACCTTTACTCATCAACCATGGCTTTGGACTTATTGGGATATGACAGATCCTCGCACCACACCAGGCGTCACCCCAGACAAGATACCTTGCCATATTTACTGCTTACATTTAGTTGCATTTTATTTCAGTTATTGTATTTATATTTCTTGTTTATTATTTTATTCTTGCATATGGACTTAGAGTTAAGAGACTTCCGTCATTAGAGTGCATATCATTGACTTTGTCACGATTATATCACGAGTTGTGTGTGAATTGTGAGTATCATGTAGTGGTCACTTGCGTGTTAGCTGATCCCCCGTGAGCATGCGTAGGAATAACTGTCAATAGATGCATGTTAGAAGACTTGACAGTTATTAAGTATAAAATAGTGTTGTGGAAGTGACACGTGTTGGTGTGTCGTGGTTACGATGCATGTATAGTATCATTGGAGGGAGGGCACAGCTACTAGCGTAGGGGCTACATTTACTTTTTGCACATTTGTGGGCCGATAGTGACTCTTATGAGCACTACCTTCTGCACCGGGGCTGATAGCGACACTGAAGAGCGCTACTTACTGCTCATGGCCGATAGTGACCCGGATGAGCGCTACTTACTGCCACTCTTTATTTACTCTGCTGATCCTACAACCCCTGCGTAGAACGTTGTCCTCAAAGTACATATCACATAGATGGTTAGGGACCCAGTTGTGTTGTAGTTTATAGTATTTACATTTGCAGTTATAATGGCATGTTCTTCATGTATCTTGTTATGTCCCTCTGAGGACCTGGTGATTTTTCCAGGTGTATTTTGTGACTTTCTGCAGGTGCTCTAGCTAAGGCCATGATTTGCGCTCTATTTTGTCATGATGATTGCTCTTGGACTCGTCATTTGCTTCGCTCGACTAAATTAGTTATTTGTATATTTCTTTCTTATTTAAACTTGTTGGTAGTGGATATGTCTCCGTCCAATGTTTGTATAAATGACTATTTGATTATATCATTAAAATTTCATATTTGTGGATGAGATTTAGTTTGAGCATGGCTTTCTACACTCACAGCTTATACGAGCCTTTCATTTACCCGTATGTATACAGCTGGCATGATACGTATCTAGTCCCAAGTATTTTGGGACCGGGGCATTACACAAGATGGCCAATCAACAGATTCTAAGCTTCAGCAGCTCAGAGCAGAGTGTGAAGCAGGACGAAGACCAGAGTTATGTATTCACAAAGATGGTACTCTCCGACATGGAAGATGTCTTTGTGTACCCAGTGGTGATATCAGACAGGAGATCATGGCAGAGGCTCACAGTTCTCAGTATTCAATTCATCTCGGTGGTATGAAGATGTACCAAGACATCTGTCAACATTTCTGGTGGAATGGCATGAAGAGGGAGATAGCCCAGTTTGTCTCTCATTGTTTAGTTTGCCAACAAGTTAAAGCTGAACATCAGAGACCAGCTGGACTTCTTCAACCTTTACCGATCCCAGAATGGAAATAGGAGCACATTACCATGGATTTTGTATCTAGGTTACCCAAATCCCCAGCTGGGAGAGATGCTATCTGGGTTATAGTTGATCGACTCACGAAGGTAGCTCATTTTCTATCTTTCAGAATTGGTCAGTCGACGGATCAGCTTGCGGAGATGTACCTCAGGCAGATAGTCAGATTGTATGAAGTGCCAGTCAGTATTATGTCCGACAGATATTCAAGATTTATATCGCACTTTTGGCGGAGTCTTCAGGAGAGCTTGGGGACTCGTCTCAAGTTCAGTTCAACATATCATCCACAGACAGATGGTCAGTCGGAGCGTACGATCCAGACTCTTGAAGATATGTTGCGGTCTTGTACGCTTGACTTCGGTGGTTCGTGGGAAGATCACCTACATCTCGTAGAGTTCTTCTATAACAACAGTTTCCTTGCCAGTATCCAGATGACACCTTTTGAGGCCTTGTACGGCAGAAAGTGCAGATCCTCGTTAGCATGGAATGATGTCGGCGAGAGACAGATGCTTGGTCCAGAGATGATTACGTAGACTATTGAGGTGGTCAGACAAGTCAGAGATCATCTTCGAGTTGCACAAGATCGCCAGCGTCATTGGGCGGATTCTCATCGGCGTCTCCTTGAATTTTCTATCGACGACCACGTATTCCTTAGGATCTCACCTACCCGTGGTGTCATTCAATTCGGCGTGCGAGGAAACTTAGTCCTAGGTATATAGGGTCGTTCGATATTCTTGAACGAGTAGGTGATGTGTCATATCATCTCGCTCTTCCGCCGTCGTTACGTGAGGTACATGATGTCTTCCATGTATCCCAATTGCGACGGTACATTCCGGATCCGAGCCATATCCTTGATCATTCGGAATTGGTTGTTGGTACCAACCTTTCGTATGAGGAAATGCCCGTATCCATATTGGACCGAAGAAAGAAAATACTCAAGAACAAGACTATTAGTTTAGTCCATGTTGCTTGGGGTCATCACTCCTTGGGTAAGTCAACCTGGGAACGTGAGGATGATATCCGATCGTAATATCCACACCTGTTTGACTCATAAGGTATAATGTCTTCCTTATGCCTTATGCTTTTACTTTCTTGCTTGCGTGAATGATTGCTTGGTTGACTGCTAGTCGTAGATTGCCAGTATTAGTATAGCTCGCCCCGACACCTCTAGCCTTTTGATTAAATTTCGAGGACAAAATTCTTTTAAGGTGGGAAGGATTGTCACTCCCATTTTCCGTTGTACGTATTTTCAGTATACGTATACGGATTTCTGACATTGGTCAGGTGGACCGTAATTAGACTTGTCTTGCTTAGCCTAGTCTTGGTTTAATCTTGACTTAGTTTATTTTAATCTGGTTCAGTTCAATTTGACTTGGCATGGCTTGGTTTGTTTTGGTTTGAGATGGAGAGATTTTGTATATAAACCAACTCCTTCTCTCTCCTCTATTATTTACATTTACTTCTTTATCTTCTCCATTTACTCCTCCCACCTACCAAGCCCTAGACAAGTGCAATTTACTTCATGATGGATCTCAAGTTTTATTGTTTTATTCTCTTCCTCACTTGATTCTAAGCCTCTTTAGAACTTGACATTTTTGGGTTTGATGGATGGATTCTTGTAGATCTAAGTTTGTAACTTTTTCGGTTGTTTTTGTTTTGATATCTGAAAATTGGTTATTTTCGAGATCTAATGGTTCCATGTTGTAGGGAATTCAATTCTACCCAATTTTGGCTTTTGAACCGCTTGATTTCGAATTCGTATAAGCAAGTTATGTCATTTTCGTGTTCATGGGTTCCTCATACCTTTTGGTGCTGTCGGGACGATGAAGAGTGCCGCGCAGTGTCTTCGCTGTCGTGTGCCGCGCGTCGTGCTTGCACGCAACATGCGCCGTGGGCATTTTTTCTTGCGCGCGCAGGCCACTTGCGCACCCGCGCGCCGTGCTTGCGCATAACGTGCGTCGTGGGCGATTTTGCCCGCGCGTAACGTGTAACTTGCGCGGCGGTGCGCCCACATGATTTTCTGCCGTGCGCCCGCGCGCCGTGCTTGCGCGCAACATGCAACTTGCACGGCTGCATGCCCGCGTGATTTTATGCCGTGCACCCGTGCGCCGTGCTTGCGCGCAACGTACAACTTGCGCGGCCGCGCGCCCGCGCAATTTTTTGTCGCGCGTCGTGCTTGCGCGCAATGTGCGCCGTTGGCAATTTTGCCCGCGCGCAACGTACAACTTGCGCGGCCGCACACCCGCACAATTTTCTGCTGTGCAACGTACGCCGTATTTGCGTGCAACGTGGGCCGTGGGCAGTTTTGCTCGTGCAACTTGTGCGCAGGTCACTCCAAATGACTGTTTTTGCCTCTTTGAGCTGTTTTGTAGCTAAAATCTTGGAAAACTCAAAACATAAAAGTTGTATATCTTTTCCTTGGCTTCAAGAATATGTTATTAGCTATTTTATGCCAGTTTTTCTCATTCATGATAATGTAAGGATAGAACACGATAGTGGCCTGTTAAGGCGCACTCTTAACAAGTAACAAGTTACATGATAATTCTTGATAGTGACCCATCGTGGTGCACTCTTGACAAGTAACTTGACATGATAATTCTTGTTGGTGGTCTGTTGTGATGCACTCTTGACTTGATAAGTAACCTAACATGATAATCTTGATATGCTGTTGCGACGACTATCTTGACTTGCTAAGTAACTCTAGTCTTGACACCGTGGGTGTTTGTGCTTGTATAAGCTACATCTCTCATCTTGCATCATGTCTAGGACATGGATTTCTGGTTACCACAGTCAGGAATTCATATTGAATCTGACTAGGATAATGACTAGATTGATCAAGTAGTCCATGAAGAGATTTCCCAGCTACATGCAGTCCCGTTATCTGGGTGCTTTAATTGGGCTTGTAGCCTGCCGTCGAGTAGGGCACATTTCTAGCACACTGTCATGTTCTGCACCCCCAAGTTACCTAATCCAACTCTCTCAACTTGCAACTGGATAACCTGGATTAAGTCTGTAGGACTTGTGGCTGTTGGAACATCTCAATGCATATTGTTAGTAACTAGGCTTGTGATAACCCTAGTTAGTTAAAGTATCAAGCCGTACTCATTGCTTGGCCGTGATTGATGGATGGAGTCTAGTCTAGTCATGCCTAGACAAGGCCAGTACATGGTTACTTCAGCCCGTTACTGTTATGCTTTACTTATTCGATAATTGGTAAGAGACTAAGTTTTGATCAGGTGAAGGGTTACAACCCCGGTCCTTGTTTGGTTTACGGGTTGTAACATGGTTACTGGAATAGTCCTTTAGTTATCTTGTCATTTATCACTATGTTTTCTCTAACTCATATTTTTTTGTTATCCTTTATGTATCATGTGCTAATATGTTGGTTTAGTTCTTAAGTGAAGCCTCCCTTATGGCACTTGCTCTTTCTGGGGTCTGACCCAGCTGGTTTTGTATGGCCAGATTTCGGAGTAGCTCTCGAGGATCTTCCTGCCTTCCAGCCAGATGGTGAACACCAGACGTAATCCTGGCAACGAGTGGGTGTTTCACTTAACAAAAATATGCCAAAAAAAGGAAATTGGCCTTTTGAAAATAAAACAAGAAAAAGTACAAGAAGTACAAATTTGATTCTGGGAAAGTATTGCTATGGAAGTCGGATTCGTAAATGATCACTTTGTTCCTTGGACCATATGATGATGATGAAGATTACTGCTTGAAGTAGAACAACTGGAAGAACTAAGTCACCAGAAAGGTATCGACGTACTTGGGCACTGATGGCGAGGCTGAATGCTTTCCTGCTTTGCTTTACTTTGTTCTGAAAGAAAGGTTGAAGAAGAATGCTCTGGAGAATCAAAATCTCTAAGTTCTGATCTCTGTATTCTCTCCTGTCTCTGTGTGTGTCCTTCTTATGAGAAAAATAAGTCTATTTATAGACTTGGGCTCTTGTGCGTAAAAACTCAGCAAAAGTTCTATCTTTACGCTAACAACTGCCACCCACGACTGAAGCCATCCTCTGTATATGTTGACACGTGTCCCATCATTTCATTAAGAATAGGATGCACGTACACACGTTCTTCGGGATGTGTGGCATGAGAGCCATGTAGGCAAACCACGTTTCAAACTGGTGGAGGAGAATAGGGCATAAAAATAGCCCCAATGTACTCTGAGCGTAAAGCAGTAGATTAGGCGTAAAATAGCCCTGACATAGACTTTCCGCGTAAAGTGGTTGTTAAATAACCTTGAGCGTAAAAGCAGCTCAAATAGACTTTACGCACACGTCGACTGTTGAGCGTAAAGGCTCGTATAATCTTCGTGCGTAAAAGAAGCCATAGTGTGAGCGTAAAGTAGCTCAATCCACACACTAAATGACAACATTGGTCTCTGTGTAAAAATAAATCCCTTTGAATTCTGTGATATATGCCATCATTAATATCTCCATGTCAGAGTTTGCATTAAATGCGAGACTTGACAGCTGTCCAGCGTAAAAGTGGCTAGCTTGTCCTTGGCGTAAAAACCATTGTCTTGACCCTGGCTGCTTTTAGGCGTAAAAGTAATTAGCCTTGACTTGAGCGTAAAGAGACTAGCCTCTCTGTGGCGTAAAGGAGATCAATTTTGAGTGAGATGATCTATCACTTCGACTCTTTCTTTGAAGCACTTTTTATGCTCCTACAAGACCCCCTTCAAAGTTTTTAAATATCTCCAAAATTTGGAACACTTTGAACAGAAGCGTAAAAGTTGAGTTTTGACCGGTCAGCGTAAAATTCGGGATACGCAACAGTCATCCGCGTAAAAGCGGGGACATCCAACAGTCGGTGTAATTTCTGGAATTTGAACCGATTTGAAAACTTCCCTATAAATAGGGTTCTTCAGAGAGAGAGAGAAGACACTTTCACTCATCTTTCTGCAATCTCGAATTCCTTTGCCCTTTCTTTCTTCAAAACCCTCACTTTGATCCGATGGCTCCAAAGAAATCATCCACTGCCAGCAACAAGGGGAAGAAACTTGCCGCCGATTCGTCGTCGGTCGACCATGCGAAAACTTCCATTCAGTCATCAACGCCACATCGAAATCCCAACCCGGCTGTAGCTCCGCCTATGATGGGTAAAACCCTATTCTCTGGCTGGAAAGATCCGTCGAGGAAGAAGAAGATAACCCAAACTTTTAGCTTTTTACGCCCACATTGTACGTGTTAGCGTAAAGCTGAAATAACAACATACGCCCACGTTGTTCGTGTTAGCGTAAAAGATAAAAGAATACGCCCACGTTACACGTGTCAGCATAAAATTTGGATTTACGTCCACAATTAATGTGCTAGCATAAAACTTAACTACGCTCATGTTCATACATGCCAGCGTAAAAAGTTATATTACGCTCATATTACTATGTGGTAGCGTAAAATTCATCAATCACTGAGAGACTTTGTCGAACAAAGACTTCATAAGCTTTTATCAACTTTTAGTAAGCGTAAAAGTCAATATCTTCAATCATAAAAAACTTCGAACTAACTTGATCTCTTTTGTTATTTTGTCAGTGGATTTGCAAGCTCATCCACTTGAAGAGGTTTTTGGTTCGTCATTGGGCATGGTGGGTTCAAATTATCTGGAGAATCTATCTCATGTCGAATTTCTCCAATCCAACCCAGAGTATCCTGCAGCAAGAGCGCAACTGATATATGCCCAGGGAGATAGGATGTTGTTATCTATGATAAATGGAGAAGTACTGATGTTACTGGATAACCAAAATTTCCTGAAACCGGCCTTCTTATTTGGAGATGCGATAGATTACAAATCACAGACTCATCCCAAAAAAGAAGCTTGGGTATTTAAATCTGGAGAAAGGGTAATGTACCTCCCTGATATGGACAGGGATTACCCTATATCCACTTTTGTCCATACCAGCCATCACCGTCAAATGCTGTGGAATTCGACTCCTAGTAGCTATGGTAGACCTGGCAGAATCATCTTCAGAAGGGAGAGAGCAAATGACATGGACTATCACATTAGCACTCCTTATGGTGGTATTATTCCATTTTCTGGACTATTGCCTGGGTTTACACCGAGTGAAGATTCATCTCTTATCCAGCCGGTCCAGATTCCAATGTTCATAAATAGATTCATAAGGGAAGGAGTCTTATATCCTCAGACCAATCCTAGGCTGACAGGGTGGCTGACCCCTTATAGTGGTAACTGGATCCAGATCAGCAACTGGGTCATGAAAAACTTTAAAACAGAGTTGGATGACATCGGTTTGTATGAAGCAGTAGCTTCTACTAGTTATGGCATTCCACCAAATGGCAATCTGTTCTTGGCTTTATTGGAATTGTATATGAGTTCGACAGGAACTTTCGTAACTCCGCATGGCGAAATGGGTCTGGCCCTTCATGAAATGCAGTTCATCTCGAAGTTACCGATGGGCGAGTTCCCATATGAAGAATATATTCCTTCCAATCGGGAATTGGCAGAAATTCGGGAGAAGAATCCCGAACTGGTACAAGTCTATGAAGAACTTATGTGCCATTATATGATTTGCACCAGCATGTATAAAACCGGATCACATCTGGCATATATTACAAAATGGACAACTTATCTGTTTTATCATGAAAATAGAGTGTCTAAGACAGATAAGAGCAGGTTCCGGGAAGACAAGACTCAGGTCATCAAGCCTTGCTCTATAATTCCTTCAGATTTAATTCAAGAATTGATGGTGTCGCAGAAAGCTCGTGACCGATATCTGTCTACCAGAACTGGAGACATCCCTGCGGGGACTGAGGCTTTAAGCTACCTGAGGCAGGGTAGTCAAAAAATATCGAAGAAGGCCTTGTTGGCAGGCTTCTTATCTTTATGGCTGCGCAGATGGGTCGTGCCAGGAATCAGCACTGTGGACCGGATTCACCGTAACGTATTGTGGCCAGCGGTCCGTTTAGTGTTCAAGAACAGAATTAACCTGTTGTCGGCAATGGTGTGCCGAATAAACGCAGGTCTAAGGATTTTTGGTGAAGAACTAATCAATAATGCTCCCCACAATTTTCCAAGGGTAGAGTTACCATTCACCTATCTGATAGGTTGGTTACTACACCATAATTGTAATTTGTTGCCACCAGGCCCTGAGGATGAAGCGAGGATTTTTCTTCAAAAATTTAGCAAATCCACGTGGAGAACTACCACGTTGGCAGACACCAGAACAGCATTGAATTATTCGTACGACTGGAATTTCTTCTGCACCAGACCACCAGTTCCGGCTGACTGCTTCGGTGTGCAATTTGAAGATAAAGTAGATAAATCGGCCTTACTGCCGAGATCTATCTACCGATGGCTAGTGTACATCAGACCCTCTCATCTGATGTACATGAATGAAGATAACTGTGCATTCGAGCCTTATCTGCCAAGTAGGTTCGCTCGTCAGTTTGGATATGATCAACTTTATGTTGGCAATCCTTCCACTAGCTTCTATCATTATGGGAAGCTGATCGACGGTGCACGAGCATGGAGATATTTCGGAGCTGCATGTACTGGCGCTAGATTCACCATATCTACAGCCACTAGTACAACTGAGCTACGTATACTTCATACGTATGCTCGTTTCTATACGTCTATCCGTTCTTTTGAAGACGGTTATAGTATGCAAGGAAGTCTTCGGTGGGCTCAGGAGGGAAACGTTGAAGAGCCTATCAGGATAGCCCCAGACATACCAGACAATACTGCCGTTATAGATGAATTTCTGGCAGTAATTCCTAGAGGAGCTAGGGAAGTAGCCGATTGGAGAATATCTCAGGCTGTCAAATGAGACTGTTGAAGGCCTCATTCAGGAGGAATATGATGCCTTAACGGCTGATTGTCTTGCTCGAGAGACTACATATAATGCAGCTCTCCATGAACACAGTCTGAAGGTCGCCAAAGAGAAAGCCTTTTTGGCTGGCATAAAACATGCACTGCATGGTCACAGAGTGGCTTATGATGCTTTGAACATGGATATTCAGAGCAAGAATGACAAAATCTGCGAAGTCGAGGCAGAGCTAGCTTGCTTGAAGGCTGAAAGGGAGAAGATGATCGATGTTCGAAATTTGCACCTCACCCAAAGCTCAATTTTAGAAGAACAAGCTTTTGGGGCTGAATCGACTATCAGAACCCTTGATGAAGCCAAGGACAATTTGATAATCACTTTCGCTGAACTTTCCTGTATTTGCACCCCCGAAGCCCGACGTGCAGAGGCTACCAAGAAGGTTATGAGTTCTCGTGGCAAGCGGCTAGAAGAATTAAAGAAGTTGCTTCAAGATGTTTCCACTCCACCTTAAGAGAGTGCTTTGTCATCTTTTGTCTTATTCGTTTTATAGTGTTTCCACCAGAAATGAATGAAAGATTTGTTTTATGATCCTATCGTTTATTTGGAATTTTAAACGATAGGTATGAGATAGAAAATACTTAGCAGAGGTTATAGGAACATGACAAGTCTTTTAAACTCAATACATTATATCTATCCAGAGGTAATATGGACATGATAGATAACAAAATCTTGTTTTCTGTTTTTAGAGTATACAATACTATCAGAGGTAATATGGACATGATAGTCTGTAAGAACTCAAAGAAAAGTAGATTAATATCTATGCAGAGGTCAAATGGACATGATAGATAGGAAAAACAAATAGATTTAATATTTATCCAGAGGTCTTGAGAACATGATAAATAAGAAATCCAATTAATCAACTGATAAGATAGAAGATTAACTTCTGTTTGAGAGTATGCAATACTATCAGAGGTAATATGGACGTGATAGTATGTAAAAACTCATGATAGATAAGAAAAGCAATCAGATTTAGCATTTATCCAGAGGTCTTAGGAACATGATAAATAACAAATCCAACTTTATATACCAACCGGTAAGATAGAAGAAAGAGATGAATAATCAGCTTAACCAAACCTTGGTAGCTGGGAAATAGGGAGATGGATGTCATGGAAGATATACGTCATTATTGATAAGAGAATGAATGAATCAAAAGAGGATATCATTCCCAAGGATCATTCTCAAATGGCTCTGATTCACCATCAATTTGAACCATATTAACTGAGAATACTTGTCCAGATTCATCATATGAGGAACGAGACATATCAGATTCAATGAATTGGACTTCTTCTGAATCCGATGACTGCGAAGAGCTAGAAGAGAATTCTTCTTGTATATCGTCATTAAACATGTGGGACGGATCATATCCCAACCCATGACGAGTCTTTTGGTAAAACGGATCACCACATAATGGTAGTCATTTATCCTTGCCTTGATTGAGACCTTGCATAGTCTTCAAATCATATCCCATGTTCTGGATAATCTTGATAGATTGTTGACTATACTTGTCAATTCGGATTCTTTCTTTGTCTTTATCTTTCAGCTCATCTGTCTGATTAACAGGGATATTTCTAGCCAAACCAAACACAATTTGGCGCTTGTCTTTCTTATTAGACGGAACCACGAAATAAGATTCTTCGTGACGTCTAAAAGTTACGCAAGCTTGTGATGAAGCGGCCACAGGTAGAAGATAAGGAGAAGATGTTAGGAACCTTTGAGCATAAAGTCTAACATCTACATGAGGAGGAAAAGAATTTTCCTTATGATCAATGTATAGAGTTTCTTCTGGCTTTATGTCGCCTTTATATTGATGACTTTGCTTATCCGAAGATAAAGTCATTCGTTCAATAAACTTGACAGCCATATATTCGAAAAGGAAATCTTTATTGATATCAAAAGGTACAGAATGATCAATATTTACATCATTTACAATTTGACTGCTACGCTTCGGATTAATCATCAGCGGACCATTATCCGTCTTCTGCGTAGTTTTGCCAAGATTGACAATCAATGGTGGTTTTGGATCATTCGTACAAGAAGTACGCCCTTTGACCTTGATCCTAAAATGTTGAACTTGGCTCTTAGCAGGAATATTTGTTGATTTCTCAGATGAAGTTTGAGTTCTTCCTTTAACTTTGATTATCAGAGGTTGATCATTGACAGATCGGGATTGGATTCGTCCCTTGACTATGATCTTCAAAGGTTGCTCCTCTGGCGGATCTTCATTAATAGACTGATCCTCAGTAGGTGATTGATCTTCAGCCATGTCTGATATCTCTTTCACATGCTCTTGTTTATAAAGCCTTGAATCAGAATAGGCTTCAACACCCTTGAAAGGATTGATATCAGCAAACTCAGTCTTCACAACTCCTTGGGAATCCATATACTTGAAGCATTGGTGGAGAGTTGAAGGTACAATATTTTGCTCATGTAACCATGGTCTCCCCAAAAAGATATTATAGGAGACGTCTGAGTTGATAACATAAAAAGTTACCATGGTTCGAAGATCACCAATCTGAATCTGCAGTCGAATCTTCCCCAGTGGTTTGCTCTTTCCAGAGTTAAAACCGACTATCGTAGTACTAGTGTAAGTCAAATCACTAGTAGGAATCCTCAGAGGTCTTAGCATACTCTGAAGAATTATGCTAATTGAGGACCCAGGATCAATGTAAATCTTGTCAATTTCAGTGGATCCAATATACCCAGTGTAGCACAATGGTCTGTCATGCTTGTTATGCTTCAACAGCATATCTTCTTGTATAAAGGTGATGTTGGAAATTGCTTCCATCATACTATGACATTGTGGACATGACACTGGTATATTATCAGGAGTCTTGAGTTAAGCCAAGCATGAATCTGCTTGAAGTAAAGCTTCACTCAAAGTCTCTCTGCTTTCTTTGGAAAGGCGAAGCAACTCAAATATAGATAGTCTAGCCGGAGTATTGGCCAACTGAGCTAGAATATCAAATTTGTAAGGCTTCATCACCACCCCCTGACTGGAAGCAGACTTCAATGGGACGTCGAAGCGTACTGCTTTCTGTTTCCCCTTTTCAACCACAAAAGGTTTAGCAGGAACAGGAGAAGGTTGAGCTGGTAGTGTTTCCACTACATCTTCTACTTCCTTGGAAGATCCTTCATAATATTTGTGGTACTCTTTCCTAGATCTTATACCAGCAAAAGTTTCTTCCTCAGACTCAAGAGAAGGAAGTACCATATTAAAGGATTTAGTCTTCCTTCCTTTAACCTTTTTCTTGTAAGGTTTGTTATGAGAAATTTCAGAACCCAGTCCAACAGTGGAATTTTGATTTTGAATTTGTAAAGGAAGTCGTATTCCTTTATCGTAATTCAAACCTTCTGCCTTTTGAAAGTCATAACCCATCTTTTTCATGAGAAGGACAGATTGCTGACTATACAGATGAATGGACAGTGGAATTTTAGCAAATGGTTCCACAGAGGAAGAAGAAGAGATCTCTGTATCCACAGGAGAATAAGGAATATATGTCTCTGTAGCCACAGGAGGAGAAGGATTCGGGATACGAGGAAAAATCCCTGTCGGAGCTTTTTCATAAGCAGCGAAGACTTGTTGTGCCCGGTATAGAGGAACACTGTTCATGGCTAGCCACTGCTGATGAGTAAGCTTGAGCTTGGTAGGAGGGGCTAGACTTGGAGGACAGATGTTCAGTCCTCTCAATCTATCTTCTAGAGAAAAGCCATCCCATAGTCGATCCAAGTCACCGGGATCTGGAATATCATGAGAAATCATGTTGCAGGTTTTGACCTTCTTCCCCTTCTTGGATTTTGAAGTTTTACCTTCATTTTCCAATTCAGGCACTAAGTCAGGATGTACCCACATGATTTCACCATTCTTTAGTGTGAGCGGCAGCAATCCTGCATTTTCTTCTCTGGCAGGCGGGATATTCACGATCTTTATCGTCGCCTTCGGAATTGGAATAATTCCATCTGGGACTTGCTGTGGAGGAAAATCTCCGAACTGAAGAGAAACCATATTGGTCGTAACCGTATGGTCATCATTAGTTAAGGCGATAGCACCGCCATTTATCAGCTCCTGGATTTTCTTTTTTTAAGACATAGCAAGCACTGGTAGGATGATTAATGTATCTATGATAGATACAATATTTAGGATTATCAGTCAGATTCACCTCATTAGGTCTCTTGGGCTCCGGAATTTGAAGCTTGCCACTCTTCACCAGACACTGAAATATCCCTGGGATATCACTTTCGTCAAAAGAGTATTCTTCTTTTGGCCTGGAAGATTCTTGATTATTCGGCGTCGTTTTGTTCTTGGAAAGATTGACCATAAGGGTATCTTTTCCTTTCACATTACGATTGCCGAAATTATTACCAGGATTACTTTTCTTTCCTTTATCTTCAGAGGCAAAAATTATCCCATGCTCTCGAGCCAACCTACCATTGGTCTCGGCAGAAACTGTTGCTATGATAAACGAAGCCCAATCTGAGAATTGGGAACCCGTAAAAACAGCGATGGATGGTCGCAGATTTATCTTGCATGTATCAATCAACGCTGAATCTGGTATACCAGGAGGCATCTTTAGAGTAGCCTGTCGAAAACGTTCGATGAACGTCCGAGTATCTTATCTCTCCTTTTGTTTGATTTCTATCAAGGAGGACATGTTCATGTCCATACCTCCTTCATAGAAGCGGGAGAGAAACATTGCCTTGAATTCGTCAAAAGACGAAATAGAATTATCGGGTAAGCTACGATACTAGTCGTAAGCTGAACCCGTCAGGCACCCGATGAACACTCGAGTGAGAAGAGCATCATTTTTCTACAAGTGCACAGTCATAATATCAAAGTAATTGATATATTGACTGGGAGATGCTTTTCCATCGAACAAAACTATAGATTGTGGCTTGAATTTCGGTGGAAAGGGTACATCATTCCAATAAGGAGGATAAGGTTGCTTGATCCCCAACCTCTGGAGCTGATCTTTGTTCCTCAAAACTTCAAACTGTGCTTTGAGCTCACGCACTGCTTGAATGGCTTCACTGGTTTGAAGAAGCACATTTGATTGAATGGTTGTTGGATGTACCGTAACCTCCACTGGAGGTGGTACATCTTCAGGAATGATGGGATCTGGAGATGCAGAATTTTGATTAACAGCAGGCTCTTGAACATTCAAAGGTATTTCAGCCCCTTGACTATCTTGAGTTTGTGCTGTTACTGGTACCGGTGTTACTACTGCCGGCTGAGCAGTTTGCTGATTCAAAATTATCTGATGCATGCTTTGTACCATGTTAAGCATATCTTTCAGTGATTGCTCAACAGCAGTGAGATGCTGTTCTGTATTAACAGATGAGGTCTCTGGTTCATCTCCAACAGCGTAGGATTCAACCTCTCTTGAAGATATAGAGGGATCAGTATAGAGGTATGAATCCACACTATCGGTATCAGACTCAAAAGATTGAGTACCCCCAGCTTCTGAATCAGAAGCCTGCATTTGTCTTTGTCTTCATGATCGAGTATTCTGATATACTCCTTCAAAAGAATCAAGAAGTCTGTTGAACTGTTGTTGACCTGGGGTTTGGGACGTATTCCGTCTTGGACGTCGCCCTCTGTTAGTATGAGATGCCATGTTGACTGATGCATATGACAGCTCATGTTCTTGATCTTCAGCTTGATGTTGATATGAATTAAAATTTAATCGATCAAAAATTGACCGTTTTGAAGCCGAACAACAACAATTGATCACAACCTGGTGATAATCACAATGATGTTTTTCTTGGGGAAATGTCACCGGAGATTGTCTATTCTTACGCTTTTGCATTAGCAATTTACGTAAGTCAGAAGGAGTGGAGGGAGTAGTCTTCTTTATTACATTAGGGGTAGAAAAACGTTTAGTACCCTGTGTATAAAGAAGATTACTGGCAGCATTTGCAGAACCAAATTGTACATTTCTACGCGTTTGGAGTTGTGCGCGTAAATCTTGAGATTTTTTTAGCACGAAGGACTCCATTTTTATTGCGTGTAATTTGTAGATTTGGTACTTTGCGTAGAGTAGTATAAGAAGGCTGTTGGTGTAGAACTGAAGTTTTACCAACATCATTTTTATGCTGTACACGTTTAGGTACATTCATATTATAGGTAAAAACATCATTGTAAATTTTATCTACACTGTCAAAGACAGGAGATTTACCTTTACGCGTAGAGCGTAAAAATTGGTTATCTACTATATCATGGACGGGAGATTTTGTTTTACGCGAGGAGCATAATTTATTTGGGCCTACCACGTCACCGATGGGAGACTGATTCTTACCCTCAGAAGCACTAACATTAGAGTCTGCCGCATTACAAATGGGAGACTCATGCTTATACCTTGAGCGTAAAACTTGGTTCTTACGCAATGGGCGTGAAACCTGATTATCTTTACCGTTACAAACGGGAGATAAATCGTCACACTTTGAGTGCAACTCTGAAGTAAGGACTGCCTCGTTATGAACGGGAGCCCCTACGACAGGAGTGGGAAGAATTCCCTTGCCACTAGCAGCAACAGAGAGATCAGAAGCTATTTTGGATTTAGGAATCCAAACTTTTCGTGCTTTGCGAGACTTTTGAACATTGGAGCAGCGAGAACCACCCCCAGTTCGGAGCATTTCTTCATAGGCAGTCTGGTCGAAGTGCACGACCAGAGTCTTCTTGGTCGAACCGACCGAAACATCATCATATTGAGCAATTGCCTTCTCGTCAGAGGAGAAGGTCATCCCCAGCAGAGTCGCCATTCTTGTTTCACTTAACAATAATATGCCAAAAAAAAGAAAATTGGCCTTTTGAAAATAAAACAAGAAAAAGTAAAAGAAGTACAAATTTGATTCTGGGAAAGTATTGCTATGAAAGTCGGATTCGTAAATGATCACTTTGTTCCTTGGACCATATGATGATGATGAAGATCACTGCTTGAAGTAAAACAACTGGAAGAACTAAGTCACCAGAAAGGTATCGACGTACTTGGGCACTGATGGCGGGGCCGAATGCTTTCCTGCTTTGCTTCACTTTGTTCTGAAAGAAAGGTTGAAAAAGAATGCTCTGGAGAATCAAAATCTCTAAGTTCTGATCTCTGTATTCTCTCCTGTCTCTGTGTGTGTCCTTCTTATGAGAAAAATAAGTCTATTTATAGACTTGGGCTCTTGTGCGTAAAAACTCAGCAAAAGTTCTATCTTTACGCTAACAACTGCCACCCACGACTGAAGCCATCCTCTGTATATGTTGACACGTGTCCCATTATTTCATTAAGAATAGGATGCACGTACACACGTTCTTCGGGATGTGTGGCATGAGAGCCATGTAGGCAAACCATGTTCCAAACTGGTGGAGGAGAATAGGACGTAAAAATAGCCCCAATGTACTCTGAGCGTAAAGCAGTAGATTAGGCATAAAATAGCCCTGACATAGACTTCCTGCGTAAAGTGGTTGTTAAATAACCTTGAGCGTAAAAGCAGCTCAAATAGACTTTACGCACACGTCGACTGTTGAGCGTAAAGGCTCGTATAATCTTCGTGCGTAAAAGAAGCTATAGTGTGAGCGTAAAGTAGCTCAATCCACACACTAAACGACAACATTGGTCTCTGTGTAAAAACAAATCCCTTTGAATTCTGTGATATATGCCATCATTAATATCTCCATGTCAGAGTTTGCATTAAATGCGAGACTTGATAGCTGTCCAGCGTAAAAGTGGCTAGCTTGTCCTTGGCGTAAAAACCATTGTCTTGACCCTGGCTGCTTTTAGGCATAAAAGTAATTAGCCTTGACTTGAGCGTAAAGAGACTAGCCTCTCTGTGGCGTAAAAGAGATCAATTTTGAGTGAGATGATCTATCACGTCGACTCTTTCTTTGAAGCACTTTTTACGCTCCTACAGTGGGTTTCTTATTTTGCTCTTCCACTTTATTATAAATTATTTTTTTGAGGCATTTAGTCGCCGAGCAAGTGTTAGCTCGTGTTGAAACTTTAATTTCTGTCTGCCTACGAGCTGTTACATGATTGGCAAATTCTAGGGTTGATCATGTATGACTTAAACTCTTGCTAGTCATCGTATTTTGTATGACTAGTTTCACGATCATCTGAATATGTAATATTTAGGATGCCTTACTTTGTATGTCTGATGATCTTACATCTTGTAACAATTACTTGCTTGTTGAGATTGAGACAGTAGGCTTGTTCATGACCATAAGAGACTGTTGGCTTGTAGATAAACCCTCATGCATCTAGACAGCCGTAACCGTATATCGAGGTAGATTATACTTCAATGTACGTAGCTGACTGTGTCTGTCCTCCGCTCTCCAGTATTCTAGTTATGGGGCGTGACATTATACCCATATAATTTCATGATCCATTTATACTGCGCATCAAAGTAACTTTTTGCTCTAACATGAATTCAATGATTTATGATCTGTTCTAATGATAAAAACTCTACCCTACATATACTGACTCCACTCTCTATCCCACAAATACTAATTTCACTTCTTTACTGTCGACAAGATAGCTAACATCTCCTTCTCAAAAGTAAAGATAACCTTTGCCTTCCGTTTCAGAGTTTGGCCTATGAATGTAATAGGTTTTTCTTCTGCATCAGAACAGCTCCAATACCCTCTCATGAAGCATCACATTCAAGTGTAAATTCCTTTGAAAAGTATGGCATATCGAGTGCAGGAGGTTGGGTGAGTGTCAGTTTAAGCTTTTTCAAATGCTGGTTGAGCTTTCTCTGTCCACTGAAATGCATCCTTTCTTAGAAGTTTAGTTAAAAGGTCAAATTACTGCCCCATAGCCTTTAATAAATCTTCTATAATAACTGTTAAAATAGTTGTTATATTTTATTGATAATCTCTTGGCTATTTATAGCCTTACAACCTCCTAATTATATTAACTCTCTATAGGAATATCCTATAGCATATTCCAACATACCAAATATACTAATAGGATATTCCAACACATATTCCAACATACCAAAAATACCAATAGGATATTCCAACACTCCCCCTCAAGATGGATGAAAGATATTCACTAAGCCCATCTTGTCACATTCTCTCATCATGCTGACAGAGCTAAGCCCCTTGGTCAGTCCATCTGCTACCTGATCTTTGGTTGGAACATAGCCCAGCTCTAGTAGTCCACTATCCAGCTTTTCTTTGATGAAGAATCTGTCAATCTCGATATGCTTGGTCCTGTCATGCTGTACTGGATTGTTGGCAATACTAATAGGTGACTGGTTGTCACACCATAACTTCATCTTGGCTTCCTGGTCCAGCTTCAGCTCCATCAGCATATTCTTCAACCACAATAGCTCTGTGACTCCCAAGGCCATAGCTCTATATTCTGCTTCAACTGTTGATCTGGCCACCACTGACTGCTTCTTACTCCTCCAAGAGACCAAGTTGCCTCCTATAAATATGCAGTATCCCGAGGTAGATCTCATGTCGTCAGCACAGCTAGCCCAGTCAGAATCACAATAACCCTCGATGCTCACATGATTATTCCTTCTAAAAATCAGTCCCTTCCTGGGGCCTCCCTTTAAGTACCTCAGAATCTGGTACACTACGTCCATATGACCCTTCCGGGGGTTATGCATGTAGCGGCTCACTACGCTGACCGCAAAGCTGATATCAGATCGGATGTGGCTCAAGTAGATCAACTTGTCCACCAATCTCTGATATCTATCCCGGTCAACTGGTTCTCCGGCTTTAGCAACCAGCTTGAACTTTTAGTCTATCGGTGTCGTAGCTGGTCTGCATCCCATCATCCCTATTTTCGTAAGAAGGTCCAGTGTGTACTTCCTCTGAGAACGAACAATTCTCTCTGTATCTTGAGCAATCTCAATCCCAAGGAAGTATAGAAGAGGGCCAAGATCCTTCACTTCGAACTCCTTGCCAAGCTTTCCCTTGAGTTGGGCGATCTCCTGCTCATCATCGCCTATGATAATCATATCATCTATATACACCGCAAGCATGGTGATGTGGCCTCCACTTTGTCTGAAGAACACAGTATGATCAACATTGATCTGCTGATATCCCATCCCTACCATTGCTCTTCTGAACCTGTCAAACCACGCTCAAGGAGACTGCTTCAGTCCATAGAGGGACTTCTTCAGCCTGCAGACCTTGCCTTCTGTCTGATTGGTGCCGAATCCTGGTGGTATCTCTATGTACACCTCCTCCACTAGATCTCCATGAAGAAATACATTCTTCATATCCAGTTGGTGTAGATTCCATTCTCCATTGACTGTCAGAGAGATCAATGTCCTGACAGTACTCATCTTCGCCACTGGGGTAAAGGTATCGTCATAGTCGACGCCGTACGTCTGATTGTATCCTTTTGCCACCAATCGAGCTTTATAGCGCCCAATCTGTCCATCTGGGTTCTGCTTCACAGTGAAAACCCACTTGCATTCGACTGCTCTCTTCCCTTCTGGCAGTCTCACTAGCTCCCAAGTTCAATTCTTCTCCAGAGCTCCCAACTCCTCGTGCATCGCTGCTTTCCACTTTGGATCGTTCTTGGCTACCTGCCAATTGTTAGGTACAGTAACACTATCCAATGATACAATAAAAACTCCATAAAAAGAAGAGATATGATCATATGAGACAAATTTAGCAAGGTCCCAACCATATCTATCAGGAGGTTTTCCCGCATTGCTGCGAGTGGACCTCCATACTGATGATGGTTAGGGAGGAGGAGAAGGAAGGATATCATCTGAAGGGGAAGGTGGTGGTGTAGGTGTCTCAGGAGTCAAGACGGGCACATGCAAGAGACTTAGCACTGGCACTGTAGGAACTGGTCCTGTAAGTTGCTTCTCTCGCCTGCTGTAGGTAAGTATTTTCCCGAGCTGTGGGCCTAACACCTTTTATTTCCTCCCCCTGTCCTTTTTCACCTTCCTCTACCCTATTTGTTCCTCCAAGCCATACTTCGAGATCAGTCAAAATGCTTTCCAACAACTCCCCCTCTTGCCTCATACTTGCAGTATCAGGTAAGATATTTAGGTTTTCCTCCTGACTGTAGTTTAGCTCATGTTCCTTGAAGTGAACATCCATACTTACAAAATTTCTTTTTTCACTGGACTCCAGCATATGTAGCCCTTCTGAGTTCCCAAATAGCCCACAAAGATATACTTGATTGCTCGAGGATCAAGCTTCCCTACTGACGGTCTGTTGTCCTTCACGAAGCATACGCAGCCAAACACCTTTAGTGGGAGCATCCCACTATTATTTCCCTGCAGCATCTCGCATGGAGACCTCCATCCCAAAACCTTCGAAGGCATCTTGTTGATCAGTTGAGATGTTGTCAACACTGCATATCCCCATAGACTCTGTAGGACATTCATGTCTATCATCATACTTCTCGCCACTTCCAGAAGGTGTCTGTTCTTCCTTTCCGCTACTCCGTTTTGTGCTGATGTATATGCACAGGTGGTCTGATGCCGTATCCCTTGGACGGACAAGTATTTCGCAAGTGTCTTGTTGGTGTACTCCGTTCCATTGTCAGACCTCAGTACCTTCACCACTGTCTTGTACTGAGTCTGGACATGTTTGTGAAAGTCCCAAAAATAGGAGGGGACCTCACTTTTATTTTTCATCAAATACAACCAAGTAGTATGAGAAAAACAATCTATGAAGGTAACAAAATATTTGTAACCATTCATAGGAGTAGTACAAGGCCCCCAGAGATCAGAGTGTACCACATAAAAAATAGACGAGATCCTATGACCACTACTCACATATGAACTCCTAGTAAGTTTGCTAACTCACAAGCATCACAAACTAGTTTATCTTATTAACTTCTTCATAAATTACAGGGTATAATTTGCTTAAAATACCAAATAAAGAGTGTCCCAACCTCCTGTGGTGGAGTCGCAATGTATCTTTCGCACTCATCTTCTTCAGTCCTTCCATCCCTGTCTTTTTCGCCATAGATACTAATGCTGAATCTAGCCCTTCTCGATCCAGGTATCACAGTCCATCATGCCAAGTGCCAGTCCCAAGTCTTTGTCCCGTCTCCTTCTCCTGGAAGATCACCTTAGGAATATCAAAGCAGACAGTGCATTTTAATTGGAGGATTATAGAACTAATGGACAAAAGACTGACTGAAAAAGAAGGAGCATGCAAAGTATTGGATAATTTTACTGAACCTGTACAATCGACAGTACCGTTACCGACCACTGGCTGGAAAGTACCATCAATTGTTTGAATGATGTCCGTCGATGCTAGGTGAGTGTAGGAAAAAAATTCACTAGCATTTCCTGTCACGTGTCGAGACGCACCCGAATCGATAATCCAATCCGACGATCCGAGGGAAGACATAGATGCAAGGGTGAGGGAGTCGTCAGTGCCTTCCGCCGATGGATGGGCATACATGACAGCGTTGCCTCTGGCGAAGAATGAGGTGGACGCCTCCCCGGTCCTACTCTGCCTATCTCCATCGCTCGACGCTATCTGCCTCCTCCTGAGTACTTCCAACATGTCCTGCAGTGCCTGATCCTCCTCAGTATAGGCATGGTCAGCTGTCTCCTCGCCTTCTGCTAACAACAGGTTCGCTCGACAACCTCCTCGACCACCCCATCGATCCCTACAACCACGGTCACATCCTCCAAACTGTCCACGTCTATCGCCTGAATCTTCTTTGGATGGTTTGGTGCAAGCATACCTCAGATGACCCACCTCCCCGCAGTTATAGCACTGTCGGGGCTATCCCTTAGGTCATGACGGTGCTCTTCGTCTTGTCGAGCCCTCATTCGGCTTTGTCTTCTCTACGAGGGTTCTCCTTCCCCGTCGTGGCCAACTCAGGTTGTCACGACCCGTACCCTGATTAGGGGTACGAGTACGTGGTTACGTCCAGCCTATGCCGCAGAATAGGCGGCAGAACGCTGTATAGGTCGTCTATAAATACTACAACTAGACAAAATATAAGGGTACATGTCATCTCCATACGGAGGTATAATATGACATAACTCAATCACAAGACAAACTATGATAGATAGCACGAAATGGAAATATGATAAAAAGGAAAACTGAAAAGGAGTTCATGATCCAACACAAGCTCATAGATATAAACACATCACAGAAACTCAAATTATAATATAAAAACTACAGTCTGAAAATACTAGCTGGATCGCAGTCCAGGCAAACCTATCTAACAGTCTAAACAGGGGCTATATCATCTACGGGCTCCAGGGGTAATGTCTCATCAAACTCTATCCTGGCCATACCCGTAAAAGGTAGAGCAATTAGCTAACATGTCCTCTGTAAACATCAACGGTTATCCTGTCAGAAAAATGAGCAAGTACACCTCCAACAACAGTTTAATAGTATTGAAAAATGCTGTAAGAAACAATCATAATGGAATACAAGATGATATATCAAGACTGTAAGTAAAACATGATATATAAACTGAAAATTATGTCAGGGTGTAACGTATAGGAAAATAGAACCGTACAAGAATATCTGATGTATAATGTAAACATAAAATGTACCTTGAGATATTAGAGCATTATGTGATCGACTTGGGTCAAGATCAGGCTGTACCATCTGACTGGCTATGAACAAGAAAAATAAGAACTCTGGGTCAGGCCAGCCAGCATGGAAAGCTATGAACAAGTAGGGTCAGGCTTTACCCGTCGTGAGGCGAGGGTATAGCTATGAACAAGTAATAGGAATACAAGTAGGGATATTGATCACATAACCTATAATAACTCCCCATCCCCGAGTAGTATATGGATCCAGATATAGCACGTCATGATACGGGATTCCCTAAGAGGGTAGCTACTCCCTCTCAGGAATCGGTGTCTATACAAGTACAGGAAACAAGACAGGAAATGTACCAATATACCAAGAAAGTCCAGGAATATCACCTCATGCCAGAATCCAACGTATACTAGTCCGTGCACCATTGTGACAAGAATCAAGTAAAATACTATAACTGAATCGGATACAGAAGATATCAAGACAAGGAACTACTATCAGAGAATGTACTCGCCTGCGGTCCTGAGCTGTCAAATGGTGTCGATGCTCAAAGTGATGCCATAGACCTAAAGATAAGATATATATAAGCTAATTAGGGTTCAACTGTGTTAGGCAGGATTATATAGTATAAGCTATGTAATCTAGGTCAATCTCAGTCCAACTAAGTCAAACTAGGTCACACTGAGTCACACTAGGTCAAACTAGGTCACAGGAAGTCAAACCAAGTCAAACTATATCAAACTGGGTCAAAGGTTGACTTACAGTTGACTTTTGGTCAACTGGTCAACTCTAGGTCAAACTAGGCTAATGTTGACTAACAGTTGACTTTTGGTCAACTGGTCAACTCTAGGTCAAGTTCTAGACATTTCTAGGCCAAGTGTTGACTGATAGTTGACTTTTGGTCAAAGTAGTCAAACTCGGTCAATCGAGGTCAAAACTAGCCTAAGCATACTATTCCTAATATTTACCTACCAAGATACCATATATCTTGGTCAAACAGGATCAACTCTAATTTAAGAATTAAAATATCAAGTTGTACCTCGTTATTCGTACATCGAAACCTACAACACGCAAATCGAGATAAGATAATCAACGGTAAGGTTAATAATCTTATTACAGTGATCCACATGATCATCTTGCCAATTTCAGCGATGTGAGATCACTGCAATCGACTGATCTTAGTTTCGTTGTACTAATTCCAAAATACAAACTTAATAAGAATTAATTATAATAAAAGGTAATACACAGAGAACATATCTACAAACATTGTTGGATGATGAAACAAACATCACCAACGTGTCCAGAATGGTCAATTCAGCTAGGATAGCCTATCCATAAGTCCAATTTAGACACAGGGGCAAAAAGGTAATTTTGGGTCAAAATGGTGTCCGTGTCAGACCCGCTTTGCACCAAAAAATGTGCAAGAATACTAGTCCACTAAACCTAACAAATTATATGTCCACAAATCCAGAATGACGATACGAACCCAACGGTATATCCAGAATTGGATTCCGTTGACCCGATCTCAAATTGGTCCGTTGACCAGGACATTGAAATTCCAATTTGTACGGAAAAGCGTGTCGGAGCCAATGTCCTCAAAACTCAGCAAATTATATGTCAACGAGTCCAGAATGACGATACGAACTCAACGGTATGTCCAGAATTGGATTACGATGAGCCGATCTCAAAATGACCCGTTGACCCGGATATTGGTATCCGACTTGCACCGAAATGCGTGCCGGAACTAATGTCCACTAAAACCTAGCAAATTATATGTCAACGAGTCCAAAATGATGATACAAACTCAACGGTATATCCAAAATTGGATTTCGATGAGCTGGCATCAAAAAGTCCCGTTGACCCGGACTATGGGACCCGCTTTGTACCGAAATGCGTGCCAGGGCCCACGTCCTCCAAATCTAACAAACTTTATATGAAAATGTGCCAGAACGACGCCATGAGTCTACCAATGGTGTCAGAAATTGAATCCGGAGTCCCGGATTCAAAAATAGAATTTAACAAGTTAGAAATTACGAATTTGGACGGCCAACTTTGGCGTCAAATTCAACCAATCAAACGTGCTCACAATGAAACAAAACTTATGGGGTAGGAAGAGGGTTATACCAGCTGGGCATAGAAACCAGTAGCACGCCAGACGGAGCTGCGATGGAGGAGATACGAACCGACAAAGTTGGCTCCACAAAACTGTCCAAAAACAGTACAATTTAAACAGTCAACTTGGTGGCCGGTTTTGATGTATCAAACAACAAAATTAACGTACGAAAATTGAGGGGAGTGAAGGGCTATATACCGAGATTGTGACGGAGCAAATAATTTGCCGATCAAACGGTCAAATTTTTCGAAAAATGCACACGGAGTTGTCGTCTCGAAATGCACTTTCTGACTTGGTGTTCCTCGCGTGCGTCGACGGGATTCCGAGAAAAACGTTGAAATTGCCTATGCGGCACATCGGGGAAGAGGGCGGTGGCCATGGGTGTGGGAGTGAGTGTGAGTTGTGTAAGAAATTGTGTGGCTGGGATGATGTAGGATAATGAATGGTTAGGATTTAAATGGGGATTAGGTTAATAACTAATAAATTAAATCAATAGAGTGTACATTAAATATTTAAAAAATGGTTAGAATAATTGTTTGATATTTTGTAGAAAAATGAGGGTGTGGGTGTCCATGAGGGGGTAACATGAAGCTTGGGTTGGGTTCGATTGAGCCGCGTCGGTCTAAACGGACTTGGTACAATAAATGATTTAATTTTTAGGTATTTATGAACATGGATAAATAAGTAGCATGTGGGAGCTCAAATAAATGGGACACAAGTGTCATGTGGGTAGTAGGCTTCGTGTGGGCCATGTCCATATTTTGGGTCGACTAGGTTGGATCGATGTCGGGTCCCAAAATTAAATTGGAAGTCAGGTCACATTCTACGATGGATAATTAATTGGCCTAAATTAACTCAAAAGTTGTGCGAAGCAAATAAAGCACAAGATGGTGTGTCTGAGTGGGACACGAAGGTCAGAAATGTAGGGCGTCTCGAGTAGATCATGCATGAGAAGTTGGTTTCAAGAAAATGACCAGCCTTGTGCTCCTAAATTAAAAGTCACGGTAACGTGCATATGATGATCAAAGATAAAAGTGGAGAAATCAATTAATAATTAATTAATGATCAAATGGTCTAAATTGACCCGAAGTTGTGTGAAGCAAAAAGAGTACAAGAAAACAAGTTTAGATGGAACATGATATATCAACATGAAGGTAATCTTGTCTACTACACACTGATGAATAGAGTTTCCAGATATTGGCATCCCTGACGCTCCAAAAGTCAAAGTCACGGTAAAGAGCATTAAATCAAATAATAATAAAAAAACAATATTTATTTAAAATAATTGATTTAGAAAATTGAAAAAAATAAGCCCTAAATTTAGGTAGCTTACATCCTACCTGTCACGAACCGCACCCTAGAGTAAGGGCACGAGAAGTGGGTACGTCCAGCCTACGCCGCAGTGTCGGCGGTAGAACGCTATCCTAGGTCAATCATCTAACAATATAAAGGTACCTGTACAGTATATACTCTCCGAATGGAGGTGACATACCAGAAAATAATCTCAATCACATATGGGGTAGAAGAATGAAAGATAGATAGATAGACAGTAACTCAAAGAGAACAGTAGCATAGATGAAATAAGTCCAGCTGTCTAGGATAACATAACATCCAGAATGTCAACCCAAAAATACAATATAAGTCTAAGAGTCTATACATCTCAACATCTCAAAATACAACTCAGAATGTGAGACAAAAAGATAATATAAAAAAGACTGACTAGCTAAACTAGCCTAGACTACTGGGGCAACCTCCTCAGCTGCAGATGGATCCTGCTGAGGGTCCACAACACAAGTGTCATCTAGTCCTGCTCCATAATATGTAGTCACCCATGCCTCATCCTCATCCTCTGTAATATTTTCAACAGGTCCAGTCAGGACAGGAACGAGCACAATACATCTCACGCAGTTCATAGTATGATAGGAAATATAAAGCATACAATAGAGTAAAATACAGGAACTACTGAAAGAAGATACATGTAGTAAAAGAGATAACTGTAATGAAATATCTACTATAATAGAGAACTAGCAGTGACTAGTGAGTCAGAGTAAAATATAGACATGTGAATGGCATAGGAGATTCATGACTACAGCTAAGAGTGATTCATGACTACAGCTACTGGGGTAATATCAACATGACTATTTCTACTCCCCCATCCCCAATCAATATACAAGGATCCGTTCAAGTTATGTTAAGATTCGTGATAAGCCCATAAATGGGTGATACATGAGTGATTCATGAAGATTCATGAAGGCTCGGTGATCATGAGAGTACATGAGTCACTAGCTGATACATGAAGATACATGATAATAGAAGCATGAGATACATGATGTAAGTGAAACACACGTGACAAAAGTATCTGATGCTTCCGAGAGGGATAACATCTCATGAAAAGATCCATATAGTACCAATCCGTGATAACAATCGTGTCAGCATCAAGTAAAGTAATCTAGAGCAAGAATATAAATCCTGGCAAGTATAAAACGGTCAGAGAATGTACTCGCCTGATAACTGAATGTCTGAAGAGAATATACTGTCTGAGGAGAGGTGTATGGTTCCTAATCAGAGCAATACAAGTCACAATGTATCCACAATGGTAAAAATAGAGTATACTATGCATACTACATGATTCTAGGTCAATCTGGTCAAAAGTCAAACCTGGTCAACTCTAACAGTCAAACTAGGTCACAGGAAGTCAAACTAAGTCAAATAAGGTCAAACAAGGTCAAATAAGGTCAAACTAGTCTAATCTAGGTTAAAGTCAACTCTTGGTCAATATTCTAGTCAAACTAGTCAAGTTATCTAGGGTTTAGTCAATCAATGGTCAGACTAGTCAAATACTAGTCAATATGGTCAAGCTAAGTCAATCTAGACTATCTAAGGTACTACACCACAAGGTTAAGGTATAACCAATACCTATTCAAGTATACCACATATAAATACATATATATAATACCAACCTTAATCCTATATTCAAGCTAATCCCATATTCCAATCTCAAGTCATGACTCAACTCTAAGTATCTAACTTAACCCCATACATATCTTAATCTACATAGGTCTTTCCACAAAACCCAAGTCACAATAATATACTTATATATAGGTCAAACCTAAACCAACTAGTTAATAGCCTAGGGTTTAGTCAAATCTTAGTCAACAAGTCCTTCTATGTTCATCCAAGCCATCTTTAGGTCAATTAGGTCATGGTTGACCTATAGTTGACTTTGGTCAACAATGGTCAATTATCTAGTCAACTAGGTCTACTAGTCAAGTTAGGTCAAACATGGCCAGACTAGTTAAACTAGTCATTTTAGGTTAATCCTAGTCAATTCTAGGTTAATTAGGTCAAGTTTTGACCTAAGGTTGACTTTAGTTAACTCTTAGTCAACAAGGGTCAACTAGTTAGGATTTGGGTCATTAGGTCAATTAGGGTTAGCCCCTAATGGCCATAGGCTAGTAATTTGGTTCCATAGGCTAGTTGTTATAGGTTTCCATATAAACCTATACCTAGAAAGTCATATATATATATACATATCTACATATATAGATATACACAAGTCTATCTACTACATATATATATCAATATATGTATACCCTATATATAACACAAATTCACACTCACATATATATATAATGACACAATATATAATCTAATACAAATATATATATCATTTATATATATTTATATATATATATATATATATATATATATATATTAAATATATATATATATATATATATATATATATATATATATATATATATATATATACAAACTTATATATAAATATATATATATTAAAAAAAAAAACAAAAAAAAAAAAATATATATATATATATATATATATATATATATATATATTTATATATATATACAAACTTATATATAACATATATATATAGAGAGAAAAATGAGAGAGAGTGAAAGAGAGAGAGAGATAGAGACTGAAACTGACACAGGAGGGGGGGGGGTGTGTTTCCAGATTTCTGGAAACAGAAATCAGACACAGACACACACCACACAGTTACACACACACACCTATATATATACATATATGTACATACACATGTACACACATGTATACACCCCTAAATTCCTCCTACACATACACATATACATACACTACGTATACATACACTGAAAACATAGAATTATATGTACAAAATATAACAAAAATTATTTTGAAATTCGATTTGGAAAACTGGAAAACATTCCAAATTTCTGGAAATGTGCACTGTGCACAGGAAAAATGGGTAAACCCAAAATATAACCCAAACCGAGCTAAGGCTCGAACCCAAAGGTTGGTAACACTAGCCCCTAGTGTCCTCTAGTGTCCTAGGTGCCTGACACGACACCACGACACAATTTGATGCGTCAACACTCACAAAAACTCAATCGGGTAAACTGACACACACACACGAATACACTGCGTCATGCACGCGTGCAACTCTCTCTAGGACACGACACACACACTCACGTGTCTCGTGCTCGTGCACGAAGGTTCACCTAGGGGTTGTGCACGTGTCCAAGTACCTGTCCCGTGTCCACGTCACTCCAGGACACGATACGAAGTCCGTATCAGTCGTAAAAAACACGACTGATACGCGTGTTCAGACCGCGTCGTACACGGGTTCAAGTGCCTCGTGTTCGCGACACAGGATACGACACGTCTCGTGCTCGTGTCCATGTGTTTGCCACATGATGGGCTACCCACTCGTGCAAACACGAGGTGCCCAAGTGTCGTGTCCATGCGACACGACACGTGCGAAGTTGGCCCCCGCACGCGTGCAACTGTCAGTGCGTGTCCAGTACGAGTGAGTTTTCTCACTCGACTCGACACGAGAAGTCATGAGACTTTGGGGGCATGTTCGCAAACATTACCCCCGTGTCCATGTCAATTTTCACGTGTCCTAGTGCTCTGTGCAGTGAGCACGAACAGCGTGGTAGCAGGGCACTGTTCATGTGCATCGTGCAGTGAGTTCGTGTCCATTTTGGACACGGACACAGCACAAAAATGTGCTCAGTCAAGTGTAGATGTAAACAACAAGCCTAGGGCTACATGAATATGTAATTTGTTTTACAAAATAACAAAGTTCAATCCTTTGGGGCATTTCATCAAACAAGGTTTTATAACCTAGGATACGTGTCCGATACGGACACCAAACCAACCCTAAATTTTACCAAACTTGACCCACAGTTAGGGTAGACCTATATGCATGCATTTATGAAGAAAAAACAAAATATTAGCTAGGTTTATGGGTATTTACCTATTGATGCAAATTCCAAGGAAACTCAATAAAGATGGGGTGTTTGTCCTTCCACTTAGTGATGTCCAAAGCTTGTAAATTCTGGATTGCTAGCCTCCCTTAGCACCCTTGATGTTGTAGGGTCCCAATGCAAAAGACTAGAGGTGATTTGGATAAAAAATGATCAAGTTATGGAGGTTTGAAGGAAATGCAATTTTGTAGGCTTAAAATTCATGTAAATTGATCATGAATGAATATAATGGGATTATATAGAATGGTGTAGTGCTAGGGGGTACCCTATGGCCGGCCATGGCAAGGGGGGGTGTCCTTGGCCTTCCTTCAAGGTGAAGGCAAAGACTTTGGTGCCAAAGTTGAGATATTTTGAGGGTTTTAAGCAAAATATCAATTATGTAAATATCTAGATATTTACATTACTTTAACCCTTGACTAATTATCCATCTCAAGCTTCTAGGTTAGTAGCTAACCTCTAGATTAGGGTAAGATAGGTTAGGGACTAATCATGGTACTTAACAACAATTAAATAATATTAAAAACACATAATTCCAAATAAAATCTAGTAAATTACCAAAATACCCTTTTTGGCTAAAATCACTAATTTGATGTTCTAAGCCTATGGCTAGGCTCACATGGTCATGGCAACTTCTAGGTTAAGGAATAACTAGGGTTTACACTAGGGTTATACTAGTAAAATCACAAAGTCATAAGTCATGACTTAGAAATAGTTTTAATTACACTAATAATCACCAAAAATCATATCATGACTAAAATACCATTAATAAATAATAAAAATAATAAATTTTCAAAAATACCCTAATTTCAGAAAACTGGGTGTTACAAGTCTACCCTCCTTAAAATAATTTCGTCCTCGAAATTAAGATGGTCGTACTCCTCCTAGTCAAACCTCCAACAATCAGGGTCGAAGCTACTACCTAGCAACATACAAGGTCAACAAGTAAAATACGGGTAGTAGACCTATACTGGGTCATGTCCAAAAATTGGCTGGCAGTTTTAGGTCATAAGGTGTCCTTAATTCAAATCGAAATCAAAAGTAACTCCATGGGGTAAATCAGGATGGAGCCTCGGGTCAGGAAAATCGTACTAAGCAAATGAAGCACGCGATGGTATGCCTGAGTGGGACACTAAGGTCATGGGTGTAGAGTGTCATGTCTAGGTCATGTATGTGAAGTTAGTTTTGAGAAAACAACTAGTCTTGTGCTCCTAATTTAAAAGTCACGATAATATGCCTGCGATGATCATAATTTAGAGTGGGAAAGGTCTATGGCCTAAATTGAACTAGAAATTGTGATGCAATAGTGGTACAAGGGGGAAACAGGTTAAATGGGACAGTATGTGGTCTCATCTAGGTGTACTAGTCATTCTAGATCAAGACTGTCCTATGGTATCAAAACGTACAAGTAATCTAGGGTGTCCTAATTGGAAAAGTAAGGGAACAACAATCATCAAGGCTATAGGGCCGTCTACCATCCTATATGAAAATTGGTCATTAACAAGTAACTGAGAAATCATTAAAAGGTTTACTATTCCATAAAGTGGTAAAAATTGAAAATTTAGGTACAAACAATCACAAATAGATTTTAGTCTTGACACGATCTAAGTTGATCAATTTTAGGATAAATCGAGAGTTGGGCAAGATGGGAAATCAATGAAATCAAGTATGGGCACGAGCATCCAATGATGAAGATCCAGGTCATGATTAAATTTAATTCTACTGGATATGAATACGAGGTTCATAGGTGATAAAAATAATTCCAAAGAGAATTATCAAGGCTGTTGCGGATAAGATTCTAGGGCAAGTTTAACTATGTCTCCATCCACGTAGATTAATATATGAAAAGTGAACCAAAACGCAATAGGTTGATCAGACCATCATGTGCCGGTTCTGATTAGACAATATGTTAGTAGGTGCGCACCCAATAAAATATGTCATGATCAAGCTCGAAAAGGATAAGCTTGTAAAACTAAGGATAAATTTGTAGCATAAGATATAAGGGTGGAAATGATGAAAGAAGATACATAGTCCAAGATCCTTAACCAATCGGGTCAAGCATTCAAGATAAGGTACAAGGTTAAGCATTTAAGGGTTCAAACAGAACACCATCACATGCCAGGTCGAAAGAATTGAGCCAAGGTAGATCTCTAATTGAAATAAGAATTAATTTAGTATCATGGTAGAGGTTTTAGTTTAGCCATTTGGCCAGAAAAATCATATCAAGAAATAGAGTACAAGGAGACGGGTTTTAGTAGGACATGGAATACCTACATAAAGGTAGGCTAGTCTAGCTCTTATATGTGAAGTTTGTTGGAAGGTAACAACTAGTATTACACTCCGAATATCCAAGTCACGGTAAAGGACGTCCAATGATCTAGAATAGAAAGTGGGAGTTCAAGACGTGACAATTGATGCAAAAATAAAGAAGATCAAGTTAACGCATGGAATAAAATTAATTAGGAATCTAGAAAAATAATTTAGGAACACAGTCCTAGGGATAGATAGGCTATTAGATGAATATAGTTAAGGTTCGATCAACCAAAGGTCAAGGGTTAGAAGGTCTCAATAAAGTCTTGATTTGAGGAAATGTCGAGTAAGTCAGGTTTGGGATACAGCCACATAGTTTGGTAGAAAGAGTTTAAGTAAGATACAAAAATTAAAGGGGACAGTCCATTTCAAGGGAAAGCAATTAGCAAGAGAATTAGATGGCAAGAAACAGATGAGAGTTTTCTCATAAATGTGATTGAGTACCTTAAAATAAAAGATATTAATCTAACACAAAGAAATTAAAATCAACAACTACAAAAATTTCAAAATCATCAACTAACACCAGGATTCAAAGTTCTACAGTGAATCCTCCAAAATCAAATTCAATCAAGGAAAAAGGAGTTTAAATCGTAATTCAAAATGAGATTCTCAAGGGTCATCCCAGGAATCTCTCAAGGTATCCTAACAGTGATTGAGTATCCACTCTCTCTAAGCCTATTCCTCAAATCCTATCACAGGCTGTAGTGATATTCTAGTTCGAATACCACTACATAAACTCGACCTGCATGGGCCACCACTAAAAATGTGTCACGACCCGCACCCTAGAGTAAGGGCACGAGAAGTGGGTACGTCCAGCCTACGCCGCAGTATCGGCGGTAGAACGCTGTCCTAGGTCAATCATCTAACAATATAAAGGTACCTGTACAGTATATACTCTCCGAATGGAGGTGACATAACAGAAAACAATCTCAATCACATCTAGGGTAGAAGAATGAAAGATAGATAGATAGACAGTAACTCAAAGAGAACAGTAGCATAGATAAAATAAGTCCAAATGTCTAGGATAACATAACATCCAGAATGTCAACCCAAAAATACAATATAAGTCTAAGAGTCTATACATCTCAACATCTCAAAATATAACTCAGAATGTGAGACAAAATGATAATATGAAAAAGACTGACTAGCTAAACTAGCCTAGACTACTGGGGCAACCTCCTCAGCTGCAGGTGGATCCTGCTGAGGGTCCACAACACAAGTGTCATCTAGTCCTGCTCCATAATATGTAGTCACCCATGCCTCATCCTCATCCTCTGTAATATTTTTAACAGGTCCAGTCAGGACAGAAACGAGCACAATATATCTCACGCAGTTCATAGTATGATAGGAAATATAAAGCATGCAATAGAGTAAAATACAGGAACTGCTGAAAGAAGATACATATAGTAAAAGAGATAACTGTAATGAAATATCTACTATAATAGAGAACTAGCAGTGACTAGTGAGTCAGAGTAAAATATAGACATGTAAATGGCATAGGAGATTCATGACTACAGCTAAGAGTGATTCATGACTACAGCTACTGGGGTAATATCCACATGACTATTTCCACTCCCCCATCCCCAATCAATACACAAGGATCCGTTCAAGTTATGTTAAGATTCGTGATAAGCCCATAAATGGGTGATACATGAGTGATTCATGAAGATTCATGAAGGCTCGGTGATCATAAGAGTACATGAGTCACTAGCTGATACATGAAGATACATGATAATAGAAGCATGAGATACATGATGTAAGTGAAACACACGTGACAAAAGTATCTGATGCTCCCGAGAGGGATAACATCTCATGAAAAGATCCATATAGTACCAATCCGTGATAACAATCGTGTCAGCATCAAGTAAAGTAATCTAGAGCAAGAATATAAATCCTGGCAAGTATGAAACGGTCAGAGAATGTACTCGCCTGATAACTGAATGTCTGAAGAGAATATACTGTCTGAGGAGAGGTGTATGGTTCCTAATCAGAGCAATACAAGTCACAATGTATCCACAATGGTAAAAATAGAGTATACAATGCATACTACATGATTCTAGGTCAATCTGGTCAAAAGTCAAACCTGGTCAACTCTAACAGTCAAACTAGGTCACATGAAGTCAAACTAAGTCAAATAAGGTCAAACAAGGTCAAATAAGGTCAAACTAGTCTAATCTAGGTTAAAGTCAACTCTTGGTCAATATTATAGTCAAACTAGTCAAGTTATCTAGGGTTTAGTCAATCAATGGTCAGACTAGTCAAATACTAGTCAATATGGTCAAGCTAGGTCAATCTAGACTATCTAAGGTACTACACCACAAGGTTAAGATATAACCAATACCTATTCAAGTATACCACATATAAATACATATATAATAATACCAACCTTAATCCTATATTCAAGCTAATCCCATATTCCAATCTCAAGTCATGACTCAACTCTAAGTATCTAACTTAATCCCATACATATCTTAATCTACATAGGTCTTTCCACAAAACCCAAGTCACAATAATATACTTATATATAGGTCAAACCTAAACCAACTAGTTAATAGCCTAGGGTTTAGTCAAATCTTAGTCAACAAGTCCTTCTATGTTCATCCAAGCCATCTTTAGGTCAATTAGGTCATGGTTGACCTATAGTTGACTTTGGTCAACAATGGTCAATTATCTAGTAAACTAGGTCTACTAGTTAAGTTAGGTCAAACATGACCAGACTAGTTAAACTAGTCATTTTAGGTTAATCCTAGTCAATTCTAGGTTAATTAGGTCAAGTTTTGACCTAAGGTTGACTTTAGTCAACTCTTAGTCAACAAGGGTCAACTAGTTAGGATTTGGGTCATTAGGTCAATTAGGGTTAGCCCCTAATGGCCATAGGCTAGTAATTTGGTTCCATAGGCTAGTTGTTATAGGTTTCCATATAAACCTATACCTTAAAAGTCATATATATATACATATCTACATATATAGATATACACAAGTCTATCTACTACATATATATATCAATATATGTATACCCTATATATAATACAAATTCACACTCACATATATATATAATGACACAATATATAATCTAATACAAATATATATATATATATATATATATATATATATATATATATATATATATATATATATATATATATATATATATATATATATATATATATATATATATATATATATATATATATACAAACTTATATATAACATATATATAGAGAGAGAAAAATGAGAGAGAGTGAAAGAGAGAGAGAGAGGTAGAGACTGAAACTGACACAGGAGGGGGGGTGTGTTTCCAGATTTCTGGAAACAGAAATCAGACACACTCACACACCACACAGTTACACACACACACCTATATATATACATATATGTACATACACATGTACACACATATATACACCCCTAAATTCCTCCTACACATACACATATACATACACTACGTATACATACACTGAAAACATGGAATTATATGTACAAAATATAACAAAAATTGTTTTGAAATTCGATTTGGAAAACTGGAAAATATTCTAAATTTCTGGAAATGTGCACTGTGCACAGAAAAAATGGGTAAACCCAAAATACAACCCAAACCGAGCTAAGGCTCGAACCCAAAGGTTGGTAACACTAGCCCCTAGTATCCTCTAGTGTCCTAGGTGCCTGACACGATACCACGACACAATTTGATGCGTCAACACTCATAAAAACTCAATCGGGTAAACTGACACACACACACGAATACACTGCGTCGTACACGCGTGCAACTCTCTCTAGGACACGACACACACACTCACGTGTCTCGTGCTCGTGCACGAAGGTTCAACTAGGGGTTGTGCACGTGTCCAAGTACCTGTCCCGTGTCCACGTCACTCCAGGACACGATATGAAGTCCGTATCAGTCGTGAAAAACACGACTGATACGCGTGTTCAGACCGCGTCGTGCACGGGTTCAAGTGCCTCGTGTTCGCGACACAGGACACGACACATTTCGTGCTCGTGTCCATGTGTTCGCCACATGATGGGCTACCCACTCGTGCAAACACGAGGTGCCCAAGTGTCGTGTCCATGCGACACGATACGTGCGAAGTTGGCCCCCGCACGCGTGCAACTGTCAGTGCGTGTCCAGTACGAGTGAGTTTTCTCACTCGACTCGACACGAGAAGTCATGAGACTTTGGGGGCATGTTCGCAGACATTGCCCCCGTGTCCATGTCAATTTTCACGTGTCCTAGTGATCTGTGCTGTGAGCACGAACAGCGTGGTAGCAGGGCACTGTTCGTGTGCATCGTGCAGTGAGTTCGTGTCCATTTTGGACACGGACACAGCACAGAAATGTGCTCAGTCAAGTGTAGATGTAAACAACAAGCCTAGGGCTACATGAATATGTAATTTGTTTTGCAAAATAACAAAGTTCAATCCTTTGGGGCATTTCATCAAACAAGGTTTTATAACCTAGGATACGTGTCCGATACGGACATCAAACCAACCCTAAATTTTACCAAACTTGACCCACAGTTAGGGTAGACCTATATGCATGCATTTATGAAGAAAAAACAGAATATTAGCTAGGTTTATGGGTATTTACCTATTGATGCAAATTCCAAGGAAACTCAATAAAGAGGGGGTGTTTGTCCTTCCACTTAGTGATGTCCAAAGCTTTTAAATTCTGGATTGCTAGCCTCCCTTAGCACCCTTGATGTTGTAGGGTCCCAATGCAAAAGACTAGAGGTGATTTGGATCAAAAATGATCAAGTTATGGGGGTTTGAAGAAAATGGAATTTTGTAGGCTTAAAATTCATGTAAATTGATCATGAATGAATATAATGGGATTATATAGAATGGTGTAGTGCTAGGGGGTGCCCTATGGCTGGCCATGGCAAGGGGGGTGTCCTTGGCCTTCCTTCAAGGTGAAGGCAAAGACTTTGGTGCCAAAGTTGAGATATTTTGAGGGTTTTAAGCAAAATATCAATTATGTAAATATCTAGATATTTACATTACTTTAACCCTTGACTAATTATCCATCCTCAAGCTTCTAGGTTAGTAGCTAACCTCTAGATTAGGGTAAGATAGGTTAGGGACTAATCATGGTACTTAACAACAATTAAATAATATTAAAAACACATAATTCCAAATAAAATCTAGTAAATTACCAAAATACCCTTTTTTGGCTAAAATCACTAATTTGATGTTCTAAGCCTATGGCTAGGCTCACATGGTCATGACAACTTCTAGGTTAAGGAATAACTAGGGTTTACACTAGGGTTATACTAGTAAAATCACAAAGTCATAAGTCATGACTTAGAAATAGTTTTAATTACACTAATAATCACCAAAAATCATATCATGACTAAAATACCATTAATAAAATAAAAATAATAAAATTTCAAAAATACCCCAATTTCAGAAAACTGGGTGTTACACTACCCACATTATAAAAATTTCGTTCTCGAAATTAAAATCATCTAATAGGTCAAGCTAGAACATACAACTGCTATGGCTACAGTACCCAATCTGCTACCCTTGTGATCATCTATGTTGTTTCTCTCTACAGATATTTTGGTTCAAGTTCAACAAACTTATTTCTTTTAAAACTATGTCATTTTATCCCTTAAAATCTAAGCACAAGATTCTAGTCCTTAATCTGTAGTCATAAAATATAATATTTTATTACCCCTTCTTAGATACCTTAAAATTAATCTATACTATCAAACTAATCATTCTTAATGGTTTCTAAGTCTACTATAGTCAGTCACTCATATCTGTCCTATAAGCTTAATCCAATAAATCTCCAAGAAAATATACTCATCACAATCACACATAATAACATTGTAACGCCCCAGTCCCAAAATACGTAGGACTAGGAACGTAGACATGTCAGCTGTATACATACGAAGTACATAGGTCTCGTATGGATACATAAGCTGTAAAGTGCAGTAAACCACAACTAACTAATCTCATCCATAAAATGTAAGAATAAATGATATCATATAATCAACTACGATTTGTCATTGGTACATGTAGTTGGACGGAGACAAATCCACTACCAACTATGAAAAGAAATACATAATAAAAGAAAGAGTTTGGCGAGCGAAGCGAAGACGATCAAAGTGCAATCATCCTCGAAGAAATAGTGACGATCATGGCCACGGCTAGAACACCTGCGAAAAGACAAGAGCACACACCTGACGAGATAACCAGGTCCTCAGAGGGACATAACAAGATACATAATATCATGCCATATATACTGTGATATATAATAGAAAATAAGGGATGCATGCAATAGGGTACCTAACCGTACTATAGTGAATATGTAATAAAGAATGATCCTTCACATATGGGCACTCGGGCTGTATAGCAGTGGCATCGTCCCTCTCATCGGGAATCAGTACAATCCATCCATAACGTTCGACGAACGTCAGAGGGAATTAGTACAATAGGGTGAACCTGCATCTCCAACAGAGCTTCAGGTACAATAACAGTATGTAAATGTGGCCCATACATCAAGAAACTGTTCTTCCCTTCTAATGCCTAATATGTTGTATCCATAACACAAAACCTCTATTAACCGCTAAGTCAAACTAAGCATGCAGCCTCTATTAGCGGTTATTCCTATCGCACGGCTTAAACGTACCGGTGGCCAGCCAGTCACGCATGTCCGAGTTCTACATGTGACTCACAACTCCGTAGTAAAAATGTGTCAAGGCCTATGAATGCAACACACAAATGGTGGTCCCTTAAATCTAAGTTTGAATTACATAATAATAATAAGTACGAAAAATATAACTACACCGTAAAAATCTATCTAATCATGACGGTGTAGCACAGTTTATTTTGCAGAAAAATAAATAATAAATAAATACATGAATATGAGCTAAAGTAAAATAAACAGCTAATGCAAGGTATCTTGCCTGGTAGGACGCCTGGTGTACTGCAATGATCAAAGTGGCACGAACTGCGACTTCGGTGCAACAACTATGCAAGGTAACCTCGGGGGGTGGCACGGACAGTTCCATTGGATCCAGAAGGGTCAAATTAGTTAGGGTGGACATAAGGTAGTACGAAATTGGCGAAAGAATAGGATAAAGGGAATTAGTCACGGTCAAAGGGTAATCGAAGGAAGTTGGAAAATAATATATATACTAATTTTTGAAAGTTGATTATAATACCTAAAAAACTAGTTTTTATGAGTCTAAATATTTATAAGAAAAATACTTAAAATACTTAAAAATACTTAAAAATACTCGAAGTCAAGAAAAATCATTTTCGACAAAAGCTCTAAGTTTGTAGAAATAAGATTTTGATAGGAAGATATTAGTTAAAATTACTTTAGGTAATTATTTTAAAACTATATTTAGGATAACTTACCTTTTTGTCAAATACTTTTAGTACATAAAAATAGGTATACATAATGTAATACATATTTAGGGTTTTCAACCCAACCTTTTGGAATTATAAATGGCCTAAGCCAAATGCTATATTTTATTGCACTTTATAAAATAAATAGTAATAACACTAAATCAATAAAATGATAATAATAATTACTCTTAACAATATAACTTATACTCATATACTAAACTAATTCTAATACTATTAATAAAAAAATAAAAAATATATATATAAAAACACACAAACAAAATTGGCACAGCAGCCAACGCTGCTACTGTTGTAACATACTTTTGACTACTGTTGTAACATACTTTTGAGAGAAGAAAAAAAATAACCAAAAAGAGAAACGTCAAAACTAAAAAAAAGGGAAAGAGAGAAAAGTTTTAGAACAAAAAAAAAAAAAGAAGAATGGAAGAAGGGATGAGCGGAAGGGGAAGAGTGGAAGAGGCGATCGGGAGAGAGGGAGCGGGAGAGCAGAGGGGATCGGTGGTCCGATGGAGGAGCGGAGAGGAGGAGGAGCTGAGAGAGAGGTGCGGGCGGAAGGAGAGAGAGCGGCGGAGGAGAGATGGACGCGCGGCTTGCGCGCTGGCTACACGAGGCGGCGCTCGGAGTGGCGGCCGCGACAGAACGGGGACGGTGGGTTCGAGAGGGTGCGGCTCGAGGGGTCAGCGGCGGACACGGGCATAGAAAAGCGCGACGGCGCTTGGATCCGACCGGTCGGCCACGGGGGGGCGAGGAAGAGAGGGAGGGCAGAGGTTGCGACGTTCGGTGGAGACCGCTGGCAGTTCAGCGGCCGGTCGGAGAAGAAGGAAGGGCGCGGGGCTAGGCGGTAATGGTGGGAAGCAGCGGTGCACGCACGGAGGGAGGCGGCGCACACGCGACAGCGAGCGCACGGATTCGGTGAGGAGGGAGCGGCCGTACCACTGGATCGTCGCTGATTGCTACGTGTGGGGCGATGGGTCGATGGCACTGGACGAGGAGGGTCATGGCGACGCCGTCGTCGAGTAAGTAGTGTCGTTTCATTTGTGGTGGTGATGATTTGTTTTTAGGGATTTTTGGGTGGTGACGGTAAATTTCTGTGGAGGCGACGATGAAGGGTGTGGTGATGATGACGAAGAGGGTGACAGAGCTGGTCTCGGGGTGGCCGCTCTGAGGAGGGAGATGGTACTGCTGTTTGTCGACGGGGCTGGAAGTGGTATTTGGGGTGGTGGCGGTCTACGGCGGTGGAAGTCATAGGCCGTCGGGGAGACGGTCGGTCCGTGGGTGTTGTGGTCGGGGTGATGGTGATGATGGTGTATTGTAAGGCTGTGGTGGTTGTGATCGGGTGGTTGCGAGTCGCCGGAGGGGAAGTCGTGAAGCGAAGGTCGGAGTGGTGTTTTGGTCGGGATGCTGACGGTGTTGGTTCGGCCAAGATGGTGGCTGTTCTGGTGATGGTAGATCGTAGGTGTCGAGTGTGGGGCTGGTAGTGGTGTGTGGCTGGGCTGTGGTGGCGACCACGGATTATGGTGGTGGTGTGATGGTGGCAGGGAGTAGACGGGGTCGGCCATGGATCGGGGTGAATCGGGACATGGCTTAGGATTAGATTTAGGGATTCGTTTGAGAGGTGTCATCGTATCGGGGATTGTCCGACACGACATGGATGGACGTCCGGGTTTGTTATATGTAGAAGAGAATAGTGGATGGGAAGGAAAACACGGGCACGGACACGATGCACATATTTTTGGTTGTGGCGGTGGTGGAATTGTGGAATAATAATGTGGATGAGTACCTCTCCTTAATAAAAGGTGGAAATTTTCAGTTGGATAAGGATTAGGATTTAAATCCCCATTTTGATAAATCGCATATTAATTAAAATAGATTAATTCAATCAAAATCCAATCTCAATCTAGTTTAAATCCAATAGATAAATCCTCATCCTTAAATTAACTATTTAAATCAAACCAATAAATCTAACCACAATTTAAAGTATAATGATTAAACTAAAATATCTTTTTATAATTAATTAAAAACAATTTCGAAAATAAATAAATATTCTTAAATATCTTTTAGAATAATAAAATATTAATATTAATAAATTTCAAAAATAGAATTATATATAAATTCAAATTAATGTACCTCATATTCAAGGAATATTTGTATAAAATAGTTTTCTAAATTACCACTATTAAGTAAGATAGTCTTTTATAAATAAATAAAAGTAATAAGTTTTGGCCATTCTGATACGATACTTTTCACAACTTTAAGAAAAATACAAATACAAATAATTATTATATATATATATATATATATATTATTTGAACTATAAAAATAGAAAAATGTTTTTCTAAAAATATGTACACTCGCACATATTCGCATTCGTCGAGCAATTACGAAAAACAAAATTTCCCGTGTGACGTACAATGCAACTACGCGACGTGCAAATAATAAAAATAAAAAAAATAATCAGTACCAAATTTATTAAAAAAAATATATAGTAGAAATTTAGGAATTTTACATCCTACCCAACTTAAAAGAATTTCGTCCTCGAAATTAAGAATTTGTAGGGGGTGAGAAGGCACAAGGGGGTATTGGTGAGAAAGAATTCAATTCACAACGTTCAACAAAGATGCATTAGAAAATCACGATTTCAATAATGGCGGAGATAATCATGGGTTAGCGCAAGAAGGAAAATGAGTAAGGGTTAAGGTTAAAACAAGATAACATGCAACAAAGAATATTATGGTAACAAGAGAAAATAAATTTGAGAACTTAAAGACATGGTTCCTTGAGAGTAGGTTAAGGGCACGATTAAGAGAGCGATTAGGTTTACGCCTAAATTAAGTGATTAGAAAGTCATGATGGTAAATATAGGGCCGGGAAGAAAGACAAGTAGTTTAAGACGAAGATATAGCAACATCGAGTGATAATGGTCATAATCGATAGGAAGGCTAGAGGGAGTTCTAGTACAACGCCTTCGTCCTTCTAAAATAGGTGAAGGCGAAAGCAATAAGGAATTCAAAGATGTTATTATCGAATACGAATACTGTAGTGCCCCATCCCTACATCGTGTCCTGTACTCCGTCCACGGGGTGCGCGAGAAAGGAACACTGTCGCTATCGATTCGATCGGGACCGATAGGTCGGGATCAATCGAATCGATCGAACGAAAACGATTGAATTAAGATCCATTCCTCGTTATGGAATGTCTTCTTCGGAACCAAGTCCCATATTCAGCGGGTTGTGCCTCAAGGATTGACTCTGCGGCTGAGTCGGGAGAGACCTTCCGTTGCTCTGCTTTTCACGCCGCTTGTGTTGGTTTTGGCTTTGTTTTCTGAATGCGTTTTCGTGAATATTTTTGATGGTTTCATGGCTTGCATTTTGAACTCGCATTTTCTATCAAACTTCTTGAATAATGCAGTGTTCTAATCAGTTGCTTGTGCGATTTCAGGTAATCGCGTAGGCGACGTCTAGCGCGACCAACAAGTTCTCTCGCCCGAAGTAAACTCAAGGTGAGTGGCTGACCCTTCTCTTCTTGACCCCTTCTTAGGAAAATCAATGATATTATTGCGAATGAAAGAATAGATGCAAGGGCACGAACACGAGAAAATGAGCAAGTTTCAAAGAGAATATAGGCTACATCTTAATAACTAGAAAAATTGTCTTTGTACGGTCATTGGACAACTCGTGCATGAGGAACGGCTTCCTCGAGCGATACCCCGAGATACGGAATCGTTTCGGCCTAGGAGGAAGTAAAAGATAGCTGAGCTCGACGAAAGCAAAAATATGGTTAGTCGGGAGAACTTGCAGCGGGGCTCGCTACCCGCGCTGAAAGGGTCGCCGTCTAACCCAGCTATAGTCCAAAATGGCTTGTGGTGCCAGTGACCTTCACGAACACAAATTGCATACAAACAATGATAACAACTGACAGGGAAGAACATGGTAAGTCTTAAAGGGCGCGACACGGTCCGCCGTGGGAAAGTTCTAACGTATTTATACATTCTGCTTGTCATTGCTCGCTTGAAATCCATTAGGATGGTTAGAAACATTCATGCACGAAGTCATATAAACTCTTCAACCAAATGAGAGCTTGGAACTTAAATAGCTACGCACCAGTACAAAGTATAATGTACTGATCCTCGCTCTCCATGCAGGTACCCCGGACCACGAAGGGCGTGCCACCTAAAAGCTCAAGGCGACGTGAACCCTTTTTGAAGCCTCGTCCGCATGTGAAGGCTTGTGTTCTGAAATTTCTTTTTGAAGACTCCCCACTCAGTACAAAGAAGACAAATGGCGACTCGACTTCCTTCGATAGCAGGTGGAAATTATAATGGTTTTACTTGTAAAAAGGGATGTAATGTATGGAACGACTATCTCATCAGCGTTCGTTTTGTAAGTCGAGTCATGTTGTAGCCGCGCGACAATGATTGTAACGGAGTCAATGTAAATAAAGTTTTATTATCAATGAAAAAGTTTACTTCTATTGCAATATGTCATTCAATTTTCTCTGCGTACTCTAACTTGATGTTGTGATTCAGATAACCTTATGACTATGCCTTGTGCGATCGCAACTTAGGTTCGCACGGCATCACGTCCGGGGGACGACTATCGATTCTACGGAATCGGGGCGTGACAAATACGTGGTTCAAAGACGACTGAATAATTTCAAAAGAATTGTCAAGGCAGTCGTGGATGAGATTCCAAGGGGTAAGTTTAATTACATCACATCCACGTAGATTGAAAAGGCGAACCAAAGTGCACTCGGTTGATCAGACCATCATGCACCGGTTCTGATTAGACAATATGTTAGTGAGCGGCCGCTCAATAGCGTATGCCTTGATCAAGCTCGATAAAGAATTAGCTTGCAAAAACTAGGCTACATTAGCATCATTAGTCTAGATAATAAAAAATATAGGTACGTGAGATTAAGATTGAAAGAAAACAGAATTAGTTTAAACGATTCTAAGTCATATCCTGTGTTGGTCTCTATACAGTCGTCCTATAGTCTTCTTGTCCAAGTTCTTGGTTGACTAGATGGGTTAGGGTCCTCTAACTTCTAGAATCTAAGTAAACTAGTGAATATAGGTCACAAGGATAAAGGGATTGCTAGGTCACAAGGCATTCTACCCAACTTAAAAGAATTAAACTAATGGTGTTTTGGGACAAAAGAGTCATGTCTACCTAGTATGGTCACCTGTCTAACCTCTAGCACGCACGAAGTGAAGATAAGAATTTATGATAGAAGGAATCAAGCAAGGTACAATCGATGAGTCGAACGGTAGTTCGAATATGGAATCGAGGAAAGAGGTCAAGTATGTGGATGAGATCCTAGGCTCTAATCCTATACGCAGGCTTGCTTGGTACGGTAAAGTAACCAAACAATTTATGTTGACCTGCATGGGCCACCACAAAAACATGTAACGCCCCAGTCCCAAAATACGTAGGACTAGGAACGTAGACATGCCAGCTGTATACATACGAAGTACATGGGCCTCGTATGGATACATAAGCTGTAAAGTGCAGTAAACTACAACTAACTAATCTCATCCACAAAATGTAAGAATAAAAGATATCATATAATCAACTATGATTTGTCATTGGTATATGTAGTTGGACGGAGACAAATCCACTACCAACTATGAAAAGAAATACATAATAAAAGAAAGAGTTTGGCGAGCGAAGCGAAGACGATCAAAGTGCAATCATCATCGAAGAAATAGTGACGATCATGGCCACGGCTAGAACACCTGCGGAAGACAAGAGTACACATCTGGCGAGATAACTAGGTCCTCAGAGGGACATAACAAGATACATAATATCATGCCATATATACTGTGATATATAATAGAAAATAAGGGATGCATGCAATAGGGCACCTAACCGTACTATAGTGAATATGCAATAAAGAACGATCCTTCATATATGGGCAATCAGGCTGTATAGCAGTGGCATCGTCCCTCTCATCGGGAATCAGTACAATCCGTTCATAACGTTCGACAAACGTCAGAGGGAATTAGTACAATAGGGTGAACCTGCGTCTCCAACGGAGCTTCAGGTACAATAGCAGTATGTAAATATGGCCCATACATCAAGGAACTGTTCTTCCCTCCCAATGCCTAATATGTTGTATCTACAACACAAAACCTCTATTAATCGCTAAGTCAAACTAAGCATGCAACCTCTATTAGCGGTTATTCCTATCGCACGGCTTATACGTACCGGTGGCCAGCCAGTCACGCATGTCTGAGTTCTACATGCGACTCACAACTCCGTGGTAAAAATGTGTCAAGGCCTATGAATGCAACACACAAATGATGGTCCCTTAAATCTAAGTTTGAATTACATAATAATAATAAGTACGAAAAATATAACTACACCGTAAAAATCTATCTAATCATGACGGTGTAGCACAGTTTATTTTGCAAAAAAATAAATAATAAATAAATGCATGAATATGAGCTAAAGTAAAATAAACAGCTAATGCAAGGTATCTTGCCTGGTAGGACGCCTGGTGTACTGTAATGATCAAAGTGGCACGAACTGCGACTTCGGTACAACAACTATGCAAGGTGACCTCGGGTGGTGGCACGGACAGTTCCATTGGGTCCAGAAGGGTCAAATTAGTTAGGGTGGACATAAGGTAGTACGAAATTGGCAAAAGAATAGGATAAAGGGAATTAGTCACGGTCAAAGGGTAATCGAAGGAAGTTGGAAAATAATATATATACTAATTTTTGAAAGTTGATTATAATACCTAAAAAACTAGTTTTTATGAGTCTAAATATTTATAAGAAAAATACTTAAAATACTTAAAAATACTTAAAAATACTCGAAGTCAAGAAAAATTGTTTTCGACAAAAGCTCTAAGTTTGTAGAAATAAGATTTTGATAGGAAGATATTAGTTAAAATTACTTTAGGTAATTATTTTTAAACTTATATTTAGGATAACTTACCTTTTTGTCAAATACTTTTAGTACATAAAAATAGGTATACATAATGTAATACATATTTAGGGTTTCCAACCCAACCTTTTGGAATTATAAATGGCCTAAGCCAAATGCTATATTTTGTTACACTTTATAAAATAAATAGTAATAACACTAAATCAATAAAATGATAATAATAATTACTCTTAACAATATAACTTATACTCATATACTAAACTAGCTAATTATAATACTATTAATAAAAAAATATATAAAAACACACAAACAAAATTGGCACAGCAGCCAACGCTGCTACTGTTGTAACATACTTTTGACTACTGTTGTAACATACTTTTGAGAGAAGAAAAAAATAACCAAAAAGAGATAAACGTCAAAACTAAAAAAAGAGAAAAGAGAGAAAAGTTTCAGAAAAAAAAAGAAGAATGGAAGAAGGGATGAGCGGAAGGGGAAGAGTGGAAGAGGCGATCGGAAGAGAGGGAGTGAAAGAGCGAAGGGGATCGGTGGTCCGACGGAGGAGCGGAGAGGAGGAGGAGCTGAGAGAGAGGTGCGAGCGGGAGGAGAGAGAGCGGCGGAGGAGAGATGGACGCACGGCTCGCTGGCTACACGAGGCGGCGCTCGGAGTGGCGGCCGCGACAGAACGGGGACGGTGGGTTCGAGAGGGTACGGCTCGAGGGGTCAGCGGCGGACCCGGGCGTGGCAAAGCGCGGCGGCGCTTGGATCCGGCCGGTCGGCCACGGGGGGGGGGGGGGGGGGGGGGCGAAAAAGAGAGGGAGGGCAGAGGTTGCGGCATTCGGTGGAGAGCGGTGGCGGTTCAACGGTCGGTCGGAGAAGGAGGAAGGGCGCGGGGCTAGGCGGTGATGGCGGGAAGCAGCGGTGCGCGCGCGGAGGGAGGCGGCGCACACGCGGCAGCGGGCGCACGGATTCGGTGAGGAGGGAGCGGCCGTACCACCGGGTCGTCGCTGATCTGCTACGGGTGGGGCGATGGGTCGATGGCACTGGACGAGGAGGGGCATGGCGACGCCGTCGTCGGGTAAGTAGTGTCGTTTCATTTGTGGTGGTGATGGTGATGATTTGTTTTTGGGGATTTTTGGGTAGTGACGGTGAATTTCTATGGAGGCGGCGATAAAGGGTGTGGTGATGATGACGAAGAGGGTGACATAGCTGGTCTCAGGGTGGCCGCTCTGAGGAGGGAGATGGTACTACTATTTGCCGGCAGGGCTGAAGTGGTGTTTGGGGTGGTGGCGGTCTACGACGCTGGAAGTCATGGGCCGTCGGAAAGACGGTCGGTCCGTGGGCGTTGTTGTCGGGGTGATGGTGATGATGGTGTATTGTAAGGATGTGGTGGTTGTAATCGGGTGGTTGCGAGTCGCCGGAGGGGAAGTCGTGAAGCGAAGGTCGGAGTGGTGTTTTGGTCGGGATGCTGACGGTATTGGCTCGGCCAAGATGGTGGCTGTTCTGGTGATGGTAGGTCGTAGGTGTCGGGTGTGGGGCTGGTAGTGGTGTGTGGTCGGGCTGTGGTGGCGACCACGGATTGTGGTGGTGGTGTGATGGTGGCAGGGAGTATACGGGGTCGGCCATGGATCGGGGTGAATCGGGACAGGGCTTAGGATTAGATTTAGGGATTCGTTTGAGAGGTGTCATCGTGTCGGGGATTGTCCGACACGACATGGATGGACGTCCGGGTTTGTTGGACGGGACAAAAATAATGTATCTGTAGAAGAAGAGAATAGTGGATGGGAAGGAAAACACGGGCACGGACACGATGCACATATTTTTGGTTGTGGTGGTGGTAGAATTGTGGAATAATAATGTGGATGAGTACCTCTCCTTATATAGGAGGTAAGAATTCTCAGTTGGATAAGGATTAGGATTTAAATCCCCTTTTTGATAAATCACATATTAATTAAAATAGATTACTTCAATCAAAATCCAATCTCAATCTAGTTTAAATCCAAATAAATCCAATAGATAAATCTTCATCCTTAAATTAACTATTTAAATCAAACCAATAAATTTAACCACAATTTAAAGTATAATGATTAAACTAAAATATTTTTTTATAATTAATTAAAAATAATTTTGAAAATAAATAAATATTCTTAAATATCTTTTAGAATAATAAAATATTAATATTAATAAATTTCGAAAATGGAATTATATATAAATTTAAATTAATGTACCTCATATGCAAGGAATATTTGCATAAAATAGTTTTCTAAATTACCACTATTAAGTAAGATAGTCTTTTATAAATAAATAAAAGTAATAAGTTTTGGCCATCCCGATACGATACTTTTCACAACTTTAAGTAAAATACAAATACAAATAATTATTATATATATATATTATTTGAACTATAAAAATAGAAAAATATTTTTCTAAAAATATGTACGCTCGCACATATTCGCATTCGTCGAGCAATTACGAAAAACGAAATTTCGCGCGCGACGTACAATGCAACTACGCGACGTGCAAATAATAAAAATAAAAAATAATCAGTACCAAATTTATTAAAAAAAAATATAGTAGAAATTTAGGGATCTTACAAACATATTATAGTTACACTACAGAATCTGTTAACAAGGTCTGGCTATCCAATCATCAAAAATAGAAGGTAACAAGGGCCTAAGACTGGGTCTAGCAATCCATATCAATATTCAGACAAGGTAAGGGTCAAGCAAGACATGAAAGATTGTCGAAATATTTTCAAGAATAGTACGAGGCCAAACGAGATGCATAGGACGTAGTCGAAGTAAAACTCAAGAACCATATACTTCCGTAATTATGTCACATGAAGTTACTATCGTGCTAGTGCATCTGGCTGCGATTAACTTCCTTGTTCCATAATACGACGGATGGCTGCAGTGCACAGCTGCCACGCCAGATAATATAGGTTCCTGAACTTAATTTGGCCAAATTCGTGAAATATTTCTAAACAATTTTTGCAAAATAAAGGAGAAGATGTTAGTCAAAATGCTTAGGGAGTGGTCCAAGTAGAATTCGAGAAACATATTTAACCATGATGCTGTTATCCGAAGTCATACCTCATCAGTATTTCTCTGGATGCTAACTCCCGATTCCGTAATACAAGGATAAGTATACTTTTCGAACCTTTCCTGAATCAACCCATGAGGCGCTTTCAACAATTATTGAGAAGGACGAGAAGAATTATCCAAGAGGTTAGCGAAGAAGAGTTTAGTCAAATCATAGAAAAGATGGAACGTAAATAATCATGTTGAGAAAATCCTACTTGTGGTTGTAGATAGACAGAGTTAACCAAGACGGAGAAGAATGATGATAAGAATTTGTTCTTGCTCATCCGGTCATAACGAAGTGATCCGATTTAAGATATAATCTGATAACCATATACGTCTTCCTGAAATTATGTTACCAGAATTTTCGTCACACCAGTAAGCATAGCTGTAATAAACGAAAGAGTCCATAACTAAGGTATACACCCTAAAATCATGTCATCTGGAATTCTTACCACGCCAATCGGTATGGCTGCAAGAAAATCCAAATTCCATAACTAGGATAAGCATATCTAAAATCATGCTCTATGTCATTGTCATGCTAGCTTGTATGACGGCGATAAATTCTAAACTCCATAAATAAAGCAGACATTTATCTTATCAGGATATACCTTAATTCAATCCACAAAATTTATCTCGATGCAAGATCAAAGTCAACAACGAACATCAGGAATCAAAATCAACAACAAATCAAGGAAGTGTAAATGGAGGCAAGCGGGAACAGATTCAAGAGTTTTCGAAGTAAGATTCCCAGGGGTTATCCCTGGAATCTATTAAGAGTTCATAACGGTGATTGAGCAACTCCTACCATAACCTAGAACCTATATCCTAATAGCAAGCTCGTAGCAGCGCTCTAAGTCAAGCACCACTATGAAATTACACTAGTTGCGACTCTGACCTGCATGGGCCACCAAAAAAATGTGTCATGACCCACACCCTGATTAGGGGCACGAGTACGTGGTTACGTCCAGCCTACGCCACAGAATCGGCGGTAGAATGCTGTATAGGTCGTCTATAAATACTACAACTAGACAAAATATAAGGGTACCTGTCATCTCCGTACGGAGGTATAATATGACATAACTCAATCACAAGACAAACTAGGATAGATAGCACGAAATGAAATTATGATAGAAAGGAAAACTGGAAAGGAGTTCATGATCCAACATAAGCTCAGAGATATAAACACATCACAGAAACTCAAAATATAATATAAAAACTACAGTATGAAAATACTAGCTAGATCGCAGTCCAGGCAAACCTATCTAACAGTCTAAACAGGGACTATATCATCTACGGGCTCCAGGGGTAATGTCTCATCAAACTCTATCCTGGCCATACCTGTAAAAGGTAGAGCAATCAGCTAATATGTCCTCTATAAACATCAACGGTTATCCTGTCAAGAAAATGAGCAAGTACACCTCCAACAACAGTTTCATAGTATTGACAAATGCTGTAAGAGACAATCATAATGGAATACAAGATGATATATCAAGACTGTAAGTAAAACATGATATATAAACTGAAAATTATGTCAGGGTGTAACGTACAGGAAAGTAGAACCGTACAGGAATATCTGATGTATAATGTAAACATAAAATATGCCTTGAGATATTAGAGCATTATGTGATCGACTTGGGTCAAGATCAGGCTGTACCATCTGACTGGCTATGAACAAGAAAAATAAGAACTCTGGGTCAGGCCAGCCAGCATGGAAAGCTATGAACAAGTAGGGTCAGGCTTTACCTGTCGTGAGGCGAGGGTATAGCTATGAACAAGTAATAGGAATACAAATAGGGATATTGATCACATAACCTATAATAACTCCCCATCCCCGAGTAGTATATGGATCCGGACATAGCACGTCATGACACGGGATTCCCTAAGAGGGTAGCTACTCCCTCTCAGGAATCGGTGTCTATACAAGTACAGAAAACAAGACAGAAAATGTACCAATATACCAAGAAAGTCCTAGAATAACATCTCATGCCAGGATCCAATGTATACTAGTCCGTGCACCATCGTGACAAGAATCAAGTAAAACACGGATACAGAAGATATCAAGACAAGGAGCTACTATCAGAGAATGTACTCGCCTGCGGTCCTGAGCTGTCAAATGGGGTCGATGCTCAGAGTGATGCCACAGACCTAAAGATAAGATATATAAGCTAATTAGGGTTCAACAATATTAGGCAGGATTATATAGTATAAGCTATGTAATCTAGGTCAATCTCAGTCCAACTAAGTCAAACTAGGTCACACTGAGTCACACTTGGTCAAACTAGGTCACAGGAAGTCAAACCAAGTCAAACTATGTCAAACTGGGTCAAAGATTGACTTATAGTTGACTTTTGATCAACTGGTCAACTCTAGGTCAAACTAGACTAATGTTGACTAACAGTTGACTTTTGGTCAACTGGTCAACTCTAGGTCAAGTTCTAGACATTTCTAGGCCAAGTGTTGACTGATAGTTGACTTTTGGTCAAAGCAGTCAAACTCGGTCAACCAAGGTCAAAACTAGCCTAAGCATACTATTCCTAATATTTACCTACCAAGATACCATATATCTTGGTCAAACAGGATCAACTCTAATTTAAGAATTAAAATATCAAGTTGTACCTCGTTATTCGTACATCGAAACCTACGACACGTAAATCGAGATAAGATAATCAACAGTAAGGTTAATAATTTTATCACAGTGATCCATATGACCATCTTGCCAATTTCAGCGATGTGAGATCACTGGAATCAACTGATCTTAGTTTTGTTGTACTAATTCCGAAATACAAACTTAATAAGAATTAATTATAATAAAAGGTAATATACAGAGAAAATATCTATAAACATTATCGGATGATGAAACAAACATCACCAACGTATCCAGAATGGTCAAATCAGCTAGAATAGCCTATCCATAAGTCCAATTTGGACACAGAGGCAAAAAGGTAATTTTGGGTCAAAACGGAATCTGTGTCGGACCCGCTTTGCACCGAAAACGTGCAAGAATACTAGTCCACTAAATCTAACAAATTATATGTCCACGAATCTAGAATAACGATACGAACCCAACGGTATATCCAGAATTGAATTTCGCTGACCCGATCTCAAATTAGTCCGTTGACCAGGACATTAAAATTTCGATTTGCACGAAAAAGCATGTCGGAGCCAATGTCCTCAAAACTCAACAAATTATATGTCAACGAGTCCAGAATGACGATACGAACTCAACGGTATGTCCAGAATTGGATTCCAATGAGCCGATCTCAAAATGACCCGTTGACCCGGATATTGGTATTCGACTTGCACCGAAATACGTGCCGAAACCAATGTTCACTAAAATCTAACAAATTATATGTCAACGAGTCCAGAATGACGATACGAACTCAACGGTATATCCAAAATTGGATTTCGATGAGCCGGCGTCAAAAAGTCCCGTTGATCCGGACTGTAGGGCCCGCTTTGCACCGAAATGCGTGCCAGGGCCCACGTCCTCCAAATCTAACAAATTTTATATGAAAATATGCCAGAATACGCCACGAGTCTACTGGTGGTGTCAGAAATTGAATTCGGAGTCCCGGGTTCAAAATAGAATTTAACAAGTTGGAAATTACGAATTCAGACGACCAACTTTGGCGTCAAATTCAACCAATCAAACGTGCTCACAATAAAACAAAACTTAAGGGGGTAGGAAGAGGGTTATACTAGCTGCGCATAGAAACCAGTGGCACGCCAGACGGAGCTGCGATGGAGGAGATACGAACCGACGAAGTTGGCTCCATAAAACTGTCCAAAAACAGTACAATTTAAACGATCAACTTGGTGGCCGGTTTTGATGTATCAAACGACAAAATTAACGGTCAAAAATTGAGGGGAGTGAAGGGCTATATATCGAGATTGTGAAGGAGCAAAGAGTTCGCCGATCCAACGGTCGGATTTCTCAAAAAATGTGCACGAAGTCGTCGTCTCGAAACGTACTTTCTGACTTGGCGTTCCTCGCTCGCGTCGACGGGATTCCGAGAAAAATGCTGAAATCGCCTATGCGGTGCATCGGGGAAGAGGGCGGTGGCTATGGGGTATGGGAGTGAATGTGAGTTGTGTAGAAAATTGTGTGGTTGGGATGATGTAGGATAATGAATGGTTAGGATTTAAATGGGGATTAGGTTAATAACTAATGAATTAAATCAATGGAGTGTACATTTAATATTTAAAAAGTGGGTAGACTAATTGTTTGATATTTTGTAGGAAAATGAGGGTGTGGGTGTCCATGAGGGGGTAACATGAAGCTTGGGTTGGGTTCGGTTGAGTCGGGTCGGTCTAAACGGACTTGGTACAATAAATGATTTAATTTTTAGGTATTTATGAACATGGATAAATAAGTAGCATGTGGGAGCTCAAATAAATGGGACACAAGTGTCATGTGGGTAGTAGGCTTCGTGTGGGCCGTGTCCATATTTTGGGTCGACTAGGTTGGATCGATGTTGGGTCCCGAAATTAAATTGGAAGTCAGGTCACATTCTACGGTGGATAATTAATTGGCCTAAATTAACCCAAAAGTTGTGCGAAGCAAATGAAGCACAAGATGGTGTGTCTGAGTGGGACACGAAGGTCAGGGATATAGGGCGTCTCGAGTAGATCATGCATGAGAATTTGGTTTCAAGAAAATGACTAGCCTTGTGCTCCTAAATTAAAAGTCACGGTAACGTGCATATGATGATCAAAGATAAAAGTAAAAAAATCAATTAATAATTAATTAATGATCAAATGGTCTAAATTGATCCGAAGTTGTGTGAAGCAAAAAGAGTACAAGAGAACAAATTTGGGTGGGACATGATATATCAACATGAAGGTAATCTTGTCTACTACACACTGATGAAGAGAGTTTCCATAGATTGGCATCCCTGACGCTCCAAAAGTTAAAGTCACGGTAAAGAGCATTAAATCAAATAATAATAAAAAAATAATATTTATTTAAAATAATTGATTTAGAAAATTGAAAAAAATAAACCCTAAATTTAGGGGGCTTACAAGGTAGTCGGTCCATCAAGCTTCAGATCGATGGAAGAAAGCTCCAACTTTGGCGACGTTCATGTCGTGCTCTCACCAGCCGACATCTTCATCAACTTCATCAACGTTACAACCTCTGCAGGATCCAACTTCTTGATGATCTCCTTCATCGATGCTTCTCCTCTTCGATCACGTCACGTCCGCTCCACAACTCACGCTCGTCCTCGTTGTCCGCTCCTAGATCCGAACATGTCTATTTTCATCAGATCTAGGCATCAGTGTCCTCTTTCGAAATGATTCGAACAACGACAACAACGGCGCCATTACGTACGGTAGGAGGGGGTGGTGCGCACGTGGGAGGGGCGGCCGACGCGCGTACCACAACGGACAGCAGCCACAGCAGGAGGCACATGAAGGGGGGGCTGCTGTGTGCGGGTTAGGATTTGGTGGCAGAGAGAGAGAGAGAAGAGGGGGAAGGTTAGGGTTTGGTGGCGGCTAGGGTTAGGATTTGTGGAAAGGTGGCTCTGATACCATGTTGAAATAGTTGTTATATTTTATTGATAATCTCTTGGCTATTTATAGTCTTACAACCTCCTCATTACATTAACTCTCTATAGGAATATTCTATGGCATATTCCAACATACTAAATATACTAATAGGATATTCCAACACATATTCCAACATACCAAAAATACTAATAGAATATTCCAACAATAACCAGTCAAACCCAGAAACCTCTCAATTCCTTGAGTGTTTTGGGTACATGCCACTGGACAACTACATGTATCTTTTCGTTATCTACTTCCACCCCTCTGTTTGAGATCACATCCCAAATATCCCTCCTGCTGCTGGAAGAAGTAGCACTTCTCTTGATTTTTAACTGATGTGACTTCAGTTTCTGCAACAAACACAAACTTCCTTATGTGAACTATAAACCAATAAACTAATATATCATAAAAGAAATCATCAAAGAAAACAAACACAAACTTCTTGAGATGCTCTTTGAAGATATAATTCATCATAGCTTGAAAAATAGAGGGTGCATTGGTGAGGCCAAAAGAAATGGCTAGGAACTCAGTGTCCTTCATGAGTCCTAAATGCAATCTTATGAATGTTATTTTCATCCATCATCGCTTGGAGGTAACCAGCTCTCAGGTTCAATTTAGATAAGTATTTGGCTCCATTCAACTCAACAAATAGCTCTTCTATGAAATGAATAGAAATTTATTCTTGATAGTATTGTGGTTTAAAGCCCTGTAGTCAATACACATTCTCCAACTCCTATTTGATTTTTTTTTTACCAAAATTACAGGCGAGGAGTATGAACTATTACTAGGCCTAATGATACCAGTATTTAACGTCTCTTTTATTTGTTTCTCTCTCTCATTTTGTGAATATATGGATGTCTGTAGGACCTAGTACAAACAAGCAGTGCTCCTGGGACTAGGTTTTATGATCATAATGTCTCTTTAGGGGTAGCCCACTAGGTTCAGCAAAGAGATGTTCATACTTGTATAACAATTGGTCCACTTCATGTCCTTCTACTGATGCTGGATGGCTTCCCTCTGTCCTGCAATTCTGCTGAACATTAACTGAACACAACTGAATGATAAAAATACAGAAAATTGCACTGAAAGCATTCAAGTTAGTGTTTATTGTACCAAAGGCATGAAGTTTATAATATTTACAAATTGAGCATAAGATCGTCGAAAATTAGGGTGTAAGTTGGATTTACGCACTAAAAAAGGGCGTGAGTTTTTTTTTTTTTTTAAATTATCAGCTACTTCTCTTCTGCTTTAGTTTGTAATCGGTAAAAATTAAATTAGAATTATAAACTTACGCACTAAAAAAGGACGTAAGTTATTTTTCTATTATTATTATTTATTTTTTACATTTAAGTTTGTCAATGATAGAATTAAATTAGGATTAGCAACTTACGCCCTACATAAGGACGTAAGTTATTTTTTGTTATTATTATTTATTTATGCAAAAGGTAATTAAAAATGAAAAAACTTAATTAAAGAAGTCAAACTTAAGCCCTAAAGTAGGGCGTAAGTCAACCCCTCTCTGGTGGCCATCAAATGAAGTGAGCGGGCCGTGTTTTTTCTAGGTCATGTAGCCAACCCCTCTCTAGTGGACTAAGATATAAGAAGAGACCAGTAGAACTACAAGCAGATGGATTTACAAAGGCACTATCATAATTCATATGATTAGTTTTTTTTTTTGTAAGTTCAGAAGTCTACCAATCTTAAAGTAAAACAAAACTAATTTTAAAGTAACTTACTAATCTTAAAGTAAAATATAATAATAAAAGATAACTTACGCCCTTTTTTAGGGCGTAAGTTGCTAATCAAACTTAACTCTTAATTTTCAAACTTAAACGTAACTTAAATCGTGGGCAATCCTGAGAAGTAAATAATAATAATAATAAAATAACAAACGCCCTTTTTTAGTGCGTAACTTGCTAATCGTAATTTTTTTTTTCCTGTTTACAAACTAAAGCGGAAGAAGTAACTAATAATAATAAAAAAAGCTTACATCCTTTTTTAATGAGTAAATCCAACTTACGTCCTAATTTTGGGCAATCTTATGCTCAATTTGTAAATTTTATAAACTATATGCCTTTGGTATAATAAACAGTAACTTGAATGCTTTCAGTGCAATTTTCTGATAAAAATATGTGGTTTCTGACTCATATCTTCGTCAAGTGGTTCGGCTAGTGAAACCTTCTGAGGCTGGACCTCTCTGAATAGATGCACTATTCCTTGATCCTCATATCTCAGTTAATTCTTTGAAGTTCCATACAATCTCCCAATGTACTTAACCAATTAGCTCCCAAAACTATTTGACAACCAGTTATAGATAGCAGTAATAGGTCAGCTACTATATTCTTTCCCTGTCAATCCATAACTACTCCCTTACACATTCTTTGGCTCTTCAACTTATCTCCATTAGCAACCATAACTTCAAATCTCTGGCCAGTCAAAGGAAGGCCTAATCTTTCTTTGAAGGTGTTGTCCATAGAGTTATGTGTGGAACCTGAGTCTATCAAGATCAGCACATGTTTGTTGTGGAGTGTACCCCTCAGTTTCATAGTAGACTGATACAGGGACCCTGACAAGACTTGTAAGGATATAGCAAAAGACCCTGGCATGGATTGTTCAGTGTGGCTTTCATCTTCTTCTTTAGAATTATCCAACTCTTCTGGATCAGAGGACAACATATATAATTTCTCTTTGCATCTGTGTCCCTTGAACCACTTTTCATTACATAGGAAGCAGAGACCTAAGTTTTTTCTTACAATCTCACTAGGAGATATAATAGGGGTTGTATCTTAGGCAAACCAGCTGGTCCCCCCTGTAGAAACTACAAACACAGGTCTCTTGCTGGTTCCAGTGGTTGTCGAATTGGAATTTCCACTGCCGCAGGTTAAATTTGTATGACTTCTTGACACCAGTTAATTTAGTTTCATGGAGTCTGGCTAATTGCACGGCCGATGGCAATGTCATAGGATTTGCTATTTGTATTTCATATCTAATCTCCTCCTTTAGTCCCTCTACATGTTGGCTAACCAAACTAGGTTCAGTTATACCATGTATTCTTTTAGAAAGTTATACTATGTATTCTTTTAGAAAGTCCCTAGAACTGATAGTCATATTCTTGTACTGAACCATCTTGCATTAACAATTTAAGGTCTATGCCATGGTTGGTGAACTGTGAAGGTCCAAATTCAATTTTGATTGCTTGACAGAAGTCTTCCCAGCTCAAAAATCCTCCCCTAATTTGCATGAGCCATTCAAACCAACAAGTAGCAGTCCCTTTCATCTGGACTGAGCAAACCCTCACCCTATCCCACTCTGGCACACGATAGTAATTGAAATAATGATTTACTCGCAATAACCACTCTTCAACATCCACCTCTCCATTCTAGTCAGGTATTTTCACTCTCAGATTAGGCTGGCCCCAACCTGGTCATGTGGTGTTAGCTACTGACACTCCATGTTCACTGTTAGAGAAAAGAGGTGTAGAAGCAATTGTAGGTGAATGCAATCCAGTAGCCAAATGACTAGTAGTGGTTATAGTATTAAAGGTGGGAACGCCAGGAGTGTAAGGCCCCATGGTTTTTGAGGAGTATATGTGGTGTATGGTGGATAAGGATGAGATTGTCTAATTTGAGGGTTTGGATACATAGGGTTGTTGATGAGGATACGATGTGTGATTTGGCAGATTTGTTGAGTACAAGCTAGAGTTTGCAACAAAATTGGGCAAATTTTGGTTCTGAGGAGCCAAAGGTGGTGACAAATTAGGCAAAACTGAAGTACATTGAGAGAATTCCTGTCTTCTCGATCTTCCCAATTCCTCAATTAATCGATCGACTTTATCGTTAAGTTGCAGGAAATTACCTTCCAATGTTTGGAACCTCCGATCCACCACGGAAACTTGTTGCTCTTCTGGCGATTCTTGTTGAGATCCATGGCTACTCGAGCTTGGATCCTCTGCCTCCATCACTGGATCTAGGCGCTCTGGTACCAAATTGGTGGGTCCTCTTCCCATCAAGCTCGGCAAAGCAGCATTTCTAAGTGAATTTGACATGAATGCATCCAAATTGCAGTAGAAAAAATAGCAGAATTAAGACTGGAGAAGTGGAGAATGAACTAGGGTTTATTAATGGGAAAATTTGGAGAAGAAGCAAGAAGCTACAAAAATATAATTCAAATTGCAAACAATCCAACATACATTTCTCTCCTCCCTCCTCTCTATTTATATTGTCCAATTACACGTGTATCAGTTACACATGTATCAGTTACTCTGATGCATAGGCAGTAGTTAGTATCAGTGCTAACTGTATTTGCTGACTAGGCTATGAATGGCCAGGCTACGACTTGCCACTCACGTTTTCCAAGCCGGCAGCTCATATCCTCTGCTGACTAGGCCAACTGAATAATTACCTCTACGTTGAAGCTTTGATAGTGAGCATTACTGACAGCTCATACTGAGCTAATAGAACTCAACTTCACTCCTAGCAATAGCTATGAAAGGAAAATACTGGAGGGGAGAACTGGGTTTGTATCACACCATTACAATGTGAAGTTCCAGACTAAACGCCTGAATTTGCAGCATGGGCCCAATACTCCTTGACGAGCTCTCCGAAAAGAGAACCTGGAGTATTCATCAGTTGCATTGGCTCATCATACTCCACCAGTTTACCTTGTAATGAGAAAAAAGGAAAAGTTTCACAATATTAGAGTTTTTGCAATCAAGAGTAAGGGAAAGTACATGGAAACATTTTTTTTTCCTTCTGATTACTAGCATCATGCTCACCCCCATCACGAATTAGAGCTTGACTTGTGAGTTCTTGCTTATTATTTGTTTCGCTAATAATACTGAATGAAGCTCTACATGTTAATTTGATAAGACTCACCATCACTAATCGCAAGCACCCTTGTGCAGTCCATCACAGTTGGAATCCTGTGGGCAACCGTAATCACTGTGCAGTCTGCAAATTCTGTTCTTATGGTTTTCTGAAGAATTGCATCAGTGGCATTGTCGATTGATGCTGTGGCTTCATCAAGCACCAGTATAGAACTTCTCCTTAAAAGAGCGCGTCCTAAGCAAAATAACTGTCTCTGCCCCATGCTCCAATTTGATCCATCCTCCACAACTGCAATCCATGAAGGTTGTACAAATGTCATCAAACAAGGTTGTTATGAAAAGCTTAATAATGCAAGCCAAGCTAGATGTTGATACGTAGTTGAGCTTGCATAGTAGTAACTCATATTAGAGATGCATACCTAATGAATCCAAACCCTGCTCTTTCTCCAGAATGGCTTCTCGAAGCTGACATTTATCCAGGACCTGCAAGGAGAAGATAAAGCTGTCTTGGACCACAGTGTCATGAAAACTACAACAATCATTGTGGTATTGGAAGATGCTGAAAAACATGTGTACTAAAGTAAATATTAGAAAGATGGTCAATTCCATTTGTTAAACCTTAAACGATAGCTGTTGGATATGGTTACTATGTCAGTGCTTTTAGGTGCTGTTATGAAACATTGTTATATGTATATAACATAACATAGTTCAGGCTTTATGATACACCATACGGAATCAACAATTTGCGGGCTAAGGGTGTCCCAGTGCCACAAGGCTCCCTCTAATGTAGGGCCTAAGTAGGGTCAAGAAGTATGCAGCCTTGCCCCGCAATATATAGAGGGGAAATGTGCAGCAGGAACAAACTCGTGGTGGCATATATTTTTTTTATCTTAGCATTCTATACTCTCTCCCACATTTTCATATATTCTTTTCAACATAACACAACAGTATCTTTTACCAATCTAACCTCACATACAACAGCTCTTTTGATATCATGACATGTAATATTTAAAAGAAGATAGAAGTTATTAAAAGAATATTACCTCCCATATCTGTTGATCAGAATATTGTTTCAAAGGATCCAAATTGTATCTCACAGATCCATGAAAAAGAGTTGGATCTTGAGGTATAATTCCAAAACGAGCTCTCAAGTCATGAAGACCAATAGTAGTAATGTCGATGCCATCAATGATTATTTTCCCTCCTGCTGGTTCAACAAGCCGAAACAGTGCACCAATCAAAGTAGTCTTTCCACTTCCAGTTCTTCCTACTATTCCAATTTTGTGCCCTCCTTCAAATGTGCAGGTGATTCCACGAAGTACAAGAGGAGAATTCGGCCTATATCTTATCTGCACTGAGCATATTTATCAGATATTTGAAAGCATTGTCTACATTATGTATTGCTATATGAAGGTTTACCTCCAAATTTTGAAGTTCCACTCTCCCGGCAGAAGGCCAATTTGGAGCAGGCCGGTTACCTTCGATGACTTCTGGGGCCTCGCTTGATATGTGCATGTATTGATTAAGCCTTTCAACAGATATGATGTAGTTTGCAAGTGTACACGAGTATTGAACACAGTTCACAAGTGATATATTCATTGAAAGACCATAGGATAGAGCCATTCCAATAAACCCTGTAATAAAGGTGGGCAACAAAAATATATTTTGATTAGAAGGATGTCTAAGTTATAATTCCAAGTTGGAATGTTAAACATGTGAACCTTGCAGTTATGCTCACTTACAAATACTACATTCTTCCTCAGACAACCAGGGTTAGTTTTTCCTTCTATGGTTCATTATATATCATGCAGACATTGGGTTATCTAGAAATGGAAATAATTTTGACATGTTTAAAGGGGGCATCTTAACTTACATCTATAGGAAAGACGAAAAGGTGGACCTTGTTGGGTTTTCCAATAAACCCTTTGTGTGATACAAACAAGAGTAGGAGAGAATAAAAACTGACGATCAATCAAAATTAAACCAATGCTTAATTGCATGATGTATATTTACATGTACAACATAAGTCACACCTCGACATAGAGTACATGTAAAACAAAACTATAGATGCCAAACATTCTTCATTGAGATGAACTAAAAGATGGCCGATGGGTATAAAACTAGAAAGTTTGGTGTCATCACAATTGTTTATTTACATCAAAGAAACTGATGGTAGAGCTCACAAAGATTGGGTCATCTCTCTCTCTCTCTCGGGTTGCACATGACTATAAACCCAACACCTTCATGACCAAGTTCGATTCCGTTTAATTCTTGCATGAAGTTGCTGCTAAGGGGATTTTTAAAGTATGAGGGTGTCCTTTTCGAGTTCATTAATGGAGTTAAACTGATGAATTTACGGTTTGAAGATGAGAAGAAAAAAAAAAAGAATGGATGATCTTCGACTAAGACCCCTTATAATTTCCAACTGACCTGAGACAAAACTGGCCTTATATGGCCCAAACAGATTTGACTTTGACCATCTAAGATAGGAAACTAATATCTTGCAATATTAAGACTTAAATGGGTTTATATTTCCAACAGTCATGAAGCATGTCAAATTCAAAAGGAATCAATTTCCGATGAGAAAATGGCAGAAAAGAGGAGTCAGGGCAGCTCTATTGAAGTGGCATATCCCATACCAGTGGTGACAGAAATCACTTAAGTTTGAAACAACGAGGGCTTAATAATAGTTCTCAGAATGGTCTTATGAACTTCTGGTACTGTAATAAGTGGTGCACACTGGTTTAATATGGTTATTTGTTGGTTTTTGGTAGTACTGTCTTGGTGATAATAGCTATGGTACACTAATAGTGGCAAGGAGATTATGAGGTAGAGTGATGTACTGGATGTGATGGACCAGGGATGAAATATTTTCTGTGTTAGTTCTATTAATAAAAGTTTGGTTTGGTGATAATAGCTATGGTATAGTAATAGTAGCAAGGAGATTATGAGGTAGTGATGTACTGGACCAGGGATGAAATATTTTGTGTGTTAGTTCTATTAATAAAAGTTTGGTTGGGTGATTGTCAGGTGCTTCCTGGTAGTCATCTACCCAGTTTAGTCTAAAAAAAGTCGTTAGGAACTATAAGTAGACTACTATAAGTAGACTGAAGAAAAATTCCACCTCCAAAATAACCGAGGCATTTGCGCACAAAATTCCACAGACAAGGGAGTATATGATACAATGTGCCATGAAGGTAGTCTGATACTATAACATATTGGATGGTTCTGTTTACAAGAGAAACATCTTGGAATAATAAATATTTAACCCTCACATATTGGATGGTTCTGTAATTATTACTTTGAATCTCAGTCTTGTGCACATTTAAAGCGGATTTTGTAATAAAAAAGTTAACTGCTACGCAGATCCCAACTCTCATCCCAAAGTGGGCATTCAATTTGTGGGGGAATATTGGAACAATATGTGTAGTCCTCGACCAACACCACTAACTCTGGAATTTCGGAGAAGTGGGCGGCAGGGATTTTAACAAAACATACCTAGAATTAACTAAAGCATGCAAAAGAAAAGCATGTTGTTGAACAAGTACAAGAATGAATCGAACTTCTTGGGGAAGTGACCGCTGGAGAAGACTGTTAATGGAGAAGGATGGCCCCTAAAACTATTAACAAGGAATGACATTTAACCTATAAAGATTTCTGAAGGGGCGTGCAGGTGCCACTGTGTGCGTGACTACAATAAGCAATAGTAGAATTGACAAAGACACATTAACTACTAACCTGGGCTAAAAGTTCCCGGAGGAAGCAGTGTCATGACAAAGGCTGACGAAGAAAGAATAGCAGCACTGATGGTCTCCAATCGTTGGATCAACCACTCATTTGCTGCAAAGTTGTGGAAGAATGGACTTGCATTTTTGTCAATAAGCTCCAAGTTTTTGGCAAAGAAACGGTCTTCCTCCCCAAAAGCTCTGATGGTGGTTGTTCCTGATATAGATTCAGCTAGATGATTCGCGACATAGGATTTTGTTGTCCCATTAAGCCTCATCAACTGCTTTGCAGAAGCAAAGTAGTACCTCTGTTGATTGAGAAAATCAATACATATAGTCAGTTAGTTGACTATATATGAAAGTAGATTGGAATCAAATATTGTAGGTTTGCTCATACCTGCAATTGAATTGTTAGATAGACCAACGGGATGGCAACTAACAGAACCTGCCATGTAAACACAGTCAACACCCCAAGGTTGCTGATTGTATTTATGGTAGTATTGATGCTAAAGATGAAACTGAATGGCACATCGAGATCAACAATACTCAAATCAGAAGAAACCTGAAAGTAAATAATGACAAGTTATAGTACAGCTCTGAACTGTAAGAGACCTGACTAAGCAAAGTTTTTGTTTTGAAGAAAACTTACCCGACTCAGAATTCTTCCAAGAGGAGTGGCGTCAAAGAATGACATTGGAGCACGGAACAATGAAATGAGAAGCTGAGAAAATAAAGATTTTGATGACTGGATACCAAGAACAACTAGGAATGTGGTCCTAAATAACAAGAAAATGGTGGTGCTAAATCCAATTGCCAAGTAAACAGATACTAAATTCAATGTGCTAACTTCTGGATTTTCAACATTAGAAGCCATCCATGAGTTCTGCGCAATCTGACCAGCTATAAATATTGTATGAGAAATAACTGATATCAGGGCATACATAAGACCCTTGTTCTGATTCAAGTACTGAATATAAGGTGCTAAACCTGTAGCACCTGTCCCCTTCTCTTCTTTTTTAATTAACTGTTCTACTGCCGATGTTTCCTCCATTTTGGGCTGCTTACTGCTGTCGGCAGCAATGATCTCTTTTATAGGTGTCTGGATTTTCTTCTGAGAAGCTATGTTATCAAGCCTTTCAGATCCAACAGTGTCTTTGTGTGCATTGACCAGGTCCTGGAATTCTTTGCTTGAAGCCAGTAGTTCATGGTAGGGAGCAGCTTGCAGAACTTCACCATCTGACATCAGCTGCAATGAAGTATAATCATTTAAAATTATATTGCACTTGCTAGCCATATATTAGTGAACCATTTCTCTTAAAATTAAACTAAGAATGGATTCTTTTAGTTCCACATTACAGTAGATGGTAATAAATCTTAGGGATGACGTGGATCAATCACACTGCACTTAGTTTTCTTATGGAATTGTGTCAAGCGAGTCTTAAGTTAGCATAGATTGCAGAGTCTAGTTTGGGTGAAGTTTAGTTAGTTATTTCTATTATAAAAAGGTTGTTTTCAGATTTTCTATGTTTTGGTATTTCCAGTTTTAGTGCAAAACACTTATGAGTTGTCATAAAGTATAAGTTGAGGTGTTATTTGCATGAGCCATGTTTTTGGACAGGGATCTACTTCATCTTAATAGACTCATCACAAGTTTGTTGGTTCGGTTCTCTGATCTCTAACTTAGTTTTTGTGCAAGTTGAGCATGTCACATGATGACCCATCTTACTCAATTTGAGGGGGATATATACAGATAGTAGCAGCAACACTGACAACAACAGGGTAGCAGCAGCGCCACCAAGCACCAACAACGAGAAGTAGAAAATAGTGCATGGGACGGTTGACTGCGTTTGATGACTGTGCTCAATGGAATTTCGAGTATTTTTCTTTTCTTTTTCTTAAGCAGTCAGAGAGCTTGCTTTTTTCTAAGCAGTCAAGACAGTTTTGACTTATTTCGAGACTGTTTTGATTCAGTCATATCCAGTTAACCTAGTTTTAATCCTTGTTCTCTTGCTTATGAGTATGGTGCTTTTCTCTTTACAATCTATTTTTATTTTCAAAATTAGCATTAGCCACATCCTCTCTCTTCATCCATCTCCCATGAGTACTCCAATATGAAAATCTTCACTTCTCTGTATTATCATCTTCTTCTTTTTTCTGAATTCTCTCTCCATCAAAACCTTTAAGTATCGTAGATGGAAGACGCTCAATACCACGGCTAGTATCTCTACAACATTACATTCTGCAATCTTTACAACAGCAGATTTCAAGCCAAATAGGTAAAGGTCCAGCTCGTAAAAATCACTGCCAATAATCCCTCTATATCCACGCTTGGAACTGAATTGTTGCAACATAAGACAACCCCCCTTTCCTCCTCTTTGACGAAGTAAACAACACCTGAGAACCTCTCCACCCTTGCCATTAAGCAGACAAGCATTAACCCTAAGCCCTCCTGCCGACATCGCTTTACCCAAAACCCTCTCAACGTACAATCATAAATAAGATATAATTAAAGGTTAATGGTATGAGGACTAACCAAAACAGAGTTGAATTCTGGAAGGAAATCCACTTGATGAGTCACTAATAAGACTGTCTTAGTTGCCAGAGCTCCCATAACATATTCCTGCATATGGAAGTCAACAGGGAAATGTAAGCATAACAATTAGTTTCACATTGTTCCATGTAAGCATAAGAATTAGTTTCACATTGAAAGTCTAGTTAATCAAAGATGAAACAATTACATTGAACAGGCTAGTAGCTGTATGGGCATCAACAGCGCTGAAAGGATCATCAAGGAGGTATATATCTGCGTTCTGATACAATGCACGCGCTAGTTGAACACGCTGCTTCTGACCACCACTGAGATTTACACCTCTTTCTCCAATCTCAGTGAGATCCCCAAAGGGTAACATCTCAATATCTTTTACCAAAGAGCATCTCTCTAGAGTTTCGTGGTATCTTTGTTTATCAAAGGGAGACCCAAATAGAATGTTATCTTTAACAGTTCCTGTTTGGATCCATGCATTTTGAGAAACATATGCAATTGTACCGCAAACTTGAACCTATGATGTCAAAAAGGAAAAGCCACTGTTATATATATCATTTATCGGCAACTGAAAAAGGGATAGAGTGTTAATTATGTGGGACAGTTTAACAATAGACCATTGTAATTATATCAATCAGGTTTGACACAATTATAAGAACTGTCTTACTATAAAGGAAGTTTAAATGTGATGGTTAAACTTACAGTGCCCTCCATCCTTGGAACTTCTCCAAGAATCGCGGCCAAAAGAGTCGACTTTCCTGAGCCAACCTCTCCGCACACTGCTACCTTATCCCCTGCCTTCACCTCTAAGTCTAACTTCCTTAATGTAGGCCTAGACAGGTTCTCATCCCAACAAAAACTGGCTTGTTTGATTGCAATATGGTACTCATCTGAACCTTGCATCCTTCCAGACCTGCTTTGTATCTCAGGTGCATCAAGAAACTTAAGAATTCGTGTGAAAGCAACCTTTGCCTGAATCACAACACCAATTACATCAGGAATTTGCCTAACAGGATCTTGCACAAGTCGCAGGGATGCAACAAAGGTGAAGACGTTTCCGGCATTAAGAGGAATTCCAAGGAGATAACATGTTGAGAAAGTAGCTGCTGATACTAGTACTGGAGATGTCCAATATAAGAAGCTATTATAAGATCTTCGAAATTGAAATGCTGATAGCCATTTGACCTCCTCTTCTCTCAGTCCTTCAATTACCTTCCTGAAATGTGTTTCCCATGCATAAAGCTTCAATACTTTCATGTTCACCAAAGCCTCTGACATAGCCTTCAACCTGTGATCTTGAGCGTCCATAAGCAATGTCTGGAACTTATGTTGCAGATTAGCCAGTGGAGCATTGAGAGCTACAGTGAGTAGAACAACCACCATTGCAGATATCGTTGCCAGACCAACAGAGTTATAGAGAATCACCAAAGCAATGCAAAGCTGGACGCTTGTAGACCAAGTATTATGAAACCAAAAGGGAAATTCACCAATCCTGTAGGCGTCTACTGTGACATAGTTCATAATTTCCCCAGAAGAGTGAACAAGTTTTGCTGAGTTTGACAGCTTTAGTTGCTTCTGAAAGATTGCTGCTGACAAAGTAGACCTCACCTGAAGTCCCATTCTTCTAGTTTGGAAGTACCACTGCCTCTGAGATATTGATTCCAAACATTTTGCTACAAATAATCCCAATGCCAATACATAGCCTTCGTACTTAAAAGTAGCTTCCCCTGAAGACACCTTGATGAAAGATTTAAGCAGCACCGGGCCACAAGAGACGGTGAGCACCTTAAGCAGTGCGAAAAACCCGGTGACAAATATTTCCTTTCGATGGCAAGAAACTAAAGCCCAAAATATTGAAGGAGAACATGTTTTCTTGGTTTGCTTTTGTTTGCTAAGTTTCTCTAAAAACAAAGAGTAGCAAGTCTCTGCTCGGTCTTCCTCTCCAAGTTGAGGGACATCTTCTTCTTCAAGCGGTATCACATAACCCTTCTTCATCAAAGGATTCAGCCACCAGAATGACATTCTACTGAGGAAGCCAGCTCTAGCAAAGGCGGTCACAGAGTGACCGGAAGCAACTCCATTGGCTTCTATAGCACCAGTCAGAGGCTCGTATAAAGAGCCATTGATAGTTCTATGCTTCATTTCATCTTCTGGTTGCTTAAACGCATATAGAAGTAGAAGAATTGCTCCTGGTAATGACAAGATATCCAAGAAATGCTTGGCAGATGTATTCTTCTCAACCACGATGTCTAAAACAGAGGAGACACACAGGAATCCAGCAAACATAATCACAAGTGCCGAAAGGACTCTAACTCCGGCTCCCATGCAGACCATCAAGCAAATAAGGAGCAAAGCAAGACCCTGAGTCAGTAACGCTAGCCACTGGTGCAGATGTGATAATTCTGTTCCCTTCCCGGACTCTTCTTTCAAAGTCCATAGCGCCAGACCGATGTAAACCAACGCAAGACAGCCAGTACATAGTAAGGATGACACTTGTAACGGCGAAGACAGTCTAAAGAAGCGCTGCGACTGATCCCTTCTCGACCAGACTATGTAAGCAAGATTGAACAAAATATAAACACACAGGATGGCACCAACGGAGATGACAACCAGATGATTTGTGCAAGTGGAAGCATAAAGGATTCCCATGAGTCCAGATACATCTCCATCTTGATTGGAACAAATGAATTTGTTGGCTAAGACCATTCCTGCACCAACCGAATTTAGAATACTCATCAATAACAAGAAAACAGATCACACGTTCCTAAATGTAAATGAACAAGGGTCTATAGGGGTCTATGCTTACGCGCGAGAGCCTCCATTCTTTCTTGAGATCAATTCTGCTCCCTTCTATTACAGGAAAGGAAACAAAAAAGAGAAGAAAAAAACATTTCATGATAAGAATAGAAACCCAATAAACAACAAAAAAACAAAAAAACAAAAAAACGAAGATTGTTACCTCTTCTTCCTGACCCCAACAAAAAATGGTTATATGTGCATCTCCTGATCACCCAAATGATAGATGTGTGCTTTCAAAAAAAAAAAAAAAATGATAGATGTAGATATCAGAAGCAGCCCCTCATAATAAAAACTTCCCCTTCATTAATTTCAAAAACAACGAAAGGAGGAAGCAGTTGTTCTACCAAAAAAAAAAAAAAAACAGAAAACTGAAGGAATTTTAATATAGACGAGAATGCGGTCACGGCTCACATGTTAAAAAAAGTTTAAAATTATTATATATATTCAATATGGGAAATCAAACTCAACCAAACAAGAAGAATACCTCCCAACTTAGCCACATGAGTTAAAAGAGACATTTGACTATAATTGAATAACGTTTATACATTATTATACGTGCAAAGTACGTGTATTTACTAGTAGGATATAGTGACAGAGCTCGGCCATTCATTCTACTGTATGGCTATGGGTGTCCTTAGTATGAGATTTCTTTCCACAACTTGTGCTGGTGAGCCCATTCTATTGGAGATAATTTCCGTGGTTGGTTATTTGTGCTTCAGTCGTTTGTGTCATGTTTTTTTTTTTCTTCTTTTTTATATCATGTTGACTTGGAAAGGAAAGGCGTGACATGTGAGAGACGTGTTCTACTTCTCCAGCAACAACTTTTGTTGGTATGCCTTTTTGTTCCTTTCAACTGTTTGTTATATGAATGAACATATGCTGATCTATCAGTAGTCCTCCTCTGAGATTCCACTCTACATTGATCCATCTACCATGTACAAGAACACAACTCTAAAAACTGAAAAGCAAAAGAAAGAGGAAAACAGCTGTTGATCGACAACCCATCGTCGTCTCTTTCTTATGGCAGTGGCGAATCTTCAAACACGTAATAGTATTAAAATTTTCGCAGAAAATGACATACAAGCCTGATTTTGATTCCGAGCCAAGCAAGTGACCACAAAATTCTCTACTTTAATGGAACTTATAGCTTACAGCTAGGGAGCCTATGCGCCATGGACTACTTACAAGGTTCTAAACAGCGGTAGACTGTGCACGGGCTGAGAGGGTCCGCGTACCGTCTAGGCTGCTTAGGTGCCTAATACATCTTATCTATGTGTGTATGACATCCAGTCCATGTATGTAAACACTAAATAAAATTCTCAAGAAGCTGAAATTAGTTCTTTGTAATTTGGAAGATTTCAAGTTTACTGAGATGGGCAATGTTTTTGGTGCAGAAAATGGAGTTGGATTTTCCTAACTGACATAAGTTATAAATTAAAATAAAGAACGATCAGAGTCCAGAAACTGTGACGTCCACTCCTTTCATCTTTTATATATACAAAATATACAACTTTTTACCGAGCGTCCGTCCCCGCCGTCTCACCTCTCGCACCTAGGCGCCATCTAGACGGCCGCCTTTACTAGCATTTAGAACAGTGACTACTTATAAATCAATAACAAGAAACAGATCAAACATTCCTATATGTAAATGGAGAAGTTGTCATTCTTTCTTCTTCTTCATGGAAATGATGGGATCAAGCAGATCCCAGCAAAATTTAATTAGTATAAAAATAAAAAAACAACTTAGTACATAGAACAGAAGTTAAAGATCAATTCTGCTCTCACCTACTACAGTAAAGAAAAAGGAAAATAAAACTTGATGATAAGAAAGACTAAAATATCAAGATTATAACCTCTTGATTCGGAATCGACGAGACAAGAATTGCTCCCAAATGATAGAGAGATCAGAAGGTTCTATACCTATATATATATATAGAGAGAGAGAGAGAGAGAGAGAGAGAGAGAGAGAGAGATAGAGAGAGAGAAAACACAATACGATTCCTTCACGGCTCACTGACAGTTGGTGCTGGGCTTTTGCTTACAATACTAGGCATATGCAACACGAATAATATTAAAAAGTCAACAAGGAAAAAATAATAATAGTAGGAATTCGAATCAAACGGCTCATTGACCGTGAGTGCTGGGCTTTTGCTACAATACGAAGCATGCAACACGAATGATATTAAAAAGTAGTTAAGAAAAAAAAAATAATGATAGTAGGAATGTGAACGGATCTAGAAATCGTAGCTAGAAACCTTAGTTAATAACGGGTTTGGTTGATGACGCCAAGTAGCTAATTAATATTTATATAACCATCGCACGTTTCACGGATAGACAATATATTATAATGAATTTAGAAAAATTAATACCACTTGTAGGAGTTAAGAGTGAAAGAGAATATGAGCACATGAGAGAGAAAAGAAGAGTTTCTCTTCTTCTTGCAAAATTATCAGATAACCCCCTTTAACTTTTGGAAAATGCTAATTAAGTCTACAATGAAAGACTTATGATCTTCTTACAACCTCTCTCTTCCATCTCTTACACATGAGTCCCACCTCTCATCTCACCCACCCATCCCACCCTTGTTGAAGTTGGTGGGGTTCCCAACCTATGTGGAGAACACCCCGGAGCGCGACGAGCGCCGTCTGTATGTCAGAGAAGCTCGGGGAGGTGACGAGGCCATTCGGAGACGAAGGAGAAGCTCGGGAGCCATCATAGGATATCATGGAGCCAAGGGGGCCGAACTCGGGCCGAGTTCTGCTCCTTGGTGTCCAGAACCTTTCTGGAACGCCCACACAGAGTTCTGGTCGAACTCTGTGTCGTTGGGCTGAGGCTAATTTTAGGATATTTTTTACACCGTTTGATCATATCCTACAGTCCAGATTTCGCTGCGGGATTATGGGGTTTACATATGGTTTTTCCTAACCCTAATCACACACAACGAAGAGAAAAAAGAGGAGGCAAGAGTGCCATTACAATTTTGGGAGAGAAGAAGGAGGATTATAGGTCTTTTTCGAAGGAGGATCGTGTTCGGGTAATCTCTACTCGTCGTCTTTGTTCTTCGTAGCCTTGTAATCAATATTTCTTGCTTCCAAGTGTTGTGGGGATCCGTCTTGGATCGGGAGAAGTTCGTAGAGGGTGTAGTCCTTTATTTCATTTGTGAAGGCTTCTCAAGGGTTGGACTCCGATCGTCCCGTGGTTTTTCCCGCAAGGGTTTTCCACGTCAAAAATTCTCTATGTTTGCGTGGATTGTTTGTGTGTAGTTGGTGTTTTGGTTCGTGCATTGTATTGCTCGGTTCTCTCGCAGGTACTCTCTAGTTTGGGAAAAGATTTCTGCGTTTCTTTCCCAACAAAGTGGTATCAGAGCCAGGTTCTGGAATTCAGAAGGGTGTCAGGAGTTGACAGAAAAAACTAGAGAGGAGAGATGGACGTGAAGCCTGTGCGCATGGTGAACTTGAACGGCACCAACTATCATTATTGGCGGAGCAAGATGAAAGATTTGTCGTTTGTCAAGAAGCTGCATCCAGCCGTATTTGCTTCCGAGCGACCAGTTGATAAATCCGAGGAGGACTAGAAATTCGAGCATATACAGGTGTACGGATATATTAGGTAGTTCGTTGACGAGAACGTATACAACCACGTTGTCAATATTGAGCACACGAAGATGTTATGGGATAAGCTGAAATCTTTGTATGCGAAGAAGACCGGGGTAAACAAGTTGTTCCTGATCCGGATGATGATGGGTCTGCGGTATAAAGATGGGGCGTCTATTACGGATCACTTGAGTAATTTCCAGGGCGTGGTTGACCAGCTATCTTCAATGGGAGTCAAGTTTGACGACAAGGTCCAGGGACTGTCACGCCTAGCTCCCGTAGGAGCGATAGTCCTCGCTAAGACGTGATGCCGTACGAGCCTAGATTACGCTCGTGTAAGACGGATTCCATAACGGCCGATTAGAGGCTAAGCGACGGGGTCGTCGCACAGAAGTCCCAAGCAGAAAATATTGAATAAACATCAGCGGAAACTTGAAACAAAATACAAGTCATTCAAATATGCTCTTTATTGATATTGAAACGAAGATTACATAGGTGGGCACGAGACCAAGATTACAATCACTCAAGCTCACTTTTCTCACAATACAAGTCACTCTGCTCTCTCTCTTATCTCAATACAATTGACGAGCCAGCAGATGCTTCAGATAGGCGATGTCCATACATTATGTCCCGTATAAGTCCAGACTCCATGCGACCGTGCGCCTCGAAATGCCAAGGAACTCCATGCCTCGACGCATCCAAGCGAGCTCCGCGCCAACGAGCTTCTTCCTGTGCCTGCACATAAATACTGTGTGGGTGTCAGTACTCAACTGTACTGGTGGAGTGAGCTCCTCGCCCACCCATACAAAACCAACATGTTTATTTACTTTGTACAACATATCCTTTTTATGATTGTCTTTCTATTATTGCATTAGGATCAATTTTAGAACATAAACTCTGGCCTATTTTGTGTCTCTAGACCATCACCGTGCCTTGCACCAACAACTTACTCATACTATGCCTCTAGACCTTCTTGTGCCAACAACGTCAACTTATCGACTCGTGCTTGCCTTTCGACCCGTATTTGGTACGCAACAACTTGGTCGTGCCATAAATCCCTTCTTATAACATAATCGAGGCAGTGTCTCGCCACTTAGTAACTTGTCTATACTTGTGTCGTAACAACGTGGTTATGCCATGACATATCGAGGCCGTGCCTCGCAATTCAACATGACTTAACCGAACTTGCCCTACGGCCCTTCTTGACTTAACTCGAAAGTACTCAATTCCAACTTATGCAACTCTATGCCGACGACTTATTACTCGATGCCACATCTCGTGTCGAAGCACGTGTCTTTGCTTAGCCAAATCTTAGGCTCCATATTGGGTTGCAACCGTGCATACCTTCTTAACTTAAACATGTCGTGCTTATACTTTCTTTGAATCGACTGACACCGTGCATACGGATTGCCGCTCAGCACACCAACTTATCTATATGAAAGTCACTAGCAATCCAAGCCGTCGTGGACATAGCTCGATAGGCGGCGGGTCTTTCCATGCAAGATAGCTAGCCCCATGGAAAGCCCCCGACTACCCACGCGGTACAATCCAGCGCTGCTATAACGTCTTCCCTCTAGGTCGACTGGCCCCGGCTCCCCGGCGTAATACCAGTCGAGGAAGAAATCCTTGCCGACAAGTTGTCCATGACCACGCACCTATGAGAACACCTAGACTTACGTAAATGCATGCCTACTTTGAGGTACGACTAGAACCATACTTAGCAAAACATGCTCGGAACCATATCATGCAAAACGTGTATTAGAACCATATGATGCAAAACGTGCATCAGGATCATACGATGCAAAACATGCATCCTTGGAGACTCCCAAAACGTAGGACCGCCTCGGTGACAAACGGTCGCATGAAATTTCCTTTCTTTGAAATTCAGGGAACGACTATCGCATAGCCTTCCTACTTAACTTGAACAAAACATGTTTCTTAAGTGCCATAGACTGTGGCTAACTTTTCATAGTGTCGACCGTGGCTCGTGCCTTAAACCAACTTATGTTCTACGCGACACTATCGTCCAAGTCATACTTTATATGACGAGCCTTGAGATTGTAGGACTATATGACTTAACCACCACAGAAAGAGCGGGACAGTGCTTACTATGACTTCGAGAGTCCAGCATAACTCTTCCCTAACTTAATCGTGCAACAACTTAATCCGTAGGACGGGCAAGGCTATGACAAGCCTTGGACAATGAGATCGTGCATGCTTTATCAAGCATTCGTACGTGCGACGCCTATGACTTAGGCTAAGTTCACAGCTTTGTGGCAACTTGAACCAACTTCCTTCTTCCAAGTCACGGGACGAAGGACCGAGTGTTATTTCGAAAGCACAACGTGCAACACTTCTAAGACGACCGTGGGACCTTTCCATATTCTTAACTCAATCGACCCGACTTGGGATTATTCCCTTCGCTATGTGGATTCGTCTCTTTTATTATCAAGCCTACTTATGCATTTGAAAACATTCGTTTTATTAGTGTGAAGGCCAAGCTGAGGCAAGTTCACCGAAGCCACCCACCTAAACGAGGATTCGCCTCGACCGTACGGGTCTTCGAGCAAGCCGTTGCATGGCTAAGTCTAAACGCTGTTGGCATTTTGATTCCTCCGATTGACTGAACGGGATGGGGCATTACAGGGACTATGACTGCTGTGTACATTGCTAGACTTGTGGAAAACCATACGAGTATCTATGATCGCTTCTTCTCCAGTAGGCGTAGTCAGTCTGGAGTTTTCCAAGAACGGGGTGCTGAATGAAGAGATACGGAGACGTTCTCAGGGCACTTCATCCACATCCACCACTCAGAGGCGTTAGTTTCAGAGAGCCGCAGAAGGGACAAAAGCAGGGGTCTAGGTGGTTGCAGAGACAAGAGCAGGAGGAAGTCCAAGGGTCGGTACGAGGACTCAGAGTGTTACCATTATGGCAAGAAGGGCTACATCAAGCGGAACTGTTTCGCTTGGAAGAAAAAGAAGAAGGGCGACAAGGGGAAGCAAGATGAGAACACTACAACGACGGCCTCGATACATGGAGGCGATGTAATCGTCGTAGGTGATAAGGTTATCACAAACCTCGCCTACGATGACAATTCTTGGCTGGTGGATTCAGGGGCTTCAGCGCACGTATCTTATAACAGGGCATTATTTGCCACTTACATGACATGCGACTGTGGAGTATTGAAGATGGGCAATAGACATGTGTCGAAGACGGTTGCCATTGGAGATGTGCATTTGAGGACGGGTGCAGTTCTTGTTCTCAAAGATGTTCGTCATGTCCCTGATATCCGTTTCAACCTGGTGTGGGTTGGAAGGTTGGATGACGAGGGATTCTTCAGACTCTTTGGGAATAGTCAGTGGAAGCTTTCCAGAGGTTCGATGGTGATTGCCAGAGGAAGCAAGAAGTCCGGTCTCCACTATATGAAGGGGAGCACACAGGGGGCATAGGAGGTGAACACAGTTTCTGACGCGTCTGTCGAGTTGTGGCACAGACGGCTTGGCCATATCAGTGAAAAGGGGATGAGCTACTTGGTGAACATGAAGGTGATTCTAGGGCTCAAGTCTACAAAGTTGGAGAAGTGCATGCACTGCTTAGCTGGAAAGCAAAATATGGTGTCTTTCCAAAGTCATCAAAGTTCAAGGAAGTCGGTGTTGCTCGAGTTGATTCACTCGGATGTCTGCGGTCCTATAAAGGTAAAATCTATTCGTGGTGCTTCTTACTTTGTAACTTTTATTGATGACTGTTCCAGGAAGGTCTGGATCTATGCCTTAAAAACCAAGGATCAGGTGTTGCCCACTTTCAAAGAGTTTCAGGCCTCTGTTGAAAGAAAGACGGGTAAGAAGTTATTGTGTGTTCGGTCCGACAACGATGACGAATACATTGATCCCTTTGATGCTTATTACAGAGAGCAAGGGATACGACACCAGAAGACTCCGTCCAAGTCTCCTTAGCTCAATGGTGTAGCGGAGCTCATGAACAGGACATTGATGGAGAGGGTGCAGTATTTGCTGTCAGAAGCAAATTTACCAGGAAGTTATTGGGGTGAGGCTCTTCTCACAGCTGCTTATGTTATTAATTTATCTTCTAGTGCTCCTTTGTAGGGTGATGTGTCTGACAAAGTATGGTACGACAAAGAGCCGTCATACAATCACCTGTGAGTGTTTGGTTGTGAGGCCTTCGTGCATGTACCGAAGGACGAGAGGTCCAAACTTGAGCCGAAGATGAGGCGGTGCATCTTTGTCGGCTACGGTCGGGATGAGTTTGGCTATAGACTGTCACGCCCCGCTCCCGTAAGAGCGATGCTCCTCGCTAAGGCGTGATGCCGCACGGGCCTAGGTTGCGCCCGTGCAAGGCCAAGTCCAGAAACGGCCGATTTGAGCTAGGCCACAGAGTCGCACAGAGTGTCCCCATTTGCAGCAGAAAGTAAATGAACACAAGTAGAAGCGAATTCAAACACTTTTATTGATATTCAAGAAGTTTACAAGCGACGCTAGGCCGATATTACAAATCGCTCAAGCTCTCTCTCTGAAACATAAAAGGCGTGCCAAGTAGCTTACAAGATGGAATGATACATGGCGATGTTCCGATACATTATGTCCTGTATATGGCACATCAGGTCCTTGCAACGCTCCAAGGCTCGAGAGATAGCTCCGCGCCTTAGCACGTTCGAGGGAAGCTCTGCACCCGATGACGTCTCCTGTATCCTTGTCACCCCCCATTTCCTGTATTACGTATTTATGCTCGTAATTTGATTTTTGGCACGTATTTTATTTTCTCGACTTGCGGATTTTGGTTTCTCGTAAATGGGTTTTGGACCATGGCTTGGTTTTATTTTGTGGAAGTTGGTTTGGTTTGGTTCATCATGAGTGGAACACTTTAACCTACACTCCTCCCTCAACACACCACAACCACCCTCATTATATCTCTACCAAACTTTCTCTCTCCTCTTTACTCTCCATTAATTTTCTTCTTCTCCTTCCTCCACACACAACTCCCCAACCCATAGGCAAGTGCACCTTGCCAACAAATAAGCACCCAATTTTATTTGTCCATTTGATAGATTAGGACATGTAGATGAACTTTAGAACTTGACATTTTGTGATTTGGAGCTTTCATTTTTCTAGATCTAGGTTTTGACTATTTTCGGATTTATATGGTTTTGAGCTATTTTGGTTGGATTTTTGTGGGTTTTGATGCTTCCATGTGGAAGAGAATTCAATTTTACTCAAGTTAGACCTTTGAAAATCTAGATTTGGTTTTGATTTTACCAAGATATGAAGTTTTGAACCTTAGAGTTCTTGGAGTCTTCTTCTCGGCCTGGAGAAGAAGACAGCAGCCTGCGCTCTTTAGCGCAGGGCTGGATTGCGCATCCCCCTCGGCCAGCACTCTTTAGCGCAGCGCCGACCGCGCAGCTTGCCGCTTGGCCAACTGCGCTCAACCCGAGTGCGCATGGATTCATGCGCAGTCTGCTCATGCGCAATCTGCTCATGCGCAGGCTGCTCATGCGTAGTCTGCTCATGCGCAATCTATCCCTGCGCACTCCATTCATGCGCAATCTGACCCTGCGCCATCCATTCCTGCGCAACCTGATCCAGCGCAATCCATCTGCTGCGCAACTCACCCTGCGCAGTTGGTACCCTGCGCAGCTCATCCTGCGCACTTGGCACCCTGCGCAGTTGGTACCCTGCGCAGCTCACCCTGCGCACTTGGCACCCTGCGCAGTGCATACCCTGCGCAACCTACTTGTCTATGTTGAATTTGTTATTTCTTGATCTTGGCTCTTCTATAGTCCTATTTTTATATTAGTATTTTATTAGGTATTTTACGCCCATTTTATATCCTTACGCCTTTTGTCATGAACTTGATTTTACTTAATATGTTTGGAATGTCTATTGTACATGGCATGGTATGACAAGGACCTAGCATAACACGACAGTGACCCATAGTGGTGCACTCCTGACATGACCAACCTGACATGACAGTGACCCGTAATGGTGCACTCCTAACAAGTACTCTGACATGAATTATCTTGATAACATGATAGTGGCCCGTAGCGGCGCACTCCTGACTTGACTTGTAACTTGATAACTTGACTCGTATAATCAACTTGACACCGTGGGTGCTCCTGCTTGCTTGCTTGTACAATCCACTTGCCTTGTCTTGCATCATGTCTAGGACGTGACTCCCTGGGTACCACGGCCAGGGACTCACGCTAAATTGGATTAGGCTAATGATTAGATCCAACTAGAACATGGAGAATTCCCAGTCACAGACAATCTCGTTATCTGGGCGCTTTAATAGACTTGTAGCTTGCCGACGAGTAGAGCACATTTCCAGCACACTGTCATGTGTTGCACCCTCTAAGTCACCTAAGGGTACATTTGTCTCCCGGGCAATGTACCCACCTATAACTCTCAACCTGCGGAAGGATAACTAGATAGTCTGCAGGGCTTGGGACTGAAAATTCTCACTTGCATCTTGTTAGTAATTAGGCTTGTGATAACCCTAGTTAGTTAAAGTAGTAAGCCGTAATACTTGCCTGGCCGATTGTGAATGAATGGTGTCCAGCTCTGTCTAAGTCTTGTCTAGCCCCTGCACCTGGAACTCTTGATCTTGATTGCTTTACTTATTTCTAACGATAAATGGGTAGAGACAGTGAGCTATTCTGGCGAAGGGGTACAATCCCGGTCCTTGTTTGGTTTAAGGATTGTAACCTGGCTCCCGGAATGGTTCCACGTCCCTAGTCGTTTATCGTCCTGTGTACTTTACTACTAGTACTTTTATTCTTTATGTCTAATATGCTGGCTTTTGTTCTTATTTGTGGCCTCCTTTGTGGCACTTGCTCTTTCTGGGGTTTGACCCAGCTGGTTTTGTGTGGCCAGATTTCGGAGCAGCTCCCGAGGATCTACCAAGCTTCCAGCCCAATGGTGAACACTAGACGGAACCCGGGCTACGAGTGGGTTTTTCCTTTTTGTTTCACCCACTTATATGTAAATTTATTCTTTTGAGGCGTTTAGCCGACGAGCACCTGTTAGCTCGATGCACATTTACTTACTGTCTGCCTACGGGCTGTAAACATGATTAACAAATCCTAGGGTTGATCATGTATGACTGAACTCTTGCTAGTCCCATCATTTTGTACGACTAGCTTCATGACCATCCAATATGTAATATTTGGGACGCCTTATATATATATATTTGATGCTCTAATATCTTGTAACTCTGTTAATTGCTTGAGATTGAGACAATAGGCTTGACCTTAAGAGACTGCTGGCTTGTAGTAAACCCTCATATCTAGACAGTCGTGACCGTATAGTTGAGATGTATTCTATTTCAATATACGTAGCTGGCTATGTCTGCTCCCGCTCTCCAGTATTCTGGTTCTGGGGCGTGACATGGTTTAAGTGGTGGCCCATGCAGGTCTTGTCAATTAAGAAATGTGAGGGTTTACCGAATAAATGTCTCAATCAATATTCGTCCTTGATCTCTGCTCGTATTTTCAAATCCCTGAGAATCTCGACCTGATAACATTGCTTGTATCATTGATCTGTCCTGGTCCTTTTCTTATTGTTCCCTGTGTCGTCTTCTTCAGCGGCATTACTCCTGGACCTGCCAACCAGCCAGAGGAAGCTCGACAAGCACCCCAGCGCCAGGAAGATCAAGCTCAGCACTCTGGAGTAGCCTCCCGAGTTATGCTTCCCGGAGGCTCAGAACCTCCAGTTCAGGCAGCTCCGCCCGTTCAACCAGCTAGACAGGATGAGGGACCTTTGGTAGGGCTTATCAGAGAACTGCTTGCATCCCAAGATCGTCGAGGCGACGCCTTACACCAGGAAGTTCATGATGCACTAAACCGAGGAGGTCCCCATGGGAATCAGGCGGCCAACAGTTTTAAGCGCTTGAACCCTCCCTTCTTTGACGGCAGTGAAGATGCGATTGCCGCGGACGCTTGGCTTCAGGATATCGAGGTGGTTCTAGAAGCAGCTAGGACACCTGAAAATGAGAAGGTAGCGGTGGTACGCCTACAGTTGCTAGACTTGGCTCGCGATTGGTGGGCAGCTCAGGCCATGGGGTTAGCGGCACCAGTCACTTGGGCGACGTTCAGAGAGAGATTCCAAACAAAGTACTTTGATGCGGTGGCACGGTACGACCTGCAGACCCGGTTCACCAACTTGAAGCAAGGAGGCAGGACGGTCGATGGCTATACGACCGAGTTTTCCAGGCTGAGTAGGTTCGCCCCCACCTTGGTGGCAACCGAGTTCGATAGGGCTCAGCGATTCCAGCAAGGGCTGCACTTAGAGATATTATTGGCTGTGGAGCAGTTCGAGCACCAGACGTTCGATGCAGTGTTGAAGGCAGCAAGAAGGCATGAGTATACCTCCCGGAGAATTGTGGACAGGATCGGAGGCAGGAAGCGGTCCCACAACCAGATGCACCAATCATCAGCTCCAGCCCCGGCAGCTAGGGGATTGACCATTGGAACTCCGAGGCGGGCGGCCTCAGTGACATCGGTTCAGCATTCGACCCCGACGTACCCGCAGCAGCAGAAGCAGAAGCAGTCTTCTGCGGTGGGATGTTCTCATTGCGGGAAGCCGGGCCATGTAGTGGCAGAGTGTCGTAGGGCACAGGGATTGTGCCTGGCTTGTGGAGGAGCAGACCACCAGATAGGGACCTGTCCGAATAGGGGAGGTCCATCATCATCCAACCTTTCTAGTTCTTCGGTGAGAGGACCAGTCCCAGCTCCAGTTCAGCAGCAACAGCAGTACCCGAGGCCATTGTTGCCCCAGGCCCAGGCCTTTCAGCAGCGGAACCAGCAGCAGATCACCCAGGCTCCAGCACAGAACCGACAGAGGGGTTTCCAGCAGAGAGGACCCGCAGCTAGAGGTCAGGCTATGATGATGACCATGGAAGAAGAAGTTGCACCAGGTGAGGTAGTGGCAGGTACTATTCTCGTCAACACCTTTCCAGCATCTGTATTATTTGATTCTGGTGCATCGCATTCATTCATGTCTGCACGATTCGCGACACGGATAGGGTTGGAGCCCGAGTCATTATCAGTGAGGCTCAATATACTTACTGGTAATGGTCTTGTGGGAGTAGATCGAGTGTTTTTCTCGTGTCGGATCGTAGTTAGCGGTAGAGAGTTTCCCGCTAGGCTCATAGAGTTCCCTATGGCAGACTATGATGTAGTCCTAGGCATGGATTGGTTGAGGAACTATTATGCTAGGATAGACTGCCATGCTGGCAGAGTTGTCTTTAGTATTCCCGGAGAACCAGAGTTTTTATTTTCCAGAGGCACCGTAGAGCCATCTCCTCCAGTATTACGGATGGCAGTAGCAGCAGTGCAGTTGCCCCGGATAGTTGAAGAGTTTCCAGATGTCTTCCCAGAGGAACTTCCAGGGATGCCACCAGAGCGGGAGATCGAGTTCACCATTGACTTGATTCCCGGGACAGCACCAGTATCAGAGCGAGTCTACAGAATGGCGCCTTCAGAGTTGGAGATTTTGTACAAGATGATTGAAGAACTCAGGACCAAGGGATTCATTCGTGCAAGTGGATCGCCTTGGGGAGCCCCGATGCTTCTTGTGAAAAAGAAGGATGGTACGTCCAGACTATGTGTTGATTATCGTACCTTGAACTCAGTGACAATCAAGAACAGATACCCTCTTCCAAGGATAGATGACTTGTTTGATCAACTCAAAGGGGCTTCAGTTTTTTCGAAGATAGACTTGCGGTCAGGATACCACCAGATCAGAGTCAGAGAGCAGGACATCCCGAAGACGGCGTTCAGATCTAGGTACGGGCATTGGGAGTTTCTAGTTATGCCCTTTGGAGCGACCAATGCGCCGACAGTGTTCATGGACCTCATGAACCGTATTTTCATGCCTTACTTGGATCAGTTTGTGATAGTGTTCCTTGATGACATCCTGGTCTATAGCAAGAGTGAAGCAGAGCACGAGAAGCATCTCAGAATTGTCCTTCAGATTCTCAGAGAGCACCAGTTGTACGCCAAGTTCAGTAAATACGAGTTCTGGCTCGATCGCATTTCTTACTTAGGTCACATCATTACCAGAGGAGGAGTGGAAGTGGATCCCCAGAAGATTGTGGCTATCGAGTCTTGGCCAGTACCCAGCTCAGTGGCAGAGGTTCGCAGCTTCCTTGGATTGGCCGGTTACTACCGGCGATTTGTCTCTGATTTTGCTAGAATTTCAGCGCCGATGACCCAGTTGACCCGCAAGAATGTGCCGTTCGCTTGGACAGCAGAATGTCAGGAATCAATTGAGAAGTTGAAGCGAGGTTTGATAACGGCTCCCATTCTCACCTTTCCAGATGGGACCGGAGGATTCACAGTTTATTGCGACGCTTCAGGCAGAGGATTGGGATGTGTTTTGATGCAGCATGGAAAAGTAATTGCTTATGCGTCACGTCAACTCCGTGATCATGAGAAGAATTACCCGACCCACGACTTGGAGCTAGCAGCAGTAGTGTTTGCACTTAAGTTGTGGAGGTACTACTTGTACGGAGACAGAGTGGAGATATTTACTGATCATAAGAGCCTGAAGTATGTCTTCACCCAGAAGGATCTTAATATGCGGCAGAGAAGATGGCTCGAGCTACTGGTGGACTACGATGTGGATTTGCAGTATCATCCAGGGAAGGCCAACGTTGTAGCAGATGCGTTGAGCCGGAGAGCCGGAGTTTATTTCCTGACGGCGCAACCAGAGCTATTGGCAGATCTTCAGAAGATGGGTATAGAAGTTGTCCTCCCTTCCAATGTGGCCTTGATGGCCAGCCTACAGATTCAGTCCACCCTAGTTGAGAGGATCCGGACCGCACAGTTAACAGATTCTAAGATTCAGCGGCTCAGAGCAGAGTGCGAGGCAGGGAGAAGGCCAGAGTTATGTATTCATGAGGATGGTACACTTCGACACGGCACGCGTCTTTGTGTACCCAATGGAGATATCAGACAGGAAGTCATGGCAGAGGCTCACAGTTCGCAGTATTCCATCCACCCAGGCAGCACGAAGATGTACCGAGATATTCGTCAGCATTTTTGGTGGAATGGTATGAAGAGGGAGATAGCCCGGTATGTCTCTCGATGTTTGGTTTGCCAACAAGTCAAGGCTGAACATCAGAGGCCAGCTGGACTTCTTCAACCCTTGTCGATCCCAGAATGGAAATGGGAGCACATCACCATGGATTTTGTGACTGGACTACCCAGATCTCCGGCAGGCAGAGATGCTATTTGGGTCATTGTGGACAGGCTTACCAAGGTGGCACACTTTCTTCCATTTAGAGTTGGACAGTCGACGGCGCAGCTAGCAGAGATGTATCTCAGGCAGATCGTCCGACTTCACGGAGTGCCAGTCAGCATAGTATCAGACAGGGATACGAGATTCACATCACACTTCTGGCGCAGTCTTCATCAAAGTTTGGGGACTCGTCTCAAGTTCAGCTCAGCGTATCATCCGCAGACAGATGGGCAGTCAGAGCGTACTATACAAACTCTCGAAGATATGTTGCGGTCGTGTACCCTTGACTTTGGTGGTTCGTGGGAGGATCACCTGCACCTGGTGGAATTCTCGTACAATAATAGTTTCCAGGCCAGTATCCAGATGGCACCCTTCGAGGCTCTGTATGGCAGGAAGTGCAGATCCCCGTTAGCATGGGACGATGTCGGAGAGACGTAGATGCTCGGTCCAGAACTGATTTCTCAGACGGTTGAAGTGGTCAGGAGAGTCAGAGATCACCTCCGAGTTGCTCAGGATCGCCAGCGCCATTGGGCCGATGCTCATCGGCGTCCCTTAGAATTTGCCGTCGGCGACCATGTATTCCTTAGGATCTCGCCCACCCGCGACGTCATTCGTTTTGGCGTACGGGGAAAGCTTAGTCCTAGGTATATAGGGCCGTTCGATATTCTAGAGCGAGTAGGCGATGTATCCTATCGTCTCGCTCTTCCGTCGTCGCTAAGTGAGGTACATGATGTATTCTATGTATCCCAATTAAGACGGTACATCCCGGACCCGAGCCATATCCTAGATCATTCAGAATTGGTTGTTGGTACCAACCTTTCGTATGAGGAGAGGCCCGTGTCTATATTGGACCGGAGAGAAAAGACGCTCAAGAACAAGACTATTAACTTAGTCCGTGTTGCTTGGGGTCATCACTCTCTAGGTGAGTCAACGTAGGAGCGTGAGGACGACATCCGATCGCGATATCCCTACCTGTTTGACTCGTAAGGTATAATGTCTTCCTTGTGCCTTATGCTTTCCCTTTCTTGCTTGTATTGTATGATTGTATGATTGAACTGCTTAACGTAGCTTGCCTGTGCTTAGTATAGCTTGTCGTGGCAATCTCTAGCTCCTTGATTAAATTTCGAGGACGGAATTCTTTGAAGGTGGGTAGAGTTGTCACCCCCATTTCCTGTATTACGTATTTATGCTCGTAATTTAATTTTTGGCACGTATTTTATTTTCTCGACTTGCGGATTTTGGTTTCTCGTAAATGGGTTTTGGACCATGGCTTGGTTTTATTTTGTGGAAGTTGGTTTGGTTTGGTTCATCATGAGTGGAACACTTTAACCTACACTCCTCCCTCAACACACCACAACCACCCTCATTATATCTCTACCAAACTTTCTCTCTCCTCTTTACTCTCCATTAATTTTTTTCTTCTCCTTTCTCCACACACAACTCCCCAACCCATAGGCAAGTGCACCTTGCCAACAAATAAGCACCCAATTTTATTTGTCCATTTGATAGATTAGGACATGTAGATGAACTTTAGAACTTAACATTTTGTGATTTGGAGCTTTCATTTTTCTAGATCTAGGTTTTGACTATTTTCGGATTTACATGGTTTTGAGCTATTTTGGTTGGATTTTTGTGGGTTTTGATGCTTCCATGTGGAAGAGAATTCAATTTTACTCAAGTTAGACCTTTGAAAATCTAGATTTGGTTTTGATTTTACCAAGATATGAAGTTTTGAACCTTAGAGTTCTTGGAGTCTTCTTCTCGGCCTGGAGAAGAAGACAGCAGCCTGCGCTCTTTAGCGCAGGGCTGGATTGCGCATCCCCCTCGGCCAGCGCTCTTTAGCGCAGCGCCGACCGCGCAGCTTGCCCCTTGGCGAACTGCGCTCAACCCGAGTGCGCATGGATTCATGCGCAGTCTGCTCATGCACAATCTGCTCATGCGCAGGCTGCTCATGCGTAGTCTGCTCATGCACAATCTATCCCTGCGCACTCCACTCATGCGCAATCTGACCCTGCGCCATCCATTCCTGCGCAACCTGATCCAGCGCAATCCATCTGCTGCGCAACTCATCCTATGCAGTTGGTACCCTGCGCAGCTCATCCTGCGCACTTGGCACCCTGCGCAGTTGGTACCCTGCGCAGCTCACCCTGCGCACTTGGCACCCTGCGCAGTGCATACCCTGCGTAACCTACTTGTCTATGTTGAATTTGTTATTTCTTGATCTTGGCTCTTCTATAGTCCTATTTTTATATTAGTATTTTATTAGGTATTTTACGCCCATTTATATCCTTACGCCTTTTGTCATGAACTTGATTTTACTTAATATGTTTGGAATGTCTATTGTACATGGCATGGTATGACAAGGACCTAGCATAACACGACAGTGACCCGTAGTGGTGCACTCCTGACATGACCAACCTGACATGACAGTGACCCGTAATGGTGCACTCCTAACAAGTACTCTGACATGAATTATCTTGATAACATGATAGTGGCCCGTAGCGGCGCACTCCTGACTTGACTTGTAACTTGATAACTTGACTCGTATAATCAACTTGACACCGTGGGTGCTCCTGTTTGCTTGCTTGTACAATCCACTTGCCTTGTCTTGCATCATGTCTAGGACATGACTCCCTGGGTACCACGGCCAGGGACTCACGCTAAATTGGATTAGGCTAATGATTAGATCCAACTAGAACATGGAGAATTCCCAGTCACAGGCAATCTCGTTATCTGGGCGCTTTAATGGACTTGTAGCTTGCCGACGAGTAGAGCACATTTCCAGCACACTGTCATGTGTTGCACCCTCTAAGTCACCTAAGGGTACATTTGTCTCCCGGGCAATGTACCCACCTATAACTCTCAACCCGCGGAAGGATAACTAGATAGTCTGCAGGGCTTGGGACTGAAAATTCTCACTTGCATCTTGTTAGTAATTAGGCTTGTGATAACCCTAGTTAGTTAAAGTAGTAGTACTTGTCTGGCCGATTGTGAATGAATGGTGTCCAGCTCTGTCTAAGTCTTGTCTAGCCCCTGCACCTGGAACTCTTGATTCTAACGATAAATGGGTAGAGACAGTGAGCTATTCAGGCGAAGGGGTACAATCCCGGTCCTTGTTTGGTTTAAGGATTGTAACCTGGCTCCCGGAATGGTTCCACGTCCCTAGTCGTTTATCGCCCTGTGTACTTTACTACTAGTACTTTTATTCTTTATGTCTAATATGCTGGCTTTTGTTCTTATTTGTGGCCTCCTTTGTGGCACTTGCTCTTTCTGGGGTTTGACCTAGCTGGTTTTGTGTGGCCAGATTTCGGAGCAGCTCCCGAGGATCTACCAAGCTTCCAGCCCAATGGTGAACACTAGACGGAACCCGGGCTACGAGTGGGTTTTCCCTTTTTGTTTCACCCACTTATATGTAAATTTATTTTTTTGAGGCGTTTAGCCGACGAGCACCTGTTAGCTCGATGCACATTTACTTACTGTCTGCCTACGGGCTGTAAACATGATTAACAAATCCTAGGGTTGATCATGTATGACTGAACTCTTGCTAGTCCCATCATTTTGTACGACTAGCTTCATGATCATCCAATATGTAATATTTGGGACGCCTTATATATATATATTTGATGCTCTAATATCTTGTAACTCTGTTAATTGCTTGAGATTGAGACAATAGGCTTGACCTTAAGAGACTGCTGGCTTGTAGTAAACCCTCATATCTAGACAGCCGTGACCGTATAGTTGAGATGTATTCTATTTCAATATACGTAGCTGGCTATGTCTGCCCCCGCTCTCCAGTATTCTGGTTCTGGGGCGTGACAATCCTGCAAGCAGACTGTGGGGTTATCAGAACATTGTTATGCACTGGTGGGGAGGCTAGCTCGCCCATAATGCTATTATTACCAAACATGTTCTAATTTCTTTTGTGCATCTCTATCATTCATTGTCTTTCTAATCTTGCCTTAGGATCATTTTCATGGCATATCTCATAGCCTATCTCGTGTTGCCGAATACAAGTGTCGCATGGAAATACATTGTCATGACCCATACCCTTTTTTTTTAAAACGGATACGAGACGTGTCCAAGCCAGCCTACGCCGCAGTGTCGGCGGTAGAACGCTGTCACGGCCATGAAGATCAAAATCACAAATAATGCTCATTCACATAATCAATTTAACTTACAATGATCACAAGTTTTACGTTTGTAGAAAAATATAAACTTGTACAAATAAATGAATGACTACAACTAACTATCTAGCTAGTCTCTAGGCTTTTATCTGCAAGTATTTCCGTCACTCCCCAAGCTAAGTGAATCCACGGCTAACCTAAAAATGTTGGTTTCCAGTCAGGAATGGAACGAGCACAATTCACTGAATGCAATTTTAAATAAAGAAAATGACTATAAGACAAGGGTTAGACATCAATCATGAGTTTGAAAATAAACAGGAATACGAAAAACCAATAGTAAATAAATAGACACCAAATACTTTCCCCAACTGCTAGAAGTACCTTTGATATGTGATCGATCTCGGAACAATTATGCGACACGGTCTACACGGTCTAAAGTTACATGGTCTACAGTTATATGGTCTACAGTTACACGGTCTACAGTTACACGATCTACAGAAAATATTGCAATAAAAAATATTGTCTACAAATAGTAATTACGATCTACACAGTTTAAATGCAATAATAATCACGATCTATACTGTCTTCTTTGTAATAAATAAATCAATGTCTACACTATCTACTTTGCAATAAATAAATCACTATCTATACTGTCTACAAGAAATAAATGCAATAATAAATACGGTCTACACGGTATAAGGTCAGATCACACATCCTTGGTACTTCTCATTCCCGACTCAACAATTTATAATAGAAAATAATCACATAACCAATGGCCAACCAATGAAATATAGTGAAAATCAATAATCGAAATGTAGACAATAAACTGTACTCGTCTGTGGTCCTCTGCTGGTGAAACCGACAATCTGAACCACTCAATGTGCCCCAATAGTCAAAACCCGTACAACAGTCCCTGGAAGCTGAAATAAATATTACCAATGTTCTCAGAATAGTCAAAATAGCTAGGATTGCCCGTCCTTAAGTCCAATTCTGGACACAGGGGCAAAATGGTAATTTCGGGTCAAAATGGTGTCCGCCGTTGGACCCGCTTTGCACCGAAAAGCATGCCAGAATCAACGGTCTCTACAGTCGTCAAACTATATGTCTACGGATCCAGTTTTTTAATACGAACCCAACCGTATGTCCTAAGTTGGATTTCGGCGGGCCGTATACAAAATCGCCCGTTGAGTCGGACCGTGGGGCCCGCAAAACGGCGTTCCGATTCAACGGTCTCAGAATTGGACCAAACTTGGCGTACAGGACCAAAAAAATGATACGGTCCTGCTGGCGCAAGTTTTGTCTCGATCTGACGAGCGTGCACAAAGTAATTGAGAAATTTGCACAGAGGCCGATACGGTGAATTTCGACGGATACGTATCAAATTCGTCGCACACACGCGACCAATTTGAATTCCGCCAAAGCCCACACGACCACGAAGCCGTTACGCAGCTTTCAATGCTTTCGGTTTGTGACCACGTCCCCCGGTTTGGCGGAACGCACGTCGTATCGAGGTTTTCAAATTTCTAAACTATTTTTTTTACGTAGATAATTTCTCAGCTTTGAAAACTGATTTCTCTGCATATAATTAATGAAATTCAAAAATACAACATAGGTTGCGAAGTCCTATATGTGTTCTAAAACTTTGTTTAGGTTGAATTTCTAAACTGGCACTGGATTGATCGGAATGGATCTCCCAATGTGGGTTCATGGGCTGGTTTGGTTCCCTATTTTGAACAGGTTTTTGGCAACGTTTGGCGTCGTTTTGTCGACAACTTAGGGCATCTAGATACGACGTAATGGAAGCAATCTAAAGTGATATATATAGGCTACATACCCGAGAAGAGAGATCCGAAAATGATTGAGTGCGTGCGAAGGAATCCCGCGACGAAGTCGCTCTCGCAGCCCGCTACTGCTGCTGTCGCTGTCCTGTGCGACCCTGCGCGTGCGCGATCCAGCACGACCATGGCGGCTTGGCCGGCCGCCGACGAAGCCCAGGCGTGCGCGCGGTGGTACTGGTGTCGGGATCGCCTGTAGTGGTACGGGGGTCGCGGCGTTCGTTAGGGTTTGGGTTTTTCTACCGCTCCTTCTCGATTTCTCTATATACCTATATAACTATCGGGTTAAGGCTGAGCGGGAAAGTTTGGCTCGGTTAAGGATTTTTGCTGTGGGGTTGTTTGAGTTGGGCCAGGTTCTGTTATGGGTAGCTGCTGGGTTGGGCTCGGCCCACTGGCCTGTTGGGGTTTTGTTTTATTTATTTCTTGTTTCCTTTTCCTATATGTAAATGATTTACATATATATATATATATATATATATATATATATATATATATATATATATATATATATATATATATATATATATATTATATATATACATATACATATATGTACGTACATACTAATGTATATTAATATATATACACATACACACATGTACACTTATATATTTATATATATATATACATACACATACTCACGTATATTTATATACACATTTATACGTATATAATTATATAACTATATATATATATACTTTATCACATTTATCTGACAAATAATATAACTCGTAAAATAATAATATTAAATAACAATCTCAATAAATAAAATAATAATAATAATAACGGAATATAATAAACCAATAATGATGTATATATCATTAGACATCCAATTATATAGTCTAATACCACATTAGCTACGAGAATTATATATATATTTAATATCCAAAAAAACAGAAAATACTTTCTGTATTATGAAATAAGCTGCAATTGTATATACATCTATATATCTACATGGACATCGTTGGTCGCACTGCATGACTACATGGGCTTGGCATCAGTTCGAATCCAGTCCAGACTGGTTTGGTACAACCGGGTCTTCCACAAGTCAATAAACCTTAATAATAAATAATTAAATAATAAATAAAATCTTCGGTAAGGGTTAAGTCGCAACTTGGCCTGGTTTTCCTAGTTAGGACATCACTATTGCTCGGTTTTCCCTATCAGGGCTAACATACTAGTCAAAGCACGCCAATGCACTATCCGTGCCACGATTCCAGTCGCCTTGTACTCCAAAACTCCACTATGACTAAAATCATCTACCGTAAAAATATTAATTAAATAATTATTTATAAAACTCTAAAATCACCATTAAATTCAAATAAATAAATAAATAAAATATATATTATCAAAGTTCTGGGAAGAGGGGCTACAAATCTACCCACCTTAAAAATAATTTCGTCCTCGAAATTCTAATTCAGAATTATTCCTTATATTCAAAAAAAGAACTCTACCATTACCCTAATCTCCTCGAAATTTTTTTTATTCCTCAAAAATAGGTCATATCCTTCTCATTGTCCATTTTTGGCAACTACAAAATATTGAGGACTTCTACCCACCTTTGGTCACACTACTCCTCAAAGCTAGGTCACTAAAATTTTAAAATCATCCAACTACTTGTTAAAATTTCTACAGATAGATATCTACTATTTTTGGCCTCTATAATCCTCTCCTATCTCTTAACCAACCCAAAATCTAACAAGCAACAAATTTATACAAGTAGCTAAGAATTATTAATAAATTCTAATAAGCATGACCACTCATTACTCTGAAATAGGAAGAACAGTAAGATAAGGAAGGATAATCAAGAGCAATTATGAAGTTTCAAGAGCGGGTAGAGTGTCCCAAGATGCAGATAGGAAGAAGTCTATAAACCATAGACTTATTCGCTAGAGTGGGCTACTTTAGTCCAATCGCTTGCTAAGTCAATGAACCCTTCGTTCTCAGAGGGTCTTGCAATCCATGCAATATGAAAATTTTGTTCTCGAAATTCTAAACAGGTTCCATAATAGAACGGAATTTGATAAATCAAGATTGTGGTCTTTTCAGTGGTTATTTAAACACACGAGCAAGGGATAAAATGCTATACAAATTCGTATCGCGACTTCTAGGTAGATGGAACAAGGGTTACGAATGACTTCTCATTCAAAAAGGAGGAGACTACATAATAGGTATGGGGACCTATTTCAAATGGTTCGGCTTTATAGTCCAAATATAGTAGTATGCATGGGTGGATTTTACTGAGTTTTAATGGGTTCCCTGATTGGACAGCAATCGTTGGTTGGATGATCCTTGGATTTCAATCTACATGGACTGAACAAGATTCCAAGATAAAACTATGTCTACTAGGTTAGGGTAACCTAGAATAGGGTTCCTTCCAAGTGGTTGAGCTAGTTGCTAGTCGGGTTGGTTAGCTAGGTCCATAAGCCCAAATGCGCCTTCAGTGACTTTTGTGTTTAACTAGCACGAGAGGACACAATTGAGTGGCACACTAGGGACATGTGCTTAGTAGTTTCGAGTAGATCACAACCATATATTGGGTCTAAAGAATTGAGTCGAGGTCGAGTCTCTAATTGTAGTCGGGAAATATACGGGTATTATGGTAAGGGTTATAGCTAGTTCTTTTATCCTGAAAGTCGTACTATAAAAATAAAGTACAAGGGGACGTGTTTGAGTGGGACATGATATACCCAGATGAAGGTGGACTCGTCTAGATCTTGCATATGAAATTGTTGGAAGGTAACAGCTAGTCTCGTGCTCCGAATATTAATGGCACGGCCGGGACACAAAATGATCTAAATAGAAAGTGAGAGTCTATGGGCACTAACTATCCTGTTAATGGAAATTATTCTAATCAATCGGTAATTCTCGTATATCCCAAATTTTTTGAAAGCTTACAGTCTACCCACCTTAAAAGCTAGGATATGGTCTTAGGAATATTGAGGTTAGAGGGTTCCCAAAGTCCGGATACTGTACCCTGACTCTTGTTGATAAAGAATGAGGCATGACGTAACGGGATACGGTTGATATAAGTCAGTTCAAGGATCATTCCTCAATAAATAGAGAACGAGTGTGTACAATGACACATGGTTGATAAAATAGGATGATCTACTCGTCTAGAGTATACTAGAGTTATCGACGGGGTAACCAACTCTAAGGCACAAGATTTCTAACAACTGAGTCGTGAATTTCTATTTGTGTCAACCTGCCAGACTATCGTCACAAGAGTTGTAGTGATCGTGTATTGATGTTGACAACTGGTAGATCATAATATGACAGGGTATTTAAGCTATGGTATTGGCTAAGCTAGTGACTGTGGTGTTCCAACACTAGTTAGGTCTTAATAATAAAATTTACATAACTAGGGTAATATTTGTTGGAAACCAATCTCGGGATGAGTGTCACGGTAAATGATTACCCTATTGTCCACTCATCTCATGTCTAACTGTGGGCTTCGGTCGAGGAAGGGTTGGTTCAAGGCTTAAGGGTTGCTAGTTAAGGCAAGCTCCTAGCAAATAATTAGAGACTCACAACCTTTGGTTTCTTGAGAATAGGCAGTCTCCTAGGTTGGCGTTCTGACTAAGGGTAAAACCCTAATCATTCTCAAATTCAGATGGCTCGAAAGTCTCAATAATAGTTTGAGGGTCGAGAGAAGAACGAGTAACTCATTCACATGACTGGCCGATGGTAGCTACACTTGTATATACAACTACCATAGTCATGGGAATACGCGGTATCTCTCTACCAATTACGAGCTTCTGTCTTTCCAAATCAGTGAAAGACAAAAACAATAAAGAGTTCAAGAAAGATGCTACTGAATACAATCACGTGATTCAAAGGCGAACGTATAATTCAAGAGGAATTGTCAGGCAGTCGTGGATGAGATCCTAGATACCTATATATCTCCATCCACGTAGTATAATTAAATGAAGAGCGAACCAAATGCACTACGGTTGATCAGACCGTAATACATCGATTCTGATTAGACAATATGTTAGTAGGCGTCCCCACTAAACATATGTCTTGAATCAAGCTCGAGAACAGAGTGAGCTTGCAAAACTAGGCTGTAATAGCAGCATTGGTTAAGGTAGTCAAAATACAAGTATGCGAGATTTTTGAAAAGAGATACGAGTAGTTCGAGTTTTGTGAGAATCAAACCTTACCCGGTGTTCTTGCTTATACCGTCTTCCTACTATCTTCTTATCCACAAGGACTTGGTCGACTAATGGGTTATGGACATTCTAAATCCCATATTCTAGGTAAACCTATTAGTGTCAGTCAATTACTCGTCAATAGACCACAAGGACCACGGAATGCTAGGTTGGAAGACACGCTACCCAATCTCACAGAACTTCCACTACTATTGGCTTCGGATCTTATAGAACATACTGGGCATTGTCCTATCCTCTATAGTATCCCTAATTTGTAATCACGTCTGAAGTCATTTCACCGAGGACCACGTCTCGCCCGTAAAATTAGGCTGTGGTAAAACTTTGGTTTCGTGATTCAGATGTGATATGCTATCCGATACTCTACCTTATATTGACACAAGGGTGACTACGGTCAATGAGGACCACTAGCTATAGTTTAGCAACATTCTATAACCTACCTGTTCTTAAACCAATTTCAACTCTAGGGATCGTGCCTCGCCAGTGCGCTGCTGGCTGCAGTGAATACATAGTCTCCCTAATTCAAACAAATGGCGACAGTACGCTGCTGTCCTGCCATTATGAGTTAACTAACATTCCTTTAACTATATCTGTAAAAATTCATGAGCTCCTAGAGATTCAACCATGTTGACTAGGAAATAAAGTGTGAGTATTTGCCCTATCAACCCTTAAAATATAAGATTGAGCGGGGAGGAATTAACTGAAGATAAAAGATATACAATATTCCTAGTATCCATTTCATATGTATTCAAATCATGGAGGAAAACTTCGAATCGAACTTATTCAAGGTTCGTATATAGGTAACAAATCAGAAAAATAATAATTCCTAGGGCAAGTAGGAATTAAATAGGCAATTCAGACTAAGATATGAGGATGATATCTAAAGGGTCAAGGAGAAGGAATTGAATAATTCATCTAGGTTAGTTCATTAATTCTAGGAAGCTCTGAATCACCAAGTGAATAATCTATCCACATTGGATCATATCGTCCTATCAAGAGGTAATAGTGTACCTATGGAGATCTGGCAAACTAGACAGTTAATAACTCCTTATCTAAATTGCATGGCCTAGACTACCCATCGGTAAATTGGTATAAGGGACTCCTAGTCCTAGCCATTCTCTTAATTAAATTAATTTCTAATTCGTGAATGAGCATTTCCTAGTCGCAGACTCGCAATAGTACAACTAACTTAAGTACTATCATGAGTTCGCATGATTTGCGAAAACAGACCTGCATGGGCCACCACAAAAACTTGTCACGACCCGCACCCTTTTTTTTAAAACGGATACGAGACGTGTCCAAGCCAGCCTACGCCGCAGTGTCGGCGGTAGAACGCTGTCACGGCCATGAAGATCAAAATCACAAATAATGCTCATTCACATAATCAATTTAACTTACAATGATCACAAGTTTTATATTTGTAGAAAAATATAAACTTGTACAAATAAATGAATGACTACAACTAACTATCTAGCTAGTCTCTAGGCTTTTATCTGCAAGTATTCCCGTCACTTCCCAAGCTAAGTGAATCCACGGCTAACCTGAAAAATATTGATTTCCAGTCAGGAATGGAACGAGCACAATTCACTGAATGCAATTTCAAATAAAGAAAATGACTATAAGACAAGGGTTAGACATCAATCATGAGTTTGAAAATAAACAGGAATACAGAAAACCAATAGTAAATAAATAGACACCAAATACTTTCCCCAACTGCTAGAAGTACCTTTGATATGTGATCGGTCTCAGAACAATTATGCGACACGGTCTATACGGTCTAAAGTTACACGGTCTACAGTTACACGGTCTACAGTTACACGGTCTACAGAAAATATTGTAATAAAGAAATATTGTCTACAAATAGTAATCACGATCTACACAGTTTAAATGCAATAATAATCACGGTCTATACCGTCTACTTTGCAATAAATAAATTAATGTCTACACTGTCTACTTTGTAATAAATAAATTACTGTCTACACTGTCTACAAGAAATAAATGCAATAATAAATACGGTCTACACGGTCTAAGGTCAGATCACACATCCTTGGTACTTCTCATTCCCGACTCAACAATTTATAATAGAAAATAATCACATAACCAATGGCTAACCAATGAAATATAGTGAAAATCAATAATCGAAATGCAGACAATAAACTGTACTCGCCTATGGTCCTCTGCTGGTGAAACCGACAATCTGAACCACTAAATGTGCCCCAATAGTCAAAACCCGTACAACAGTCCCCGAAAGCTGAAATAAACATTACTAATGTTCTCAGAATAGTCAAAATAGCTAGGATTGCCTGTCCTTAAGTCCAATTCTGGATATAAGGGTAAAACGGTAATTTTGGGTCAAAATGGTGTCCGCCGTCGAACCCGCTTTGCACCGAAAAGCGTGCCAGAGTCAATGGCCTTTAAAGTCGTCAAACTACATGTCTACGGATTCAGTTTTTCGATACGAACCCAACCGTATGTCCTAAGTTGGATTTCGGCGGGCCGTACAAAAAATCGCCCGTTGAGTCGGACCGTGGGGCCCGCAAAACGACGTTCCGATTCAACGGTCTCAGAATTGGACCAAACTTGGCGTACAGGACCAGAAAAATGATACGGTCCTGCTGGCACAAGTTTCCTCTCGATCTGACGAGTGTGCACAAAGTAATTGAGAAATTTACATAGAGGCCGATACGGTGAATTTCGACGGATACGCATCAAATTCATCGCGCACACGCGACCAATTTGAATTCTGCCAAAGCCTACACAACCACGAAGTCGTTACGCAGCTTTCGATGCTTTCGGTTCGCGACCAAGTCTCCCGGTTTGGCGGAACGCACGTCGTATCGAGGGTTTCAAAATTTCTAAACTGTTTTTTTACGTAGATAATTTCTCAACTTTGAAAACTGATTTCTCTGCATATAATTAATGAAATTCGAAAATAAAACATAGGTTGCGAAGTCCTATATGTGTTCTAAAACTTTGTTTAGGTGGAATTTCTAAACTGGCACTGGATTGATCGGAATGGATCTCCCAATGTGGGTTCATGGACTGGTTTGGTTCCCTATTTTGAACAGGTTTTTGGCCACGTTTGGCGTCGTTTTGCCGACAACTTAGGACATCTAGATACGACGTAATGGAAGCAATCTAAAGTGATATATATAGGCTACATACCCGAGAAGAGAGATCCGAAAACGATTGAGTGCGTGCGAAGGAATCCCGCGACGAAGTCGCTCTCGCAGCCCGCTACTGCTGCTGTCGCTGTCCTGTGCGACCCTGCGCGCGCGCGGTCCAGCGCAGCCACGGCGGCTTGGCCGGCCGCCGGCTAAGCCCAGGCGCGCGCACGGCGGTACTGGTGCCGGGATCGCTTGTGGTGGTGCGGGGGTCGCGGCGTTCGTTAGGGTTTAGGTTTTTCTACCGCTCCTTCTCGATTTCTCTATATACCTATATAACTATCGGGTTAAGGCTGAGCGGGGAAGTTTGGCTCGGTTAAGGATTTCTGCTGTGGGGTTGTTTGAGTTGGGCCAGGTTCTGTTATGGGTAGCTGCTGGGTTGGGCTCGGCCCACTGGCCTGTTGGGGTTTTGTTTTATTTATTTCTTGTTTCCTTTTCCTATATGTAAATGATTTACATATATATATATATATATATATATATATATTATATATATATATATATAAATCATTTATATATATATATATATATATATATATATATATATATATATATATATATATATATATATACATACATATATGTATATATATATACACATACACACATGTACACTTATATATTTATATATATATATACACATACTCACGTATATTTATATACACATTTATACGTATATAATTATATAACTATATATAAATATACTTTATCACATTTATCTGACAAATAATATAACTCGTAAAATAATAATATTAAATAACAATCTCAATAAAATAAATAATAATAATAATAATAATAATAATAACGGAATATAATAAACCAATAATGATGTAAATATCATTAGACATCCAATTATATAGTCTAATACCACATTAGCTACGAGAATTATATATATATTTAATATCCAAAAAAATAGAAAATACTTTCTGTATTATGAAATAAGCTGCAATTGTATATACATCTATATATCTACATAGACATCGTTGGTCGCAATGCATGACTACATGGGCTTGGCATCAGTTCGGGTCCAGTCCAGACTGGTTTGGTACAACCGGGTCTTCCACAAGTCAATAAACCTTAATAATAAATAATTAAATAATAAATAAAATCTTCGGTAAGGGTTAAGTCGCAACTTGGCCTGGTTTTCCTAGTTAGGACATCACTATTGCTCGGCTTTTCCTATCAGGGCTAACATACTAGTCAAAGTACGCCAATGCACTATCCGTGCCACGATTCCCAGTCGTCTTGTACTCCAAAACTCCACTATGACTAAAATCATCTACCGTAAAAATATTAATTAAATAATTATTTATAAAACTCTAAAATCACCATTAAATTCAAATAAATAAATAAATAAAATATATATTATCAAAGTTCTGGGAAGAGGGGCTACATGCATGCACGACTTACCCATACTTACCGTCCGGCCTTCCCTGTGCAAAGTAAACCAAGTTAGACAACAGTTCACATATTTTAACTTAACATGATTCACGTAAGCATTCAGTGTCAAGGGCGTGTTCCTGCCTCAGATTCTAGCGCGTCGTAGGCGTGTGTTCTTTTAACTCGTTTGCATGAAGTACTCTTTGTCATTTGGTGTGATACATTTCTAGCCGTTCCGTAGGCGCTTATTCATTTAACTTAGACTACTTTGATTTCAATGCAAGGACTTGCATGTGGATAGCCACCAGCAAAGCCCACTTAATCTATATGCACCGATCGCTGGCATCACAAGCCATTTGGACATATTCTCCTTTGGTATTTCTCAACTTAGCGTAGGGTGATGGCTGGTACACCCCGTTAAGTCTCTTGAAATACCCTGCACTTACGTCTCTTGGGTGCCCAAGCCCGCATCCAGGCAGCCCGTAAGCCCCGTTTTGATTCTGCCTAGGCCGGCCACGGTATACCCCTCACAATGCCCGTGCCGCAGAATCCTTCCACTACACGGCCACGGTATACCCCCCATCGCCCGTGCCGTTTGTCCACGACCATTTCGTATTATCCTGTCATTTTACTTAACGGCTATCTCCGAGTCGTAGGCTAACCCTTAGCCATAATACGTTATCGACCAGGTTGGCGTCCGTGCAGCGCGGGTAGTGAGCCCCGTTACACGTGCCCGTCACACCTGTCGCTAACCACTCTTTCCTTTCTTATCTTTCATGTGTTCTTTCTTTTCTTTCTTACTTTCACTTGTTCGTTCGTTCATTGATCCATTCACGTATTCATTCATTCATTCATTCGTTGATTCATTCATTCATTCGTTACGCAACTCCCAGTACGGGAGTCGCTATGGCGACCCATCGGTTCCATAGTCTTTCAATGTTGCTATACTCTACTCGGAACGACTATGTTGATAGTCTTCCCATTTTATTGTTGTAAACCATTCATTGTTTCATTGTTGAACGCATAAGAAAACTTGCATGTGAGCTTATGCCTTAGCACGAGCGTAGAGCACGGTACGAGAGTTTATATATTTGCCGAGTTCTTTTTCATGTTCTAAACAAGCATACAAGATGGGATTATTCCCTTAGCTAGGTGCGTTGAGTCATTTATTAGCATACACGGTGTTATCGCCTAGCGATTCTCGTGATAGTGTCCGTATTGTTATGTGTCTAGGCTAAGCAAAGACGGGTTCATCGGAGCCACCCACCTTAGCGATGTTCGCATCGGCCGAGTGATACTCCGAGCGCGCCTCTGAAACTCTAAGTCTGGATTCATCTTGACGGGCCAATGTAAGCCTTGCATCGATTCTTCATCAGGTCGATGCCAATTCTTCGGGTCGACGGCTCGTTTGAGTCGTTGCACTTGCCGTTTGAATCGGCGTTCCGCTAGGGCGGAGCGGGTCATTACATAATACACCACTCAAAATAAGTTTCATCCTCGAGACTTCCTGAGTGCAGGTCATCCTACCATTCCTTAACTCGTGTCATCGTGTTTCTTAGACAATCCCTATCGCATGGCTTTACCGCACGATGGCACCGAACTATACTCGATACCTTTCCAAGTCCCATGTCTCCATACGTTGGGTCGAGTTTTATTGAATAACTTTTTATTCATTTTAGAGTTGATGGTACTTATTCAATTCAAGTGTTTCTTCATCTTGGTTGCTATTTCTTCGTGTCATGGGACTGAAATGGTCGCACGAGGCACGTTGTAATTTGTCAAATGCGAGGGTCGTAGGCTGAGGCAAACTCACTTTCGTTTATCTCGGTCATCGAGATGACCAGATTTGCTTCTCAAGCGTTTTTGTCCACGAAATCAGTATGATTTCTTCTTGGCGGGGTCGACCAAGTCTAAGTAACTTCCGTCCAATTCAAGACTAAGTATTGCACTATCGTCGAGCATATCTTCCTATCAATGGTTCAATTCGTTATACCAACTTTTACTTTCACGATATCTATTCCATATTATTCGCTTGTTTAGGGCCAATCTTGGTGTCGTTCACGCACACTCCGCTCACACGTTTCTTCGATTCCGAGCCACGCTCGTACTAGTATCATTCATTTCTTTTAACACGATTCCAAGTTCTCGACACTCTTCTATTCCTCAAGTCTCGTTTGGAATTCAATGTGTCACTTGGTTAGATCGTGCACGCATTCCAGGCGTCCCCAAAATACATGCATTCACCAAACCGCGTGATAGAGAATTCCTCATTCTCACTCGAGTCGTATCGTGCACATACTCCGGTGTCCCTGAAATATATGCATGTCAGCCGAGTCTCGTGAGCAGGGTTTCCTATATTCGTGATTCATGCTATCCATTCATGCCAATCCTTAAGATCAATCTTTCGATTGCTAACAATTGAAACAGGGCATCTCGCCTAACCGCTAGGCTATTTCTTTTCGAGGCTAAGTCAATGTCAGGATTGGAATCATAGTTTCCCAACAATAATGCCAACACTGACCCCAATCCTAGGGTCAAACCAAACTCGGTAGTACGGGGGGTTTTCTACCCAAGCTCGCATCACTCAGATTTCTAAACATCGAGCATGATCACCTATTCGTATCAATATATTCGTTGCGCATATTCAAATCCATTCAAATCACCCAATCGACATACTTTACATATCCATTCTAACCAATTCATGTATTCGATCACGAGGTCATCCAGCTCGACAATACATTGCGTCCCAATCTTATGCGAGTCCGATCATCCACGGTGGTTCATGAATCACCATGCAACGCTCCCGCGGAATAATCATTCTCATCGGGACGTAACTCTTGTTTGAGTTTAGACTAACTCATTCTCGATACGCGGATTGGACTTACTCAATCCTCAAGTTCAATCATCAAACACACTGATTCATTCTCGAGTTTACCTTCGTGTCAAACCACAAGTCGAAACAATCAAATTGCCACGCCATCTAAGTTCAATCACTCCCGCTGTATGAATCACCATATCAGCGCTGGAGTGATCGTCCAAATCCGACGTGACGCATGTGCGACGCTGGAGTTGCGCTCGTATAAGACAAGAACGTCAACGTTGTGGTTGTCAACGAAGCAAATCCAAGCATTCTTATTTTCATCCAAGCCAATTCAATTCGACAGTCTGACCGTCATGCGTTCAACTAGAAAATCCTCGAGCCAAGTCTATCTTTTCCTCGACACATTTTTAACATCCCAAGTATAGCATCCAACAGAACAATGACATTTGCACGATCGTCATTTGCCGAGTCAGAGTACCCCCGAGTTATCGTATATCGATCTTTGATACGCCTCAATACCATCGACGATATGCGTAACCTGACGATCTTCCTTTGCATCCGATTTCGAGTCGTACGTTGATGCTGTTGTCCGAGTTGGATATTCCACAATTTTATTTAATATTCAAGATCAAGTTCAACTGCTATTCCTCAAGCTAGTTTCAAGATCGTTTGCTCAAACTCAAGTCACAATTTATTTGAATCAATCCGAAATCGTACGCGCGATCCTCTAAGTTTCCTCGATCAAGACCATTCATTTTTATTCGTCGTTCCGAACCATTTTCTAACTCGCGTTGCCCATTGACAAGTTGTCCAGCGACATCTCATTCGGGAATTTTGAAGTCACGGCCAACTAAGCGTGACACGTTCTAAGGCTTTGCGCGATCGCATCGCTTGCCGACATACTCTTACGATCCGTAAATCCTTTAGTCTCGCTCGAACAATTTCTATGACGTCCATACACCACTCAGGATTCGAGCCACTCGACTAGTCGTCGACACTCATTCTTATTCTTCTCCGAACCTATCACATACACCACTCGGATTCAAGCCATACGATCTAGTCCTCAATCACGTTCGCATCATGCGCTAAGACATCCTTCAGATTCGTTCGACGAATCTCTAGCGTAATCGCTCACGTCGCCTCGACGTACTAAGTCGTTCGTACTAATCCTCAAAATCCAAGCCAATCTTTTGGGTATGCCTAAGCGTTAACTCGATAGCGTTCCTATCGATAGACACTCAAAGTGTATCTCCATTCTCGATCGAGCGATGCTTGATATCGCTCGCAACCCGATTGCATCCAAAAGTCGAGGTGCACGACACGCGACACAACTTAGCCAGAAGGTCGTGTGCATAGCTATCCCGTGTAGACTATATTCGAGTTTGCACGCTCACTTATTCTCGTTCGAGCGATAACCGATCTCGCTCGCATCTCGTTTGTACCGGAAGGTCTAGGTGCGCGATACTCCGCACAACTTAGCCAAAAGGCTGCGTGTATAATCATCCTGTTCGAACTATACTCCGGTTTCGTGTACTTCGTTTTCTATTGTCAGCGTAAGTTTATTCAAGCACGCACTGCGTTTGCTAACTCTTAGCATCGGTTCCTTCCAACTCAAGTTCGTCATGGTGGCACAAAGGCCTTCGCCTATCGATCCCGTCCAACCGAGTACCCGTACGAGCTTTAGAAAATAGTTAGACTTATTGTATGGAACATCCCAAGGCACAATGAGAGAGAGCGTACACTTCTTTTTCCAACGACGAGCTTTCAAAACTGAGAAATCGACGTGAAGTCCAAGGACGTAAAGCCGTGCTCTGATACCAATCTGTTACGCCCTGCTCCCATAAGAGCGATGCTCCTCGCTAAGGCATGATGCCGTACGGGCCTAGGTTACGCCCATGCAAGGCCAAGTCCAGAAACGGCCGATTTGAGCTAGGCCACAGAGTCGCAGAGAGTGTCCCCATTTACAGCAGAAAGTAAATGAACACAAGTAGAAGCGAATTCAAACACTTTTATTGATATTCAAGAAGTTTACAAGCGACGCTAGGCCGATATTACAAATCGTTCAAGCTCTCTCTCTGAAACATAAAAGGCGTGCCAAGTGGCTTACAAGATGGAATGATACATGGCGATGTTTCGATACATTATGTCCTGTATATGGCGCATCAGGTCCTTGCAACGCTCCAAGGCTCGAGAGATAGCTCCGCGCCTTAGCACGTTCGAGGGAAGCTCTGCACCCGATGACGTCTCCTGCATCCTGCAAGCAGACTGTGGGGTTATCAGTACATTGTTATACACTGGTGGGGAGGCTAGCTCGCCCACAATGCTATCATTACCAAACACGTTCTAATTTTATTTGTGCTTCTCTATCATTCATTGTCTTTCTAATCTTGCCTTAGGATCATTTTCATGGCATATCTTATAGCCTATCTCGTGTTGCCGAATACAAGTGTCACATGGAAATACATACACGACTTACCCATACTTACCGTCCGGCCTTCCCTGTCCAAAGTAAACCAAGTTAGACAACAGTTCACATATTTTAACTTAACATGATTCACGTAAGCATTCAGTGTTAAGGGCGTGTTACTGCCTCAGATTCTAGCGCATCGTAGGCGTGTGTTCTTTTAACTCGTTTGCATGAAGTACTCTTTGTCATTTGGTGTGATGCATTTTAAGCCGTTCCGTAGGCGCTTATTCATTTAACTTAGACTACTTTGATTTCAATGCAAGGACTTGCATGTGGATAGCCACCAGCAAAGCCCACTTAATCTATATGCACCGGTCGCTGGCATCATAAGCCATTTGGACATATTCTCCCTTGGTATTTTTCAACTTAGCGTAGGGTGATGGCTGGTACACCCCGTTAAGTCTCTTAAAATACCCTGCACTTACGTCTCCCGGGTGCCCAAGCCCGCACCCAGGCAGCCCGTAAGCCCCGTTTTGATTCTGCCTAGGCCGGCCACGGTATACCCCTCACAACGCCCGTGTCGCAGAATTCTTCCACTATACGGCCACGGTATACCCCCCCATCGTCCGTGCCGTTTGTCCACGACCATTTCGTATTATCCTGTCATTTTACTTAACGGCTATCTCCGAGCCGTAGGCTAACCCTTAGCCATAATGCGTTATCGACCAGGTTGGCGTCCGTGCAGCGCAGGTAGCGAGCCCCGTTGCACGTGCCCGTCACACCTGTCGCTAACCACTCTTTCCTTTCTTATCTTTCATGTGTTCTTTCTTTTCTTTCTTACTTTCACTTTTTCGTTCGTTCATTGATCCATTCACGTATTCGTTCATTCATTTATTCATTCATTCGTTGATTCATTCATTCATTCGTTACACAACTCCCAGTGTGGGAGTCGCCATGGCGATCCATCGGTCCCATAGTCTTTCAATGTTGCTATACTCTACTCGGAACGACTATGTTGATAGTCTTCCCATTTCATTGTTGTAAGCCATTCATTGTTTCATTGTTGAACGCATAAGGAAACTTGCATGTGAGCTTGTGCCTTAGCACGAGCTTAGAGCGCGGTACGAGAGTTTCTATATTTGTCGAATTCTTTTCCATGTTCTAAACAAGCATACAAGATGGGATTATTCCCTTAGCTAGGTGCATTGAGTCATTTATTAGCATACACGGTGTTATCGTCTAGCAATTCACGTGATAGTGTCCGTATTGTTATGTGTCTAGGCTAAGCAAAGACGGGTTCATCGGAGCCACCCACCTTAGCGATGTTCGCATCGGCCGAGCGATACTCCGAGCGCGCCTCTGAAACTTTAAGTCTGGATTCATCTTGACGGGCCAATGTAAGCCTTGCATCGATTCTTCATCAGGTCGATGCCAACTCTTCGGGTTGACGGCTCGTTTGAGTCGTTGCACTTGCCGTTTGAATCGGCGTTCCGCTAGGGCAAAGCGGGTCGTTACATAGACTCTACGACCCAGTGGAAAGAAAGCTCTACAGAAGCAGTGACATAGTATTCGTCGAGGATCAGACCATGACCAACACTCAGGATTCTGAGACGCCTTCTGAGGCTGAGGAATTGCCTGAGTTAGAGTCATTTCGCTTTGAACAGTTTCCAGAGGACATCGCAGAAGATCCAGTTATGGAGGAGCCAGTACATGGAGTTGCTCCTAAACTTGATCATCAGCCTACTGATGGTGGTCAAGGTGTCCCTCAGGAGGATGAACATGCCGGAGAGACAGTTTCTGAAGGGGAGAAGGCTGTTGGTATACAGCCAGCACCAGTGGCTCTATTGAGAAGGAGCGACAGAGAGCGTCGACCATCTACGAGATACTCACCGAGTGAGTATGTGCTACTGACTGACGGAAGAGAGCCCGAAAGCTTTGCAGAGGCTATGGAAGACGAACAAAGACAGGAGTGGATGCAGGCTATGCAGGAGGAGATGGATTCCTTGCATGTAAATTCTACTTACGAGCTGGTGCGATTGCCAAAGGACAATAAGGCTTTGAAGAATCGATGGGTGTTTAGAGTGAAGCAGACGAATGATACTGCTCGTCCTCGATACAAAGCGAGGCTGGTAGTTAAAGGCTACGGTCTGCGGAAAAGCGTAGATTATGATGAGATCTTTTTGCCAATTGTCAAACAGTCGTCTATTCGGGTGGTGCTAGCATTGGCGGCCAGTTTCGACTTGGAGGTCGAGCAGATGGACGTGAAGACGATATTTCTCTACGATGATCTTGAGGAGGAGTTATACATGGAGAAGCCAGAGGGATTCTGTGAGAAAGGCAAGTCATATTTGGTCTGCCGGTTGAGGAAGAGCTTGTATGGTCTGAAGCAGGCTCCGAGGCAGTGGTACAGGAAGTTCGAGTCGTTTATGGGGAAGCATGTTATGCACGGACGACGTCAGACCATTGTGTATTTGTGAGGTACTTTGCCGATGATGATTTTATCATTTTATTGTACTATGTTGATGACATGCTGTTAGTGGGTTGGAATGCCACTAGGATAGCGGGATTGAAGCGCCAACTGGGCGCATCCTTCTCTATGAAGGATTTGGGCGCAACAAAGTCTATTCTTGGGATGGAGATCAGCCGAAAGAGAGAGAGAGAGAGAGAGAGAGAGAGAGTCCAAGCTGCTACACTTGTCCCAAAAGAAGTACATTCATCAGGTACTTCAGCGTTTCGGGATGGACGGGTCAAAGAAAGTGAGTTGTCCCCTTGCGGCCCACTTTAAACTCACTGAGGAGCAGTGTCCATCTATCGAGGACGAAAAAGAAGATATGGAGCGGGTTCCATATGCCTCAGCTGTAGGAAGCCTTATGTATGCTATGGTATGTACGAGGCCAGACATCGTTCATGCAGTTGGCACAGTGTAAAACCTCTAAATTTCTACCTTTTTTATTTTAATTTTTGGTACTGATTTAAAATTTTGTATTGTACGTCGCGTAGTCGTATTTTACGTCGCACATGTTTCACTTAACAAAATGCCTGGAAATCAGATTTTGAAAATAAAATGAGAAAAAGTACAAGAAGTACAAATTTGATTCTGGAAAGTATTGCTATGGAAGTCTGATCTGTAAATGATCACTTTGTTCCTTGGACCATACGATGATGATGAAGATCACTGCTAGAAGATGAACAGTTGGAAGAACTAAGTCACCAGAAAGGTATCGACACACTTGGGCACTGATGGCGAGGCCGAATGCTTTCCTGCTTTGCTTCACTCTATTCTGGAAGAAAAGTTGAAGAAGAATGCTCCGAAAAATCAAAGTCTCTGGGCTCTGATCTCTATGTATTCTCTCCTCTCTCTCTCTGTCTGTGTTATATGAAAAAAATCAGTCTATTTATAGACTTGGCTTCTTGTGCGTAAAAACTCAGCAAAAGTTCCATCTTTACACTAATAACTGCCATCCATGACCGAAGTCACCCTCTGCATACGTTGACACGTGTCCCATCATTTCAATAAGAATAGGATGCACGTACACACGTTCTTCGAGATGTGTGGCATGAAAGCCATGTAGGCAAACCACGTTCCAAATTGGTGAAGAAGAATAGGGCGTAAAAACAACCCAAAATACTCTGAGCGTAAAGTAGTAGACTAGGCGTACAATAGCCCTGACGTGGACTTCCCGCGTAAAGTGGTTGTTAAACAACCTTGAGCGTAAAGTAGCCCAAATAAACTTTATGCACACGTCAACTTTTGAGCATAAAAACTCATACAGTCTCCATGCGTAAAAGAAGTCATACTGTGAGCGTAAAATAGCTCAGTCCACATACTAAACGACAACATTGGTCTCTGTGTAAAACAAATCCCTTTGAATTCTGTGATATATGTCATCATTAAATCTTCATGTCAGACTTTGCATTAAATGCAAGACTTGACAGCTTTGTCCAGCGTAAAGTGGTTAGCCTGTCTTAGGCGTAAAACCATTAGCTTGACCCTGGCGTAAAACCATTGGCTTGACCCTGGCGTAAAGTGGTTAGCCTGTAACAATAGATCATGTTGAGTGGAATGTTTCTATCTCTTTGACTTATTCCATGAAGCATTTTTTACGCTCCTATAAGACCCCCTTCAAAGTTTTCAAATATCTTCAAAATTTGAAACACTTTGAATGGAAGCGTAAAAGTCGAGATTTGATCAGTCAGCGTAAAATTTGGGAAATAGTGCCGGTCAATACTTAACCGTCATAATGAATTTCCTCTCGAAACTTTCGAATGCTTCTTCATCTTTCCGAGTTTGCATTAATAATGATCAGTTTTCCATAAGGAATATGAAGAGTTGATTTGGTTGTGTATATAAGGAGAAGTCCTTCATTCTTGCTTCTCATCCTTATACTATCATGGCACCAAAGAAAGAAATTAACAAGGAAGAGGCTCCGAGCTCAAGGGTTGATATAGAGATAGAGGTTGAGCGGGCACGCAACTTTATAGAGTGCTTTGGACTGACTCCAGCAGTCTTTGGACGTATAAATGGTGGTCCCCCAACTGCGTATGAAGGATCAGGTGATGCAGATGATTTCTTAATCTGATGCGTCGTTCCGGGATCCGCAACATGCACGAGTTAGATGCCTCCCTTCGTCAGCCCAACGAAGGAGAGAAAAAAAAAATAATGTTTTACATAGAAGTGTCGTATATGTGTTATGACTCTTCAACTTATCTGTAGGGGCCTACTCCCCTTTTTATAAATAAAATCTTGATATTGATCTCATCTGTTGGTATATATAGAATTGTTCTATATCTCCTTTAACTGCATTTATGGTTGTTCATTCCCAAGAGAAACAAAACAACACGTGGCATCTGCCTTGTGGTCACGAGCGCCTTTTTAGTAGGATCTTTCCCGAAATAGACTCATGCCAACCATTTCTTCAACCCTTATAAATAGCTGAGTTAAAGAATGTTTTATACATTCTCATTCTCATTCTTTCGAAGATAACTTTTTGCAATATTTCATTCTCTAACAAGAGATTGATAATGACGATGCTTTCCGATGCCGTCTCTCTGTACGCCCGGTAGCTCTTTGCAAGATTTCACTCTCCAACAAATGATGATGCTTTTCGATGCCGTCTCTCTGTACGTCCGATCACCAGACGTTGATTCAACCACTCCTAGAGCCGAATCATTTGACCTTAATGGTAAGTTCGATTTGTAAATCAATCGTCTGCTTTTGAACTTTTTGTTGAAAAACAGATGCCGATCTTTTAAACGAGCGCAAATCCTTAACAGATGTGGAGCATTGTATGTAAAACATTGGCGTAAACCTGGCATGAAAACCTTAGGTGTAAAGCCTTGTTACACGTAAAACATTGGCGTAAAATCTTGTAGATTAAGTGCACACGAATCACTGGCGTAAAAGCCTAGTTGCACGTAAACATTGGCGTAAAACCTCGTGGATTAGGTGCACATGAATCACCGACGTAAAAATGCCTTGTTGAATGAGGTGCGCGAGCATCAGTCTTTAACTGACCAGTAAGTGGCTGATGATTTTTTCTCTGTTGTTTTCTACAGAAGCTTGGCTGAAGAACTTTTCCAGAACCGGTATTGGCGACTTTGACGCTGTGAGGAGCATTCTTCTGACATCAACATCAGGGAGCTCATGCGCTTTTGACGCGCAAATCAAACAACTCAGAACTTTTCGTGGGATAAAAGGGTCTTCCTCAGATGGTAGGAAGAGCCTTTATATACGGAAAGTTGGATGGTGGAGTCAACTCTATCCCAAAAAATTGGGTAGTAGAGTTCCTTTCACGGCAGAACTAGGAATCGTATCCCAATGCTGGATACATTCCTATCTCCTCTGAAAGGCCGCCACTTCTCCACCAATTGTATTGGCAGCAACACGTCTTCGGGCTGCCATACTCTGGGATTCTCCTCTCGTCTGAGAGAGAAGACCAGAGTTTGATTCCTTCTATTCTGGTCGCCATTGAGGCTCAGACAATAAGGAATTGACACCAACAACGAATCCGATGAAGAAGATCCAAAGAAGAAATAGATCTCGATTAGGTCATCGTTGTTGTATAGAATAAAAATCCAAGATGTAATAGATTTCCATTATGATTTGTAAGAAGGTCTAAGAAATGTAATAGACTTTTATGATGAAATGAGAATGGAAATGATGAATCTTCTATGCTCAATGATTTGTATCTATCCAGAAGAAATATGGACATGATAGATAATAAAGTCTTGTTTTCTGTTTAGAGTATACAATACTATCAGAGGTATTATGGACATGACAGCATGTAAGAACTCAAAGAAAAAGTAGATTAATATCTATGCAGAGGCCAAATGGATTTGATAGATAAGAAAAGCAAGTAGATTTAATATTTATTCAGAGGTAATATGGACATGATAAATAAGAAATCCAACTTTTTAATCAACAGATAGAAGATCAAAATTTCTCTCCGAAGAGACGAGTAATCAGCTTAACCAAACCTTGGTAGCTGGGGATTAAGAAGACAGATGTCATTGAGGATATATGCCAATATGAAATGAACCGACATATCTTTCGGGAAAAGAAAAAAGGTTAATTCAATTCCATAATTAAATGGATGAATCTGATATAATGAACGGACAGGCCTTTTCGAGAATGAACAGTTGTTTTCAAAAGACTGGTTCATTATTAGATCTCTCCTATAAATAGGTGAGAACTCTTTGTTACATTTTATTCTTATTTCCACTCTTCTATCGGAGATGTCTTCCATGGACGTGCAGCAAAAGAATGAAGTCTCCAAGAAGGTTGAGGACGTCATCGAGACGCACCCCATTGAGCTAACTGTATCAAGCTCAACCGAAGTAGGCGAAAGTTCTTCTACTCCCAAGCCACCACAAGACATCTTTGCTTTCTTAGTAGAGCCAGGGAAAACTCCTGAAAAAGAAGCGCTGAGGATGGCTGCCTGCAGGTTTTTTATGAACTCAGGCAATGATGCCTTCGAAGCATTGGCTGACTATGTATTCAATAAGGCAGGCAGTGGTCCTCGTCCTTAATCCTTTATTTAGAATAAAAATAAAAATAAAAAGAAATTTTATTTTCATTCTCTTTTTTTTATACATAGTACTTCTTAAGAAATTTGCCATTGATTGGCATCATGAGTAAATCTCTATTGGGCTTTGATAACCGATAGGCGCCATTAGAAAACACGGTCTCAATTACATAAGGACCTTCCCATTTCGCTTGGAATTTTCCTTTGCTTTTGTGAGTCATAATCATCGATCTTCGAACGGCTAATACCAACTCGCCAATCTTGAATACCCTCTCCTTAACTTTACGATTGAAAGTTCGAGATATACGGGCTTGATATAGCTCAATATGCTGTTGTGCTTGAAGACGCTTCTCGTCCAATCCTTCAAGTTCTTGGAGTCGTAAGCGATCATTGTTCTCTATAGTTAGCTCATTAGCAATAACTATTCGTAGAGATGGAATCTGGATTTCCAAGGGAAGAACAGCCTTACATCCATAAACCAATAAAAATGGTGTAAAACCAGTATGAGTCGGGACTGTTGTTCGATAAGCCCATAAACATTCTCCAAGTTTCTCATTCCAATTACATTTATTAGAAGAGACAAACTTTTTGAAAAGTTTAATGATCGTCTTATTGAAGGCTTCGGCTAAACCATTAGCAGCTGGATTATAAGCCGTAGAAGCCAGATTTTGAATTTGATTCTTATCACAGAACCGATAAAATGCCTGACTGGCAAATTGTGGACCATTATCATGAATTATTCATCGAGGAATCCCGAAGCGATAAATGACATGATGTTTGATGAAGCTGATCATATTAGATGTTTTAACTTCAGCAAGGGGGACTGCTTCTGCCCACTTAGAAAAGTAATCGATTATAGCTAATATGAACCGATGTCCTTTAACAAAAGGAGGGTTAATAGGACCAATGACATCCATACCCCAAGCTTCGAAGGGCCAGGAAGCTGCTGTAGGATGTAGAAATTTAGAAGGTTGGTGAATAAAGTCAGCATGAATCTGACATGCTTTACACCTTCTGGCGTAATCCATAACATCTGCTATCATGGAAGGCCAATAATACCCCATTCTTCGAATACGGTCCTGTAATTTCAGACCCGGTTGATGAGCACCACAGACGCCATCATGAGCCTCACGGAGTATCAGTTTAGCTTCACTTTCTGAGAGACAGCGCAGCAAGAGTCTATCATATGAGCGACGATATAACATATGTAAAGATGAATCATAATAGAATCGAAATGATCGTCTTTTAATTGATGCAGCTTCTTTTGGATCTTCAGGTAAAATTCCATGAACCGCGTAATCAATAAATGGAGTTCTCCAATCCCTTTGCTGAGAGCTTGATTCTGTAGTATAACTCTATTCAATATACAAATTATTCATGACACAGAATAAATCTCGGTCCAACAAAGTAATTGTATTTTGTCTTCGGATTGGAACAGCCAAGTCTGCAGCTAGACTAGCAAGAGCATCAGCCTCCACATTCTGAGAACGTGGTACGAATTCAATGAAGAATCCTTTGAATAAAAGGACCAATTCGACTACCACTTGATGATAAAGGATGAGATCAGGATTTCTGACTTCATAAGTCCCTCTAACCTGATTAACAATCAGCTGAGAATCTCCATAGGCTTTCAGGAATTTAATATCTAATTGTTTTACGACTTGGAGACCAATCAATAGAGCATTATATTCTGCTACATTATTGGAGCATGGTTCATTGAGAGAATAGGCACGATATATAACCATTTTGTCAGGAAAAACCAAGACGATTCCTACCCCAGAGATAATATTACCTTTAGGTCCAACCCGTGATGCTCCGTCAAAATATAATTGCCAAATATCATTTTTTAAAGTCATATTGCAATCCACAACTTCATCTGGAATGTCCTCATATAACTTTGATGTTTCAGGTATAGGATGAGCAGCTAAGAAATCAGCTAATGCTTGACCCTTCACTGATTTTTGAGGTATATAAACCATGTCATAAGGAGTGAGCAACATCGCCCAGGTAGCTAACCTAGAGTTAAGAATGCTCAGTTTTCTCATCAATACCCGAATGGGAATTATTCTGGAGATGACATGGATAGTCTGTCCTGTCACATAATGTCTTGTCTTTTGGACAACAAAAACCAAGGCCAGACATTCCTTTTCTACAGGAGTATATCTGTGTTCTGCTCCGACCATCATTCGGCTAAGATAATAAATCGCTTGTTCATGCCCTATATCACTTTTTTTGTGCAAGAAGAGCACCAAGTGAATGATCCAAAGCTCGAACATATAGCAAAAATGGTCTTCCTATCACTGGAGGTACCAAAACAGGGGATTTGTAAGGTATTGCTTGATGTCATTGAAGGCTTTCTGACACGTTTTATCCCAAACAAATGATACACCCTTCTTTAATAGATGGAAGAAAGGCTGGCATCTTCCAGAGAGATTGGATATGAATCTCCTGATACATGCAATGCGACCTTGGAAGCCACGGAGTTCTTTTAGATTGCGTGGAGGACGTATTTCAAGAATTGCTTTAACCTTATCAGGATCAACATGGATACCCTGAGAAGTAATGACAAATCCTAAAAACTTGCCACTGGAAACCCCTAAGAAAGACTTAGTAGGGTTCATTTTCAATTGATGTTGACGCATCAATTCAAATACTGTCTTCAAGTCTTGAATGTGATCACCTATCTATCGACTCTTAACAGTAATGTCATCTACATAACATTCTACTGTCTTCCGTAGATGTTCTTGAAAGATGTTGCTCATGGTCCGTTGATATGTGTCACCGGCGTTTTTAAGACCAAACGGCATCACCGTATAGCAGTAAACTCCAAGGCGTGTACGAAAAGCAGTATGCTTCTCATCTTCTGGATGCATCTTAATTTGATTATATCCTGAGAATCCGTCCATGAAAGACATGTATTCAAAACCACATATATTGTCTATCATGACATCAGTAATTGGAAGTGGAAATTCGTCTTTTGGACAAACTGCATTAAGATCTCGAAAATCTATGCAAACTCGAACTTTTCCGTTCTTCTTTATAACAGGAATAATGTTGGCAACCCAATCGGGGTGTTGTTCTTCACGAACAAAACCACACGTGATCAGCTTTTTGACTTCTACTTCAATTGCATCCATCATATCTGGTCGAAAATGCCATTGCTGTTGTTTTACAGGCTTAGCATTAGGAAGAATATTGAATTTATGAGTAGCAACTTTGGGATCTAGACCTGGCATATCCTCATAACTCCATGCAAAAATATCAATATATTTTTTGATTAGTTTTATCAATTCTTCCTTTTCATCTTCAGAAAGATTCTTACTGATGAATATTGGTTTGGGCGTAGTTCCATCTCCAACGTCAATCTGGACAATCTCATCCTTTGTAGGTGGTTGTCGTTGTTCAAAACGAAGTTTCCATTGAGTGTCCATCTGTTGAGCCCAAGGATCATTCTCAAACGGCTCGGATTCACCATCAATTTGAACCATGTAAGCTGAAAATATTTGCTCAGATTCATCATAATAGTCTCCTTTAATACACGAGGAGTGAGAAATATCAGATTCGATGAATTGGACTTCTTCTGAATCTGATGATTGTGAAGAGCTAGAAGAGAATTCTTCTTGTATATCGTTATTAAACATGTAGGACGGATCATATCCCAATCCATGACGAGTTTTCTGGTAAAACGGATCACCACATAATGGTAGTTGTCTACTTTTGCCTTGATTGAGACCTTGCATAGTCTTCAAATCATATCCCATGTTCTGGATAATTTTGAGAGATTGTTGACTATATCTGTCAATTCGAATTCTTCCTTTATCTTTCTCTCAAATCATCTGTCTGAGCAACAGAGATATTTCTAGCCATGCCAAACACAATTTGACGCTTGTTTTTTTATCAGACGGAACCACGAAATAATATTCTTTGTGACGTCTATAAGTTACACAAGCTTGCGATGAAGTGGCTACAGGAAGAAGATAGGGAGAAGATGTTAGAAACCTTTGAGCATAAGGTCCAACATCGACATGAGGAGGAAAATAATTTTCCTTATTGTCAATGTATAAGGTTTCCTCTGTGTCTATGTCGTCTTTATATTGATGACTTTGATTATCAGAAGATAAAGTCATTCTTTCAATAAACTTGACAGCCATATACTCGAAAAGAAAATCTTCATTGATATCAAAAAGTACAGAATGATCAATATTTACATTATTTACAATTTGACTGCTACGCTTCGAATTAATCACTAATGGACTATCATCCGTCTTCTGCGTAGATTTGCCAAGATTGACAAACAACGGAGGTTCTGGATCATTCGTACGAAATGTACGCCCTTTGACCCTGATCACAAGAGGTTGAACTTGGCTTTTAGTAGGAACTTTCACTGATTCCTCAGATGAAGCTTGAGTTCTTCCTTTAACCTTGATCATCAAAGGTTGATTGTTGACAGGTTGAGGTTGGATTCGCCCTTTGACTTTGATATTCAAAGGTTGCTCTTCTGGCAGATCTTCATTAATAGACTGATCTTCAGCAGATGATTGATCTTCAGCCATATCTGATATCTCTTTCACATGCTCTTGTTTGTAAAGCCTTGAGTCAGAAAAATAGGCTTCGACACCCTTGAAAGGATTGATATCAGCAAACTCAGTCTTCACAACTCCTTGGGAATCTACGTACTTGAAGCATTGGTGGAGAGTTGAAGGCACGATGTTATGCTCATGTAACCATGGTCTTCCAAGAAGAATATTGTTGGATACATCTGAGTTAATAACATAAAATGTTGCCATAGTTCAAAGATCACCAATCTGAATCTTCAGACGAATCTTCTCCAGTGGTTTGCTCTTTCCAGAGTTGAAACCAACTATTGTGGTACTAGTGTAAGTCAGATCACTAGTAGGAATCCTCAATGGTCTTAGCATACTTTGAAGAATTATGCTAATGGAAGACCCAGGATCAATATAAATTCTGTCAACTTCAATGGATTCAATATACCCAGTGTAGCACAAAGGCCTGTCATGCTTGTTATGCTTCAATAGTATATCTTCTTGTGTAAAGGTGATGTTGGGAATCACGTCCATCACACTATGACATTGTGGGCATGACACTGGTATATTGTCAGGAGTCTTGAGTTGAGCTAAGCAGGAATCAGCTTGCAGCAAAGCTTCACTCAAAGTTTTGCGACTTTCTTTAGAAAGGCGAAGCAACTCGAAGATAGATAATCTAGCCGGAGTATTAGCTAACTGGGCTAGAATGTCAAATTTATAGGGTTTTTATTACCACCCCCTGACTGGAAGTAGACTTCAACGGGACGTCGAAGCGTACCGCTTTCTGTTTCCCCTTTTCAACCGCAGCAGGAGCAAGAGACGGTTGAGTTGATGGTGTTTCAACATTCTCAGCTTCTTTGGAGGATCTCTCATAATCTTTGTGGTACTCTTTTCCAGATCTTGTACCAGCAAAAGTTTTTTCTTCAGACTCAGAAGAAGGAAGTACCATATTGCAGGATTTAATCTTCCTTTCCTTAGCCTTCTTCTTGTGAGGATTGTTATGAGGAACCTCAGAACCCAATCCAACAGTGGATTTTTGACTTTGAATTTGTAAAGGAAGTCGTATTCCTTTATCATAATTCAAACCTTCTGCCTTTTGAAAGTCATAACCCATCTTCTTCATGAGAATGACAGATTGCTGACTGTACAAGTGAGTAGGCAGTGGACTTTCAACAGGTGGTTCTATAGAGGAAGAAGAAGAGATCTCTGTAACTACAGGAGAATAAGGAATAAACGTCTCTGTAGCTACGGAAGAAAAAGTATTCGGGATACGAGAAAAAATCCCTGTGGAAGCTTTTTCATAAGCAGCGAAGACTTGTTGTGCCCTGTATAAGGGAACACTATTCATGGCTAGCCACTATTGATGAGTAAGCTTGAGCTTGGCAGGAGGAGCCAGACTTGGAGGACATATGTTCAATCCTCTCAGTCTATCTTCCAAAGGAATGCCATCCCATAGATGATCCAAATCATCAGGATCTGGAATAAAATGAGAAATCATGTTGCAGGTTTTGTCTTTCTTACCTTTCTTAGATTTTGAAGTTTTACCTTCATCTTCCATTTCAGGTACTAAGTCAGGATGTACCCACATAATTTCACCATTCTTTAATGTAAGAGGCAACAATCCTTTATTTTCCTTCCTGGCAGGCGGGATATTCACAATCTTCATTATCGCCTTCAAAATTGGAACAATTCCATCTGATATTTGTTGTGGAGGAAAATCTCCAAATTGAAGAGAAACCATATTGGTTGTAACCGTATGGTCATCATTGGTTAAAGCGATAGCACCGCCATTTATCAGCTCTTAGATTTTCTTCTTCAAGACATAGCAAGCATTGGTAGGATGATTAATGTATCTATGATAGATACAATATTTAGGATTGTCAGTCAGATTCACCTCATTAGGCCTCTTTGGCTCCGGGATTTGGAGTTTACCACTCTACACCAGACATTGGAATATCCCTGGGATATCACTTTCGTCAAAAGAGTATTCTTCTTTTGGCCTGGAAGATTCCTGATTATTCGGCGTCCTTTTATTCTTGGAAAGATTGACCATAAGAGTGTCTTTGACTTTCATATTACGATTGTCGGAATTATTACCAGGATTACTTTTCTTTCCTTTATCTTCAGAGGCAAAAATCATCCCATGTTCACGAGCTAACCTACCATTGGTCTCGACAGAAACTGCTGCTATGATAAACGAAGCCCAATCTGTGAATTGGGAACCCGTGAAGACAACGATGGATGGTCGCAGATTCATCTTGCATGTATCAATCAGCGCTGAATCTGGTATACCAGGGGGCATCTTTAAAGTCGCCTGTCGGAAACGTTCAATGAACGTCCGAGTATCTTCTTTCTCCTTTTGCTTGATTTCTATTAAGGAGGACATGTTCATGTCCATACCTCCTTCATAGAAACGGGAGAGAAACATTGTCTTAAATTCGTCAAAAGACGAAATACAATTGTCGGGTAAACTATGATACCAGTCGTAAGCTGAACCCGTCAAGCATCCAATGAATACTCTAGTAAGAAGAGCATCATTTTTCTGCAAATGTACAGTCATAATATCAAAGTAATTGATATACTGACTAGGAGAAGCCTTTCCATCAAACAATACCATTGACTGTGGCTTGAATTTCGGTGGAAAGGGTACATCATTCCAATGAGGAGGATAAGGTTGCTTAATCCCTAACCTCTGGAATTGATCCTTTTGCTTCAAAACTTCAAACTGTGCTTTGAGCTCACGTACTGCTTGAATGGCTTCGCTGGTTTGTGGAAGCACATTTGATTAAAAAGTTGTTGGTTGTACCGTAATCCCCACCGGAGATGGTACATCTTCTGGAATGATAGGATCTGGAGATGCAGAATTTTGGTTAACAGCAGGCTCTTGGATATTCAAAGGTATATCAACCCCTTGGCTATCTTGAGTTGGTACTGCTGCCTGAACCAGTGTTACAATTGCTGGTTGAGCAGTTTGCTGAGCCGTTATTATCTGGTGCATGCTTTACATCATGTTAGCATGTCTTTCAATGATTGTTCAACGGCAGTGAGACGTTGTTCTGTATTAACAGATGACGTCTCTGGTTCATCTCCAATAGCGTAGGATTCAACCTCTCTTGAAGATACAGAAGGATTAGTATAGAAGTATGAATCAACACTATCAGTTTCGGACTCAAGAGATTGAGTACCCCCAGCTTCAGAATCAGAAGTCTGTAATTGTCTTTGTCTTCTTGATCGAGTATTCTGATATACTCCTTCAAAAGAATCAAGAAGTCTGTTGAATTGTTGTTGACCTGGGGTTTGGAACGTGTTCCGTCTAGGACGTCGTCTTCTGTTGGTGTGAGATGCCATGTTAACTGATGCATATGACAACTCATCAGCTTGTTGTTTGGGCACATTAAAATTCAATCGATCAAAAACTGACCGTCTGGAAGCCGAGCAACAACATTTGATCACAATCTGGTGACACTCACAGTGATGATTTTCTTGAAGGAGTGTCACGGGAGATTGTCTATTTTTACGCTTTTGCATTAGCAATTCACGTAAATCAGAAGGAGTAGAAGGAGTAGTCTTCTTTATTACATTTGGGATAGCAAAACGTTTAGTCCCTTGTGTATAAAGAAGATTACTGGCTGCATTTGTAGAACCAAACTGTACAATTCTACGCGTTTGGAGTTGTGTGCGCAAATCTTAAGATTTTTGAGCACGAAGGACTCCATTTTCATTGCGTGTGATTTGTAGGTTTGGTACTTTGCGTAGAGCAGTATAAGAAGGCTGTTGGTGTAGAACTGAAGCTTTACCAACAACACTTTTACGCTGTATGCATTTAGGTACATTCACATTAGATGTAAAAACATCGTTGCGAATTTTATCTACACTGTCACAGACATGAGACTTACCTTTACGCGTAGAGCGTAAAAATTGAGTATCTACCACGTCACAGACGGGAGATTTTCCTTTACGCGAAGAGCGTAATTTTTGTGTGTCTACCACGTCACAGACGGGAGACTTATTTTTACACTTAGAAGCACAAGCATTAGAGTCTGCCTTATTACAAATGGGAGACTCGTTCTTATGCACTGAGCGTAAAATTTGGTTTTTACCCACTGGGCGTAAAACCTGATTATCTTTACCGTCACAGACGGGAGATAACTTGCCACACTTAGAGTGCAACACTGAAGTAAGGACTGCCTCGTTACGAACAGGAGCCCCTACGACAGGAGTGGGAAGAATTCCCTTGCCATCAGAAGCAACAGAGAGATTAGAAGCTATTTTGGATTTAGGAATCCAAACTTTTCGTGCTTTGCGAGATTTTTGAACATTGGAGCAGCGAGAACCACCCCAGTTCGGAGCATCTCTTCATAAGCAGTCTGGTCGAAGTGTACAACCAGAGTCTTCTTTATCGATCCAATCGACACATCATCGTATTGAGCAATTGCCTCCTCGTCAGAGGAGAAGGTCGTCCCCAGCAGAGTCGCCATTTTTGTTTTACTTAACAAAATGCATGGAAATCGGATTTTGAAAATAAAACGAAAAAAATACAAGAAGTACAAATTTGATTCTGGGAAGTATTGATATGGAAGTCTGATCTGTAAATGATCACTTTGTTCCTTGGACCATACGATGATGATGAAGATCACTGCTAGAAGATGAACAGTTGGAAGAACTAAGTCACCAGAAAGGTATCGACGCACTTGGGCACTGATGGCAAGGCCGAATGCTTTCCTGCTTTGCTTCACTCTATTCTGGAAGAAAAGTTGAAGAAGAATGCTCCGAAAAATCAAAGTCTCTGGGCTCTGATCTCTATGTATTCTCTCCTCTCTCTCTGTCTGTGTTATATGAAAAAAATCAGTCTATTTATAGACTTGGCTTCTTGTGCGTAAAAACTCAGCAAAAGTTCCGTCTTTATGCTAATAACTGCCATCCATGACCGAAGTCACCCTCTGCATACGTTGACACGTGTCCCATCATTTCAATAAGAATAGGATGCACGTACACACGTTCTTCGAGATGTGTGGCATGAAAGCCATGTAGGCAAACCACGTTCCAAATTGGTGAAGAAGAATAGGGCGTAAAAACAACCCAAAATACTCTGAGCGTAAAGTAGTAGACTAGGTGTACAATAGCCCTGACGTGGACTTCCCGCGTAAAGTGGTTGTTAAACAACCTTGAGCGTAAAGTAGCCCAAATAAACTTTATGCACACGTCAACTTTTGAGCGTAAAAACTCATACAGTCTCCATGCGTAAAAGAAGTCATACTGTGAGCGTAAAATAGCTCAGTCCACATACTAAACGACAACATTGGTCTCTGTGTAAAACAAATCCCTTTGAATTCTGTGATATATGTCATCATTAAATCTTCATGTCAGACTTTCCATTAAATGCAAGACTTGACAGCTTTGCCCAGCGTAAAGTGGTTAGCCTGTCTTAGGCGTAAAACCATTGGCTTGACCCTGGCATAAAACCATTGGCTTGACCCTGGCGTAAAGTGGTTAGCCTGTAAAGATAGATCATGTTGAGTGTAATGTTTCTATCTCTTTGACTTATTCCATGAAGCACTTTTTACGCTCCTACAGCGCACGAAATTTTATTTTTGGTAATTGCTCGACGAGTGCGAATATGTGCGAGCGTACATATTTTTAGGAAAAACATTTTTTTCTTATTTTTTTATAGTTTCAAAATATATATAATAAGTATTTTAGTTATCGTTCCAAATTCCAAATTTGTTATTTTATTTATAAAGCCTTTTATTTACATAGTAATAATAATAAATAATTTTTTCTATAAAATGGTATATTAGAAAAGTATATTTATGTAAATATCATTTGGACATACATATATAATTAGTAAATATTTATTGAATTTAATTGTAAATAATAATATATTTTTGAGATTATTATATTAGTATTTTTGGAAAATATATTTTGGAATTATTATGGCAATTTAAATTTTGATTTGAATTTATGGATTTATTTAAATAATTAAATATTTGAAATTTGATTCATCCCATTTGATTTTTAAACTAAAAATTTAATTTGATTTAAATTGAATATGTATTTGGATTTGGATTTGGATTTGATTGCTTTTAAATTAAACTACGAATTATCTATTTTGCGTTTAAACAAATCCTAAACTTTATCTAATTGGGAATTTCCACATCCTATAAATAGGCAGGTACTCCTCCAATACATTATTCCTCCACAAATTTCCACAATCCAAACTGTACACCGTGTCCGTGCCCCATCCACTATTTAGTTTCCTTTACATATACATGTCCCTTCCCATCCGACCCACCCGGACATCCAAACCCGTGTCGTGCAGGACACAAACTCCGACACGATTCATCCAAAACCCTAACCTAACCCTAAAACATAAATTCTAGCCTACTGCAGCCACCTCCGTCTAGCCGTCGTCCCCGCTACCGTAGCACACTGCTGCCACCATCAACTCCAACATCATCCAGCACCCTCACCCGGCCAAACCTTCCCGCCACCACCGCAACACCAGCCGCCACCATCTTCCACAGCCCCAAACCCAAATTCCGGCATCACAGCCTCCGCCGTCACCACTGACCCTGTAACCTCCGACTAAACCACCATCCTGGCCACCCCGCCTCCGTCGACCACGATAATGCATCACCAAAGTTCCCCAAAACCAAACAAACAAAACCATCGCCACCACGGCCATCGGTCGAAAGCCCCAAATACAACAAAACACCTCACCACAATAACCAGAGCGACAAGAAAGCTCACCCAGGTCCCACGCCGGTGATCCTCCGCGGTGGTCGCGCACAAGCGCCGCTGGCCGTCCCGACCCAGACCATGGAACCCGCCCTCGAACCAGATCCCAGCGCCATCTCGGCCGGATCCGCCGTGCCCTAGCCGCGAGAACGCCGCCCAGATCGGGACCTGGCGGTGGAGCCTCCGACCCGCCACCGTTTCCCCAAATCTGGCGCCGCCCACGCCTGACTCCTCGAGAAACCCACCGGCCACTGCCTGGCCCCACCAGTCCAGAGCGCTACCGCGCCGGCGAAACGAACGCCGACTATCGCGCAGCGTCTCCAACCGCCTCCGAAAACCCCTTTCTCGCCGACGCAACCTCGCCGCCTTCGGCGAGCCTCCTCCGCGAGCTCCGCCCGGTGCGAACCCCTCTCCGCCCGGAGCCGAAACTTTCGCCCATAGCCACCGCATCCAGACCCAAAACCCTTCCTCCGCGCCGTCACCGACGACGGCCCCGCGCCACTTCCTCTCCCGCTCCTCCGCGAGCCAGCCCCCGCCGCCTCACTCTCCCGATCGCTCGTCGTGCCTACACCCGTCTCAGCCGCGCGCGATCACCGGCGCAGCCGCGAAAACCCGACCGCCTCCCTCGCACACTCTCATCCCCTCTCTCTTCTGTTACTTTTTATATTTTTTTTTTCTTTTCTCTCATCACTAGGAGAGAGCAGTACTGAGATTTTTTTATCATTGTTATTATTATTATTATTATTATTATTATTATTATTATTATTCTTCTTCTTCTTTTGTTTTGTTAGCTATTATTATTAGTATGTTTCCTCAATTTCATTATCCTGATTTTATTATTATTATTATTATTATTATTATTATTAGCATTATTATTATTGTTATAAATTTCTACTAGCTACATTAGTACTATCATAGTTAAATTTTAAAATAAAGTTATTAATATTTTCTAAATTATACATATGCAAAAATATAGTATTTAGTTGGGCTAGATATAATTTCAAACTAAATTCTGAAATTTTTATAATATTACTATATTATTATTTAGGGTTATTGGCCTACAGGTCATATTTTTACAAAATAGAGTTGAGCCCTAAATAGTTTCTAGATCCATGGTATTTATAATAAATATTTTTCCTACAAATATTTTGACTTATGAAAACTAGTTTTAGGAATTATAAATATTTTCTAAAACTCGTATATATATAAATATTATTTGATTTTTCTCCTGTCCGTATCCAAGTCCTATTCCTTCGTCCATTTCGAGACTACCTTATGTCCACCCTAACTAATTTGACCCTCCTGGACCCGATGGAACTATCCGTGCCACCAACAGAGGTCCCCTTGTGTAGTTGTTACACCGAAGTCGCAGTTCGTGCCACAGTAATCATTGCAGCACTCCAGACGTACTACCAGGCAAGACACCTTGCCATTTGTTGTTTATCTATTTTAGCTCATATTTCATGCATTATTTATTTTCTTTATGCAAAATAAACTGTGATACATGGCATAACCTGTTAGAACTTACTGTTCATTTATATTTCCTGCTATGTATTATTTTTCTCACATTAACCCTAGATTTAAGGGACCACCTTGTGTGTTGCATTCATTGGCCTTGACATGTTGTAACACGAAGTTGTGTGTCGCATGTAGGACACGGAAGTGCGTGATTGGCTGGCCACCAGTATGTACAAGCCGTGCGATAGGAATAACCGCTAATAGAGGTTGCATGCTAGTTTGACTTAGTGGTTATAGAGGTTATTGTTGTGGATACAACATAGTAGACATTGGACGGGGAGGACAATTCCTTAGCGTATGGGCTTCGATGCACTTTCCCTTTTGTAACCCGTGAGCTCCGCCGGAGACACGGGTCAGCTTACCCAAGATTACTGACGGCCACTGGCGATTCTGCGGAACGTCATGCTCTTATTGATTGGGCCTCTAGTGCCCCAAGGGGGGACTATGCCAATCCTATTTAGCCAGGGCCCATACGTAGGAAGGATTGTTCTTAACTACATTTCACTTAGAACGGTAGGCTACCTTTATCCGTTAGGTACGAGTACTTTTGGTTTGGGTACTTGTATCTGACCGTGGCTTGGAACAATAACTTGTCGTGGATTAGTTTGTCACATCTTGTCCTTGTTTGGTTGTAGGTGTGACTTACTACTTCGATGAGAAGGTATTGAACCTTGTTGGGGTCCGGATACCATATTGAATTCATGGCATGGAAAGATACGACACCGTGAATTAGTTTACCATCTCCTGTCCTTGTTTGGTTGGGGGGATGGTACGCTCGTTCAATAGGTGTGTATTGGACCATGTTATAAATTCAATTGACTTATTTATTTGAGCAATATTTATTCAGTTTATATGGCATGATATTATGTGTCTTGTTACGTCCCTCTGAGGACTTGGTTATCTCCCCAGGTGTGTGCTCTTGTCTTTCGCAGGTGTTCTAGCTCTAGCCGTGATCATCGCTATTCCTTCGAGGATGATTGCCCTTTGATCGTCTTCGCTTCGCTCGTCAAATTTATTCTTTTGTATATCATGTACTTCTTTTCATAGTTGGTAGTAGATTTGTCTCCGCCCAACTACATGTACCAATGACAATTCATAGTTGATTATATGACATCTTTTATTCATTTATTTTGTGTGGATGAGATTAGTTATGGTTCTACTGCATTTTACAGCTTATGTATTTATACAAAGTTTTCATATATTGGAGTGTACTTCATATATATACAGCTGGCATGTCTACGTTCCTAGTCCTACGTATTTTGGGACTGGGGCGTTACACACAGTCAGCATGTATCTTTCAAATCTTGGAAGGGTACAATGGAGTACGGTTAAGTGGATTCTACGATACCTTCAGGGTACTGCCAATTGGAGACTTTCTTTTGGTGGTGACGAGCTGAAGCTGGTTGGATATACCGACGCTGATATGGCTAGAGATGTAGACACGAGGCGATCGACTTCGGGCTATGTGATGATATTTGCTAGAGGAGCTGTATCATGGCAGTCGCGGTTGCAGAAGTTGTTGCCTTGTTGACGAAAGAGGCGGAGTACATTACGGCGACGGAGGCTTGCAAGGAGTTGCTGTGGATGAAAAAGCTGTTGCAGGAAATGGGGCTGAAGCAAGAGCAGTATACTTTACTTTGCGATAGTTAAAGTGCTATTCACCTTGTGAAGAATCAGACCTTTCATAGTCGGTCCAAGCACATCGAGACTCGGTATCATTGGATATGGGATGTGGTTGCGAAGAAGGACACGGAGCTTTAGAAGGTTCATACAGATGATAACGGAGCAGATATGTTCACCAGATTCTACCAAGGAGAAAGTTTGAGTTCTGTAGGAAGATCGTCGGGATGACGATCCCCTCCACATAGTTGTGAAGGGGGAGATATGTTGAAGTGGGTGGGGTTTCCAACCTATGTGGAGAACAACCTGGAGTGCGACGAGCGCCGTCTGTATGTCAGAGAAGCTCGGATAGGTGACGAGGCCATTCCGAGACGAAGGAGACGCTCGGGAGCTATCATAGGACATCCTGGAACCAAGGGTGCCGAACTAGGGCCGAGTTCTGCCCCTTGGTGTCCAGAACCTTTCTGGAACGCCCACACAGAGTTCTGGCCGAACTCTGTGTCGTCGGACTGAGGCTAATTTTATGGTATTTTTTACACCGTTGGATCGTATCCTACAGTCCAGATTTCGCTGCGGAATTAGGGGGTTTACATATGGTTTTTCCTAACCCTAATCACACACAACGGAGAGAAAAAAGAGGAGGCAAGAGTGCCATTGCAACTTTGAGAGAGAAGAAGGAGGATTGAAGATCTTTTTCGAAAGAGGATCGTATTCGGGTAATCTCTACTCGTCGTCTTTGTTCTTCGTAGCCTTTTAATCAATATTTCTTGCTTTCAAGTGTTGTGGGGATCCGTCTTGGATCGGAAGAAGTTTGGAGAGGGTGTACTCCTTTATTTCATTAGTGAAGGCTTCTCAAGGGTTGGATTCCGATCGTCGCGTGGTTTTTTCCGCAAGAATTTTCCACATCAAAAATTCTTTGTGTCTGCGTGGATTGTTTGTGTGTAGTTGGTGTTTTGGTTCGTGCGTTGTATTGTTCGGTTCTCTCGCAGGTACTCTCTAGTTTGGGGAAAGGTTTTCGCGTTTCTTTTCCAACAAACCCCCCGCGCTACAAGGGCTCCATCCGACCCAATCATTTCCCCCCTCCTCCAATCGAAGTCCGAAACGTGGTGGTTGTAAATGGATTGTAAGCATTTGGTTGTAGGCATAGCAAAGCTCTCAACTTTTTTGACTTTTTTGGGGATCGGTTTCAACATACAACGTATACATTTATATACTACTTTCTTACAATTTGCTGTAACGAAATTATTTATGTATAAATGAGTGAGGATGAAGCAGCTATACAAAAAATTGATAATACAAAACATTCCACCAACATAGTTGCGTAAAAAATAAATATTTGTGTGATTTCTGCCAGCCCAGTTGGCGAAAAATGAGCAGTTACATTTGTGTGAATTCCTCGAACTGTATTGGCGAAAAAATGGTCGTTTTTTGGGATTTGGTTCAGAAGTGATTTTTATGTGGGTTTATTTGGTTTGTTTGATTTTTTTAACCTATGTGGGTTTATTTGGTTTATTTGTTTTTTGCAAAGGCTACTTTATTTTTCAACGGCTAGTTTTAAACGATCATCTCTATCACTACTCTTTCTAACTTTATATGTACTCTTAATGATTTATATTATCACACCAAATACTCTGTTATTTGTTTTCTCATTCTCCTCACAAATTTAGCTGTTCATTCTCCACACAACTTCAGAAATTATTATTCAGAAGAAGAAGAAAAAGAAGGAAGCTCATTTTTTAAGTGTACGGTTTACGTTGTTGGATAATTAAATCTGTGGTAGTCTTTCCGAAATACGTTCATTATTTTGATTAGCCTAGAATAATTATATTAACTCTTGCATACTACAAATGTTGCATTAGAGGATAATATTGGTTAATAAAAGAACACTGTGATTAACTAAGAACAACTGTGATTAACTAAGCTATTTGTGACATCTCGGGATTAGTGTGATCAAACAAGAATTTCATTTGCTCCTCATTATTGGGATGTATATTCCAACAACTAATTAATATATTGGAGAGAGAGAGAGAGAGAGATATATTATTAAACACCTTTCAGTTAGTAAAAATTATCCTATCACATAACAGAAACATTCGTTTGGTTCCAGGAAAGGAAAGAAAAGAAAATTAATTCTTTAATATTTTCTTTCCTTAAGAAAATTGCAATTGCAATTACTTTTTTTCGGTGTTTGCAAAGACAAAAAAAAGTTGGAAGGGAAGTGAATTCTTAGAGAAAAAAATAATAATTAGGATTGATCGGAGGACCATTTTTTTCTCCTATCTTCACTCTTATTGGAAATTAAAATTTTATTTTGCTCATTTTGTTCGGCATCCAAAAAAAAAAAAAAATCACTCCAGCTTTTCTAAGACTCCAATTCCGTAAACTAAAGGTGGCCTATATTCTGCTCCACTCAAATCTGAGAACTATTATTGAAATCAAACCTATGACCTCTCTCACTTCTTTCTCCTTTACTTTGTTATTTTCGAGCTCCACTTCTTTCTTCTTTACTTGTTCTTTCTGCTGTTGTTCTTCTTCTTTTCTTATAACCCTCACCCAACCCTCTCATTAACTCTTTACAATCCTTCAACCCCCATAATTCACCCTTCCCACCAACCCACTCACACACCCCAACCTAGGGCTGCAAAAGTGCCGAGACGAGCCAAACTTTTATAAGCTTGAGCGTACAAGAATTATTCGAGCTCGAGCTTGATAAATTTTTTATTTTCAAACTTGAGCTTGGCTCGAGCTTGTTTATATTAAGCTTAAGCTTGGCTTGGTTTGAGCTTGAGCTTGGCTTGATAATGAGACTTGATTCAAGCTTATAAACAAGATCGATAAGCTTGAAATCAAGCTTGTCGCTCAACTTTATTTCAAGCTCATTAAACTTGATTTCTGTAGGAAATAATAATGCCTTGTTCTCATTGATGGGGGTTGTTTACAATATATATAATGTCTACACGATTGGGCTTATGGGCCATATTTACATTAGTTACAAATATAATCTAACACCCCCCCTCAAGTTGGAGCATGCAAGTCACAAATGCCCAACTTGGAAAGTAAAGAATCAAACACATGCTTTCCAAGGGGCTTGGTGAAGATGTCAGCCAGTTGAGAAGAAGTAGGAACATGCGAGACTATTACGGTGCCATCTCTAATAGCATACCGAACAAAATACAAATCCACCTCAATATGCTTACTGCGCTCATGAAATACCGGGTTCTGAGCTAGGTGCAGGGCGGACTGACTGTCACAATACATCGACATAGCAGACTCCTGGCGAACGCCCAAACACACTAATAACTTTTTCAACCATTTCAACTCACAAACAAGCGCAGCAAGAGATCGGTATTCAGCTTCAGCGGAAGATCGGAAAACAGTTGGTTGCTTCTTGGTCTTCCAAGAAATAGGAGACCCCCCCCCCCCCCCAGAAACACCAACCAGCCTGTAACAGAGCGACGAGTCAAGGGACAACTGGCCCAGTCGGAATCACACCAACCAGAAAGACGGAGATCACAATCAACTTTCAAAAGAATACCGTCCCGGTGCATGTTTGAGATATCTGACAACTCTCAAAGCAGCATGCCAGTGATCTTGTCGAGGCTCCTGTAAGAATTGAGACAAGATATGCACAGCATAGGCTAAGTCAGGGCGAGTAAATGATAGATAAATCAACCTCCCAACCAGCCTCCGATAAGTCTCTGCAGCCGCCATCTTTGGACTAGTCGATTCTGCCAGCTTGTGATTGGGCTCCATGGAAAAGCCAGCAGGTCGAGACCCCATCAAGCCGCATTCTGAAATAATGTCCAAAGTATACTTCCTTTGACACAAGGAAATTCCTTCTGCACTCCGAGCCACCTCTATGTCAAGAAAGTATTTCAACACACCAAGGTCCTTCATGTGAAAGCAAGAACTAAGGTACTTTTTAAAAGCATCTAAAGCACCTGAGTCATTACCAGATATAATCATATCATCCACATAGATCAAAATAAGCAACTCTACCTTAAAAAGAGAGAAAAGGGAATAATCGGAATGAGATTGAATAAATCCATAGGATATCAGAGAAGCAGCAAGCTTAGCAAACCAACAACGTGGTGCCTGTTTCAATCAATATAGAGACTTACGCAGGCGACACACTTTGTTGGGTTCACTATGCGAAAAACCTGGCGGCAACTTCATATACACTTCTTTTATCAGATCTCCATGAAGAAAAGCATTGTGCACATCCATCTGGTGCAAAGTCCAGCCTCTCACAGCTGCAACAGCCAAGAACGCCCTAACTGTAGGCATTTTAGCTACCGGGACAAATGTCTCTGAATAGTCGATCCCCTCAACCTGATGATTACCGAACACAACCAGCCGTGCCTTTAAGCGCTCAACACTGCCGTCAGAGTTGTACTTTATTTTGTACACCCATCTACTTCATAATACTTTCTTCCCAGGAGGCAAATCGACAAGACTTCATGTTCCATTATCTTTCAGAGCCTGTATTTCAGTTTGCATAGCCGCGCGCCAGCCTGAATCTCGCGAGGCCTGGCGATATGAAGTAGGCTCAACACCTGCAGTGATAGCTGCAAGAAAATCTCTGTGTCCAGCAGTAAATATGTCATAACTTAGAAATTGTGTTAGAGGATACGAAGTACCTGAGGAAGTGACGGAAACAGATGAACTGTGGTGAAGATGGAGACTTTTACTTCGAACAACATTCGTCACAAAATCCTGTAATCGCACTGGCTGTGATTTCTTTCTCATTCCTCTTCCCAATACTACATCGTCGGGCACCTCTGACAATACTGTATCCCCTGTATCATCAGTAGTATCCGCATTACCCCCAGCGGACTCTCCTGTCAGTACTTCTGCAGCTACCTGTGCATCCTCGCCACTCGGAGCCGAGCCGCCAGCAACCACTCCGGCCTCAGTAACCGTAACCGGTACCATCCCAAAAGCTTCTATATCGTCTCCCGGCACCTCAACAGATGTATGACGTGTCGCAGAAGACATTTCGCTAGCAGAGCCACACCCAGAAAATTCTTTTACATAAAAAGTAACATCACGGGACACAAAAAATTCACCAGTCTCCAAATCATACACTTTCTATCCTTTTTTTATCAAGTGGATACCTAACAAAGATACATTTTCTACTCCTGCTAGCAAATTTATCATGTCGGGATTTCAAATCATACGCATAGCACAGACAACAAAAAATACGTAGATGATCATACGAAGGAGCCGAACCATATAAAACTTCATAAGGAGACTTAAAATGCAAGATACTAGAAGGTGTTCTATTTATCAAATAACATGCACCCAGAACACATTTTCTCCAAAAATCTACAGAAAGAGAACCCTGAAATCTCAATGCCCTGGCTACATTTAAAATATGTCGATGTTTTCTTTCCACCCTTCCATTCTGTTGAGGTGTCCCAACACATGATGTTTGGAACAATATACCTTGAGATGAAAAATAATCTCGTAAACAATTAAATTCAGTGCCATTGTCACTCCGCACACGACGTATATCAGTCCCAAACTGATACTTTACCATAGCAATGAATTTAAGAAACATAGAATAAACATCACACTTATCCTTCAATAAAATAACCCAAACAGCTCTAGAAAAATCATCCACCAAAGTCAAAAAATATCGTGCCCCATTAGATGACGGAACACGATATGGTCCCCACAGATCACAGTGTATAAGTTCAAAGAATCTCAAAGCACGACTACTACTATCAAGAAAAGTATCACGATTCTATTTAGCTTGATGACAAATATCACAAGCCTTATGAGAAAACACACCACTACCAGAGAGAAAAGGTAAAGTCTGTATTACTTTATCTGAAGGATGCCCCAGTCTACTATGCCAAATCTCAGAATCACTCTCTTTGCATGCCAGGATCACCGAAGCCAAAGAAGCTGGAACCTCCCCCAAGAAGTAAAGTCCACCCCTTTGTTCACCTGCTCCAATCACCATCCTCGTACTTCGGTCCTGAACAAAACATAAATCAGGAGTAAATAACATAACACAATTTCTGGCACCAATCAATTGTGAGACAGAGATCAAATTGTAAGTCAATGTCGGAACATAAAAAACATCCGTCAACACCAATGAAGCAGTCAAAAATACTTTGCCTCTCAGAACAGCCTCAATAGTGCTCCCATCAGGCAAAATTATATGACAGACAGGGCCCTCAAAACAATCAACTAAACAGTCACGAGAACCTGTCGCATGAAGAGTAGCCCCAGTATCGAATATCCAAGTGACAGAAGAATTCTTACCCATCAGACGATCAGAGTTTGAAGAACCAGGGTTGGAAGGATTGTCGTTACCCAGCAAGCTCATCAGTTTCTGCCATTGTTCACTTGAGAGTGGTGAAGGATACCCTCCATGCATCATATCCGCCGAACTTCCAGCAAGGCCAGCAGGGACACCATGACCAGCAGCGGCGACATGATAAACAACCCCTGCGCCACCAGCACCGCGTCCCCTATCACGTCTCTGCTGTGGTGTCGGGCCTCTGCCACCACCAGCACCACGTCCGTCCTCACGCCGAGGACGAGTCTCCCACCACTCTGGATAGCCAAGCTTGGCAAAGCAAGATGCAACATCATGACCTGTTTTCTTGCAATGAGTACAGATTATACCTGATTTGTCCCTAGAATCTAAGGTTCTACTATTAGAAGTAGTAGAAAGACGAGGTGAAGTCTTGATAGCCAACGCTAACACCTCCTCAGCAGCGGATTGGACCTAAGATTTTTGCATATCCTCCTCCTCACGGACTGCCTGGTATGCCCGATCTAAACTTGGCTGAGGATCCCAAGCCAGAAGATTAGATCGGGTATGACAATACAACTCAGCATTCAACCCATACATAAAGTCCTGAAAGTGGTCTTCATCCCTCATAGCCTGTAGCTTTGCAGCAAGTTCACCACAGGTACAAGTAGGCAATGGAAAATAAGCAGCTTGTTCATCCCACAAAGACTGCAAATTTCCAAAGTAGGTTTCCACATACATGGAAGCCGTTTGTTTACACTCAGCCAAAGCCACCTTAGTTTGTTGCTTTCGAGTGCCATTGCTAACAACAAATTTTTTCTCCAACAAGTTCCATAATGGATAAACCACTTCAAAGTACGGCAAAGATTTCTTCAGATACGGATCAATGGTATTAAGAACCCATTGAACCAATAGTGCTTGCACACATCTCCAATCAAGCAATTTACTAGCAACATTAACAGGTTTGATTTCAGTACCTTTCAGAAAAGTGATCTTTCGCCTAGAGATCAGGGAGAGACATATCGACCGAGACCACTCAGCATAGTTCGATCCACGGAAAATAATAGGAGTAATTATATTTCCTGGTTGATCAGCAGAACTCAGAAAATATGGATCCTTCGGATTAAGATAATTTGGATTGTGTGCACCGCCACTGCCAGTCGCGATGGAGTAGCTGGATGCAGCATCATCAGCCATGGCGGATGTCGGGTGTACAAAATTTTGTACAACTCCGACGGATCGGCCGAACGAGCGACGAATCAGCCGCTGATGGACGGGGTCGGTGGCGAATCGGCCGCGGTCGGGGCGCCGGATCTGGCGCATAGGGGGTCGGGCGGCCGCGGTCAGGCGCTGGCGCGGACGGGGTCGGTAGCGGAGTGCCGCGCTCAGGCGCTGGCGCGGACATGGGTCGGGCGGCCGCGGTCAGGCGCTGGCGCGGACGGGTTCAACGGCGAAGTGCCGCGCGGTCAGGCACTGGCGCAGACGGGGTCGGCGGCGGAGTGCCGCGGTCCGGCGCTGGCGCGGACGGTGGTCGGGCGTCGGATCGGCCGCAGAGAGGATGGGGAAGATGGAAAATATTTCGGCTAGGATTTTTCTGGAGGCTCTGATACCATGTAGGAAATAATAATGCCTTGTTCTCATTGATGGGGGCTGTTTACAATATATATAGTGTCTACCCGATTGGGCTTATGGGCCATATTTACATTAGTTACAAATATAATCTAAAAATTTCAAACTAGTTAAGTTTGAATTTAAGTATCTGAAATATTAACAATTTATTTGTAAAAATTTAATTAAAAAAAGTTCCTTAATATCACTTATTAAGGACATAAATATATAATATACACGACCATATATATATATATATATATATATATATATATATATATATATATATATATATATATATATAATTCAACAAAGAACGAACGAGCTTCTAAACAAGCTCCTAAACGAGCCAGCTCGCAAGCACATAAATGAGCTAGCTCGCGAGCTCAATCGAGCCGAGTACTTCTAAACTTGAGTTTGGCTCGTTTATTAAACAAGCTCAGAAATAAAGCTTGAGCTCAGCTTGTTTACTAAACGAACCGAGCTCAAACGAGCTTTTATCGAGTCGAGCTTCGAGCAGCTCGCGAACGGCTTGGCTCATTTGCAGCCATACTCCAAGCCACTCCCTCCTTCCTCTACTTCACACTCTCTCTCTCTCTCTCTCTCTCTCTCTCTCATTTAAACCCCCGCCCCCCGGACCGTCAACCCCTAACAATTTAACCCCCCTTCTTTCCCAAATTTCCGTCAATAAAGTTGGCGGAATCATGCCATGTTCGATTTTCGCTTTGATGATGTAACTTGTCTCCCGTTCTTATTTATCTAAATTTGTTTCTTTGTGGCTAATTTAGTTAAAATTAATTTTGGTACAACAATTTTTCTGTACTTTGATCTCATATACTATGTGACATAAAAAGAAGGAAAAGAAAGAAATCTTCAGTCCCTTATGAATATTTAGATTGCTTGGTCTCCTTAACATGAGATTGAGCGGTAGGGGTGAATATTATTCGGTTTTGGACCGATAACCGAACCTAACTGAACTAAATAAGAGATTCGATTTGGTTTGAAAAAGATCCGGTTCGATTTTGATTTTGAAAATACTAAAAAAAATATTTGGTTTCGGTTTTAGGTTTCGATTTTAGATTTTGGTTTCGGTACAAAAATAAAAACCGAATAAGACTTATACAATTATGTAAAAACTCTCAATTTTATGCATATTTTATGATTAAAAGAGTATATATTTTGAAAATAACAATATGTACATGTTTTGAAGTCAAACTTTGACAATTTAACAAGTGATCAAACCATAGTCGAGAGATCTTCGATATGTTCACATACATAGGTGAACCAACAGGACAACTTTAAAATACAACAGATGTGTGTATAACAAATTTATTTGGGCACAACTTTAAAATATAACAGATGTGTGTATAAAAATTATAAATTTTAATATAATTTAACCACGATTCTATTTTTGGACGATCCATTAAAAAATATAAATATTTAAACCGAACAAACTGAATAAACCGAAATAATCGATGATTACTCGATTTGGTTTTAGCTAATTTCGATTTGAACTTTTAGAATTTTGGCTTATCCTATTTTGACTATTTCAATCCGGTTAAAACCGAATAAACCAAATAAATGTTAACCCCCTATTGGGAGGAGGTATAGGGTGATGGTGGGCAGCTTGCCACCTAAACCTCATAAAAACCATTGCAATGAAACAATATAAACCTTTAAGCCGGAAAGGAAAGGAAAGGAAATCAATTCCTTATGTTTCATTTCTTTTAGAAATTACAATTTCAATCGATTTTCTTTTTCGGTGTTTAGAAATGCTAAAAAATAAAAAGAAAAAAAAATAAATTTAAATGTGGGAAAGTAAATCCTTGCTTCAATGGATTGAATTATATTTCTTAATAATTTTCTTTCAATTGTAATTTACTTTCCTTTTCTATTCAATTCCTTCGATACCAAAACATAAAAAATAAGGATGTGGCTATCCGCATCCTATGAGTTATTTAGCACACCCCAAAATAATTTTTTTTTCCTATCCTACCCCTCCATCCATGAGCTGCTTAACACCCCCCCTTTCCGCTCCCTCCTCCCGACCCCCCTCCGTCCGCCGACCCTCTCCTCCCCGCCGACCCTCCTCCTCCTCCTCCACCCGACCCCCCTGCTCCCCTCCCGTCGACCCTCCTCTTTCTCCTCCTCCTCCTCCTTCCGCCGACCCTCCTCCTCCACCCGACCCCCCTGCTCCCCTCCCGACCTCGAAGGAGGAGGAGGAGGAGGGGGGTCGGCGGACGGAGGGAGCGGAAGAGGGGTGTGCTAAGCAGCTGCTCATGGGAGGAGGAGTAGGATAGAATTTTTTTTTTCTTTAGAGTATGGTAAGCAACTCATGGGATACGTAGGGGTGCAACTTGGGCGGGCAAAACCCGAGCCCGATCGGGTAAACCCGTTAATGGGTTGGGTTAGGGTTGAAGATACTCGGGTTCGGGCTCGAGTATGGGTTAAAATAATTGAACCCGATCAAAAATGGGTTGGACTCGGGTTCATGTGTCTGGTTACCCGAAGAACCCGAAACCCGACTTATATATATATATATATATATATATATATATATATATATATATATATATATATATATATATATATATATATATTGTTTCATATTTCTTAAGTAAAAAGTTTAAATCCTAAATTTCTCTACCCAAACTCTTCAATTCCTTATCACAAATCGTATTTCGGTTTGTATTTTTAATGATCAAGACTTGATTACTATTTGATTATGTGTTTAATATTACTTTTGTTTAAAATTATTTCAAATATTATATTAGTGTCCGATAAACTCGATGGACCCGACCCGACCCGAGTTCAACCCGAGCCAAACCCGATCCTCTGGGCTTGGTCTTGGGCTTCATACGTTTAACCCGAGGTCGGACGGACTTGGGCTCGGATTGACCTCAAGTCCGATCCAACCCGCCCGAGTTGCACCCCTAGGGGTACGGATAGCCGCACCCTTATGACTTTTTTTTCTTTTCAATTCCATAATTATGCGAGAACAAACGACGCCTTACAATCATCGCCCCCCTTGCAAACTAAATTCTGGATTGCTTGCTGGCTCTTCGTGTTCGAGTTGGTGCAGATACGGGATTGGAGAAATCTACATATGTGGTCAAACCATAGTCGAGAGATCTTCGATATGTTCACATACATAGGTGAACCAACAGGACATCCATCACAGTTGGCCAGGGGACCCGAGTCCGAGCTGCTCGGAGAGGGAAACAGATTTGTGGTGCGCTCAAACAAATAATTCAGTGGTCACGCGTCAGATATTATGAGGCTTGCATACGTCGACCGGACGGAGTGGCAGTGCTGGACACAATCCTGTATAATTACAACTTGTGGGACTTATTTTGTAGAATCTCAATTGTTATCACTCGCGTCACCTCAGCAGTGTGGCGTACCAAAAATCTGCAGGCTCCACCTGATTTTAGACTCTTATCTAGTTTACCAACTGGCAATTGCCCATACCAGCCAACACCTTGGCTCTCTGCTCACTGCTTTTCTATCTATACTATTATGTAAGGGAAAAAAGAGAGGATAAATTACAATTTGTACCATCAACTATTCGAGTTTTTCAATTTGATACTCTCAATTTTTTAGTCACTTGTTATAGGGAAGTAGAAAGAAATTATAATGCATATACAAAGAGTTGAATTTCAAACCTTATAACTATAAGAGTTACCTATTTTAGACGATTGGAGGTTATCGGAAAAAACGATGGCGAAAAGGATGAGCATTCAGATTCATGAAACTGAACCTTCTCTGTTCTATCAGTCTTCAAATGCAAAAAAAAAAAAAAAAGGGGGTATGATCTTCATTCCTTCACTTCCCCACTGCAGAATTCAGAGTCCAAAATACATTAGGAAATAATTGCTAGAGTCCAGATAAATTCAATTGTAGCTGCAACAAAACATCCTTACTGTTAAGGAACCGTACATGTAATTTTTGATGTTCCCTGTACTCCTGTTAGTACTGAACTTAAATTGTACTGTACCGGTGCATACTTCACAAACTCATAACTGGGACCGTACTGATAGCAGAGAAACAAAATGCGATGAAGCAAACTTAATAATGCTAATATCCAAAAAAAAAATGTGCTCGAATGTATCATGAAATGAGAATTAGTAAATGACTTTGGGAAAGAGAATCTAAGCAATGAACAATCTCAATGAATAAAAAGCCTGTCAATGTGTCTGTTAGTTATACAAAACTAGATGTCGCGGACTGTGTTTTTGCCTACACTTGTTCTATGTGGCGCACGTTCTTCCTTCTTGAATGTTCGTGTAAGCATTTTCTCGAACACTTAGTTAATGTCCAAGTAAAAAATAAGAAGAGAAAAATGGAGCAAAGTATTGGATATTTGAAAAACTTCCACTATATGACCAGAACTTATAAGTTTTGGTTGTGAAGAGTAAATAAGACACATATCTTATTTATAGACTCAAGAGCTTTACAAAATGTGGTCATGATTGTACAACTTGTCCAACATCCAACAGTTAAAAACTTCTAGGAATAAGATACTTGTATTTGCATGATAAGTAAAGTTTAGAATTTCTAGAAACATAGAAAAGTCTCATGAGTCCAAGATGACTCCACCACTCTAGAGATTTTTAAAGCATTTCAACTTAATCCCAATATGAAAAGGGTTGTACCAACACTCATAAGCAACATTGGAAAAAGATTCTGATGCTGATATTGCAAACCGTAATTTCATATCTTTATCATGATAGGTTGTTGGCTCTTTAGATTAGAGTTTCAGAGTTAGTTCCACAAGCCGAAAGTAAATTAATTATTAAAAAGTCTAGAAAACTGTTTGATACATTTAAGTATAATTTTATGTGTTATCTGTTGTTTCTGATTATTTTGTTTCTCTTTTATTTTGGTGGAAATTGGAATAATATTAAACATTGATCGATGAATTATTTTACCCATAAGGTAAATACTATTATTTTTATGGCTTTTAGACAAAGTATATCAATTATCGATATCAGTCATTATTTGTTGTCTCTTTACCTTTTTTTTTTTCTTGAATATAATTGACGGAGAAAAGGAGTTCTAGTGTTAGTATCGGTGGCAACGGTCATCTTCGGATCGGAACATTCCAAACTGAATCAACATATCGTTATCGGTCAATCCTGCAAACCACAGTTCTATAAACCTTAATTTGACACACTAAACTTCTAGCGAGTATTCAATGTAACCACAGTATCCCTAAATATGGTATCTTATATATATATATATATATATATATATATATATATATATATATATATATATATATATATATATATATATATATATATATATATATATAATTTTTTATATATATATATATATTTTTTTGGGTGTCATTTTCACTAGAGCTTAGGCGAGGAGGGGTTCGAACTCGGGCCTCCCGCCCGGGGACCCTCGTCGCTACCAACAGGCCACGACCCCGCGGACATTTGCTATATATATATATATATATATAGATATATATATATATATATATATATATATATATATATATATATATAAACCAAGGTTCGTGGATGTCACGTTCCAGAGCCAGAATACTGGCAAGTAGGGACGGACCAGGCCAGCTACGTAATACCAAAGTACTCCAGTACTCTAAAATAATGTATAAGCTGTCACGACGTGGGGGTTACTACTACAAGCCAATAGTCAATTCTAGGTCGAACGATCCTAGGTATCTCAATCATAGACAAATATGCAAAGTACAAGAAGTATGATTATCAGACATAAAATAGTAAAGCGTCCCAAACTATATATACATGGATGATCATGAAGCTAGTAATACATAGTGAGAACTAGCAAGAGTAATAGTCATACATGATAAGCTCTAGCTATAGTCTAGAATACGCAAATCATGTTTAGGCCCGTAAGCTATATGTCATGATCCAAAACACGAGCTAAACATGTGCTCGGAGGCTAAACGCCACAAAAGAATAATGTACATAACTAGTGGGAGAATGATATAAGAAACCCACTAAGGTACTCTGGTGCTCCGGGTAGTCACTGCCGAGTAGATGGTACGAAAGATCCTTCGGGCTCCTCTATCAATCTGGCCAAACAAAATCAGTAGGGTCAGACCCCCAATAGCAAATACCACAAAGGAAGTAAAACTTATGAACTAAAATGAACAATAACTATCATAACAACTGATAGAGACAGAAAGAAGTAAACGCGTATCGAGATTCGTACACTACCAATGCACTTATCCCGATAATAGAAAAGACAATAAGTAAAGCATCAGGTGACGTAAAAAAATTAACATGTGACATATTGTAAAGGGTAGCCATGTTAAGTAAATAGAAGCATGTGATTACGTAAAACAAACTGGACATGTGAGCATATGAGATATCTGAACATGTGAGCATGTGAGATAACTGGACATGTGAGCATGGGAGACAACTGGGGCATGTAACATGTAGTGTAACTGGGACATGTTGGCATGTTAGAGAAATGGTACGTGTGAGCATGTAAGAACTATATAGAATGACCAATGATAAGATGACTTAGGAACTATTCCAGAATCCAAGTTACAATCCGTAAACCAAACAAGGACCGGGGTTGTAACCCTTCTTCTGAACAGAACTTAGTCTCTAATCATTGTATAGCATAAGGATCATGTATAGCGTGTGAGTAATGAATAGGGCGGAAATGACAAGATGACTAAGAAACTATTCCGGAACCCAAATTACAATCCGTAAACCAAACAAGGACCGGAGTTGTAACCCTTCTTCTGAACAGAACTTGGTCTCTAATCATTTATCGACAAAAGTAAAACGTAACAATAATGTACCAAAATAAACATACGGATACTGCCTAGACAAAACTAGACTGGACTCCATCCATCAATCACGGTCAAGCAATGAGTATGGCTTGATACTTTAGCTAACTAGGGTTATTATAAGCCTAGTTACTAACAAGATGCAATGAGATGTTCCCACAGTCACAAGCCCTGCAGACTATCCAGGTTATCTAGGCAAAAGTTATAAGATAATTTATAGTAAATACATCGCCGAGGAGACAAATGTATTCCACATACAGATAATAGTGGGTACATCGCCCAGGAGATAAATGTACCCTTAAAAGAGTTATTAGGTAGCTTGAATGGTGCAACACATGACAGTGTGCTGGAAATACGTCCTACTCGTCGGCAGGCTACAAGTCCACTGGAGGCGCCCAGATAACGGGACTACCTATAACTGGGAAATCTCTCTATATGAACTACTTGATCAATCTAGTCATTAACCTAGTCAGATTCGTTATGGATTCCTGACCGTGGTAACCAGGAATTCATGTCCTAGACATGATGCAGACGAGACATGTAGCTTGTTCACGCATACACAATAAATTCAACCATGGTGTCCAAAAAGAGTTATCTTAGCAAGAGAGAAATAGCCGTCGCAACAATATCTTGATTATATTATGTTTAGGGTTACTTGTCATGTCAAAAGTACTTGTCGGAAGTGCGCCTCGACGGACCACTATCATGTAAAGCAAAGAAGTGACCTGTAACATGAGTGTACCACAACGGGCCACTATCTAGATTAAGCAAAGAAGTGACATGTAGCATGAGTGCACCACAACGGGCCACTTTCATGTAAAGCAAATTATAGAGTAAGGATAGTACGTAAGAAAGATCTTGATAAAATGACGCATCATAACATATGAGAAGAAATAGATAAAAGTAGCTACTTGGCATAAAACAATAATTGAATCTATGCTAGTGTTGACTGTATAAAGGGTGTACAATCATTCTCTAACTATACGAGATCATCTAATAATGTTAAGAAATTTATTACAGTCGAAGAAAATATCAAAAAATGGCCAAGTACAAAAAATGTGCCAAAAGATCAAAACTACGATTGAAATTATCAGTTGCATATAAACTCCAATTAAAGTAAAACAAGAAGATTATTGAAGCCAAGTCAAAGATCTACAACCTTCATGTTTGAGGTTTTCAAGATTTTAACTACAAAACAGCTTAACAGTCAAAACTGGTCAAAACAGCCATGCTAAGAACGGGTCAAAGCTCAGCGTACAAGTCGGGAATCACCAAACATATAGATGAATGAACAAGAAAGAGATATGGAGGTGGGCGCATCACACTGGGTGCACACCATATGGCACACGACCATCAGGTCAGGTGGCACAAGATTTAAGGGGCGCCAAGGCCAGGATGTCGCCTAGGCACACAAGGGTGCTAGGGCCAGGAGAGGCGCATAGGCACGCAATGGCGCCAAGGCCAGGATGGACGCTGGGCCGAAGGAACCAGGCCAGAGAGGCACATGGCCAGATAGGCGCTTGGCCAACTGGACACATGTCCTGAATAGACGCAGGACCATAATGGCGCCAGGGCCAAAATGGCACACCAAAATAGGCGCCTAAGCACCAATGAGCACAATGAGAAAGGGCGCCAGGGCCAAAGTGGGCGCCTGGGCCTTGATGACCAGAGGGGAGGGGCGCATCACACTGGGCGCCTAAGCACCCGTGAGCGCAACGGGCAGGGGTGGCAGGACGCGTAGGGCGCCTGGGCCAGACTAGGCGCATCATATTAGAGCCTAAGCACCGTGAGCGCAAAGGAAAAGGGGGGCGCCAGGGAGCGCAAGGCGCCTGGGCCAAGGGACGCCAGTGCCAAACTGGGCGCCGATACTATTCTTCTTCTCCAACACAGCAAAGAAGAACCCATGGGAAACCAAAATTTCAAAATGCCATAACTTGCTCAAAACAAGTCTGAATTGAGACTTCCAAGGGTCTAAACTACGTAGAACGAGATTTCCTACAGCCTAGGACAACTGGTTTTAGAAAATACTAAGTTTTAATAGATTAAAACCAAGAAAAATAAGAAAACATCAAAACTTAGATCTATAAAAATGCAGCCATCAAAATCAAAATTTCAAGTTCTAAAGGGGCTTAGAATCATACAAGGAAGAGAATAGAACAAATAAAAATAACTTTGTTTAAGGTTTTGGCAAGATGTAATTGCCTCTCTCTAATGGCTAGGGTTGGGTGAAAGAGGAATGAATGAGAGTGAATGAGGAAAGAGAAAGAAAAAGTGGCATATATACCAAGCCTAAGTAATCTCCACCATTCATTCATCTACACTCAATCTAAGCCATTCATCCTTTCATGATGAACCAAGCTAAACCAAGTTGGTTCAACATAAACCGAAATGAACCAAGAGCTAGGCAAGTGCAAATAAAATACAGAAAAATAATTAACAGGTAATTGCAGGAACTAAATACAAACAAATGCATGATACGACACAAAATACTTATCCGTATATAAATACTGATACTGTGAGACGAGTCTCACAATGGACAACGCCACCAAGCAGCCTTGGCCCGGAGGCCGTGGACAACACCACCCAGCCGCCCCCGTAGGAGTGGGGGCTCAAACCCGCGCCCTCACCCCCGTGTGCCAGCGGTCTTATCGGTGCGCCACCGCACCATATATTATATTATATATAGATATATAATATAATGCCAATGGCGCTAGTCCAAGTGGTTAGTGGAGGCATGCAGTCCTTGGGCGGAGTTCGAATTCCAGTATGAGCAATTCCGGAAACTTATATATATTATATATAATATAAAGAGAGAGAGAGAGGTGAGGTGCCACTCACGGTGAGGTAGCTATGCACTACATGTAGCTTCCCTTCCCGAAAATTTTTTTTTTGAAATATTATTTATTCATTTTTTACTTAATAGTGATTTTAGAATTTTTGTAAATAATTATTAGGTAATTATTATGATAGATGACTTTAGCCACATATGAGTTTTGGAGTACAAGACGACTAGAAATCAGGGCACGGATAGTGCAGTGGAGTGCTTTGACTAGTGTATTAGCCCCTGGTAGGAAAGACCGAGCCATAGTGACGTCCTAACTAAGCAAACCAGGCAAAGTTGCGACTCCCTTACCGAAGTCTTATTTATATTTAATTATTTATTATTAAGGTTATGTGAATGTGGGAAGACCCGGTTGTACCAAACCAGTCTGGACTGGAACCGAACTGAGCTAAACCCATGTAGTAGGATAGGGAGATCAAAGACGTCATGTAGACGTACATATTGCATTTATATTTTGATTGTCCAAAAGGCTTTCATATATCAAGGATTTATGTGCATATTATTAGAATATATATTTATATAAGGTATATACTTGGAATTATACAAGATATATATATAATATATGTATTATGGCCAAGCCCAACACCAGGAGAATCTATCTCTAAGAATTATTTTGGACTCTTGGAGTGTTTATGCATATAGAGAATATACGTATATATATAGATTAAAATATATGTATATAAATATATGTATAAAAAAAATGTATAGATATAAAATATATGTATATATATAATGATTTTATTAGCTTATAAATAAATGTTATAATTTATTGAGGGTATACGTATATATATATATATATATATATATATCATATATATATATATTATATATATATATATATATATATATAATATAGATATATATAAATATATATATATAATATATAAATATATATATATATATCTATATATATTATATATATATATATCTATAATATATATATAATATTATTGAGGTATATACGTATATACGTGTTGTACGTATATATATATATATATTATTATATTATATATAGAATATATCTATATATAGATAATATATATATATATATAGATATATATATATATATTCACACAATTTACATACATATATATTTATATATATTCACACCCACACATACTATATATATATAATATATATATATATATATATATATGTGAATATATATATAAATATTATGTATGTAAATATGTGTGAATATATATTATAGACAAAGAAAAAGAAAAAAAAAGAAGAACACTAAATCCCAGCCCACCCGATCTAGCCCGGGCCCAAGCTTTCCATCCAGAACAGAGAACCCAATCGAAGTTTAGCTAAAAACCTGAGCTTTATCTCGGTTTCCCGTGGATGTAACACCCGCACGAACTGTGGAGAACCCCTAAAACCCTAACAACCATCGTGCCGCTATCCAGCCATGGGCGAACCACTCCGACGCCTGTGCGTGCCCGGACCGCCGCGGCGCGGCCGTGGGGTCGTCGGAGCCGACCACGGCACGGAAAGAACAGAGCATGGCAGCAGCAACTACCATCTGTGGGGCTGAGTTCGAGCAACGAATTTCCACGATCGCTCAATGGTTTCGCGAACCGTTTTCTCGGGTATGTCCCCAACCATACGAGATTATCTCCCTTCAATTAGATCGGATTATACACTTTATATTGGCTGGAAGTTTGATTCAAAGTTGAAGAAAACTGTTCAAAAATAGAATATAAATCCAGTCCCAACGCCGATTTGGAAGGCAATTTCTCGCAAACGTTCCTCTGTTTCAACATTGTGTTTGAACAGAGTCATAGAAAAACTAACCAAGATGCAACCCCACTTATATAATTTTTTTTATCGATTATATGCTATCAAACTATTTCAAAGTTAGGAGAAAAACTATTTTAAAAACAAGATTTTATTAAAAAACTCATCCACACGACGTGCGTCCCGCCATTCCGGGCGAGTGGTCGCGAACGAAAGCATCGAAAGCTACGTATCGACTTCGGGGACGTGTGGGCTTTGATGGAATTCAAATTGGTGGCGTGTGTGCGACGAATTTGATGCTATCCGTCGAGATTCACCGTATCGGCCTCTGGCAAGTTTCCCAATTACTTTGTGCACGCTCGTCGGATCGAGACGAAACTTGCGCCAATAGAAACTGTATCATTTTCTGGTCCTGTATGCCAAGTTTGGTCCAATTCTGAGACAGTTAAATTGTACGTCGTTTTGCGGGCCCCACGGTCCACTCAACGGACGATTTTGTGCATGGCCGCCGGAATCCAACTTTGGACATACGGTTGGGTTCGTATCAGAAAACTGGATCGTAGACATATAGTTTGACAACTTTAGAGACCGTTGACTCTGGCACAATTTCGGTGCAAAGCGGGCCAACGACGGACACTGTTTTTGTCCGAAATTACCGTTTGCCCCTGTGTCCAGAATTGGACTTAAGGACAAGTAATCCTAGCTAATTGACTATTCTGAGAATGTTGGCAATATTTGTTTCAGCTTTCGGAGACAGTTGTGAGATGTGGAGATTTGGCTCACCAGTTGACTATATTTGTGGGATTTACGTGCAAACTCCAGGCCAAGTATCCTTGCCTTCCTCTACAGTTTACTTACATGCATTTTTTTCATTTTTCAGTCATTGATTGTTTATGGACATGTACTTTTATGTTATTTTCTGTGGAGGGTTTTATTGTTTATAGCCATGTTCATGTTTTGGCCTTGTATTTCCATTGGGAGTTGTGCGTCAGTACCTTGCTTGAGTCGTGTCATAGAACGAGTACGTGTAAGTGAACTGCTAAATCCTTGATTTGTTTCCTTGGCACCAGAGAGTCCACACTCGGGACGAGGGTGTTTTCTTGATCTGTTTACATCCGTGAGTCCACGATAGGGACTAGGATGTCGATTATTGTACCAGAGAGTCCTCGCTCGGGACGAGGTGTAGACTTGACTTGACTTGACTTGCACCAGAGAGTCCACGCTCGAAACGAGGGTGTTTACATCAGAGAGTCCACACACGGGACGAGGATGTAGTATTTGCACCAGAGAGTCCACACTCGGGACGAGGGGCCTTGCCGTGAACTAACCAGAGAGTCCCACTCGGGACGAGGGTAGTACTAACAGAGGTCACACTCGGACGAGGGTTAGTGTTAGTTCAAACCCGTGAGTCCACACCGGGATGAGGGTTAGTTTTCTTTGATCTCGGATTACGTTCATCGGCAGTTCATTATACGCAGTTGTTCTGGGTGTTCGTGTGTTCGAGTTTGTGTTCGTTCGTAGGCATTAACGTGTTCCTGTTCTTCTTGTTTTTTCTCCCGATTAAAATGTTAGATAGGCATGTATTATGTATCTTGCTATGTCCTCTGAGGACTGATGATCTCCTCAGTTTAGCGATTGCATGGAGTTAGCTAGTAGTTATGGATGGCAGAGGATTTGCGGT